>JARYHS010008074.1:211996387-212322036 GCA_031002005.1 Vandiemenella viatica | reverse complement strand
GACCACATTTTCTAATGCAAAGGTTAAAAACGAAGAAATTCTTACGTTCCATATAGATTCCCTGTGTTTCTTGGCCTGACCAATATGGCGGCCTCCCCGCCCCACCGCTCTCCTCTCGGCTTCACTTCGTTGTATGGACGAGGTCCCTTACGTGGTCTCCTCTCTTTTCTTTGCTCCATGGTCTGGACCATGGACGTTACTATTCTTTGTATCTGCAACGCAGCGTTTTACATGGTCATAAAGAAACGTATTTCTACACTTCATTCAGTCCAGAGTCTTCGTCTTTGTTTATATTTGATGAATGTTTAAATATTTAAACAGTTTCCCGTACTATCAATGGCAACTAGCCTTCTGGTTTGCCAATACCTTCGTTTCCGTCCATAATACCTTCTTCCAAAATATATTCTGTGACAGTCATGGTGTAACTATATTTTTGAGGCCTGTTGCATGTCCATCGGATGCTCCTCCCCTTCCCACCCCCATCCCCTAGTGCTGGATATAATGGAGCTGGGGGGAGGGGGTAGCAAACAGGGGCTCCCAATTTATGGATGACCTATTTTTTTAGCTATATTACAGCCCTGGCTGACGACAATGTGCTTTTGAAGGGGACGACAGGCTCTCTCTGGCATCGGGCCGGGTCCTTCCAGGTTAGAGTCGTGGGGTTTGTGAGCCCCTTCCTTTTGGGGGCCCGTGGCATTTTGCCCGTTCTGCCACCCTATTGTTACGCCACTGGCGACAGCCGATTTAATTGGTTGATTTAGTCGTCTTTGCCGTTGGCGTCCTTATTTCGACCACCGCTTTGATTCTTCTATGTACACCTTTACATAATGGCATGGAATTTTGTGTACTCTCGGGCCGAATTTTCGTTGAAGGGAGAATCTTTGAAAGATCTGATCTTTTATTTAATCTTATTTTTACTCTTAAAAATTGATCTGGTATCAACGCATATGAATTATTTGCCTAATTAGTCTGGTCTGCCTCGGTTTCCGTTCCTATTATGGCAGAGGACACGGGAAATAAATTACCTACTCTAGCCGATATCCTTTCCGGTCAACAGTGGTCACCACTGCCTATTGAGCTGGGTGATGATGCGAGTTTTCACCAAGATATTTGTCAGTTTGTGTTCAATAAACGGAGTGGGCTAGGTGGCAGTCCCGTTTTCTCTGTACCAACATACCAAGAAAAGGCGGCTGTCGCATCTCGTTCTATGAAAGTTGGTCTATTATCCCCTACCTCCTTTCCCTACCGACAATATTTGTGTTTGAAATTGAAAACCTTGCTGGTTTCTCCAAATCGTAATGAAATTAGTAACTTAAAGAATATATAAAGCAAATATAATAAGTAAATCATTACTACAACTTTCCGCAGGTCCAAATATACTGAGTATAATTTGAAACTAATAAAGTAATTAAGCTGTGCTGCAACGTGATTTACACCTTCGCAAATCCTATCGTCCAATCACAAAAATTCAATAGAAATTCATTGGCTGTAACAAAGTTACAAGTTCAAATTTGGTTATATTGTGCTCTTCACCAACAATGAAACCTTAAAGCATTAAACCATCCTCAATAAAATTGTCAGTAACACACATATAAAAGTCCAAGTTATCTTTATCAGAGTTATTAAATTAACACACAATGCCCACTGCGGTGTTTAAATGTTCTTTAAAATGAAATAAACCAAATCCGAAATTGTGGATTATTACAAAAAAAAAAAAAAAATAAAAAAAAAAAGTGCTAACAGTAGCAATGAACCTTGCTCGCATCCTAATATTAACACGAAAATACGAATTTGCAAATCAATATTCCTACCCTTTAACCTGTATGGTGCCAGGTATGGGGTATAAAGTACAAATCGACGCTGTTACACCTTCAAAGATGGCAAAATAGATGCTTGAGTATGATCACTCAAGTCAGCATCTTCATTCCAACTAAACTTCTGCACCACCAAATTGCATAGTATCCACGCAGAAATCTTCCGACTATAAGAAAAGTTTTTAATTAAAATCGAAACTATACGACCCGAAAGGCTGGAAACAGTTGGCATATTGTTCCCCATGAACTGGCACAAATTTAAAGTTCCAGTAAGTACGATAATGAATCATAAATAAATCGTCTTCCACCAAGCACAAATAAGAATACTTCAGGGTTGTCATTAAGGTCACTAATTAACGATCAAAGTCTGGTTTTCCCCTAACGCACACTATTAGCGAGTTCCAAAAACGAAATCCGAAACAATAGATAAGGCTACAAACAGCAGCAGGACTACAATAAACGGTGTTGAGGAAGTGGAAAAAAAGAAAAAGCCAACCTCGGGAGCAGAACCACCCAGTTATAAGAATGGTATGGTACATAATTTGAGAAGACGGCGAAACTAGTCATCGAAATATGGTGCTTTTACAACATAATCTGGCGGTACATCCGTTAATACTTCATTTCACCTCAAATAAAATCTAAAGAAAATATGATTCAGAATTATTATGATGTACCACCTGATACGTGCAGCAGAAATCAAAAGCTGCTACCCCGGGAAAAAGTTTATATAAATTTGGACATCCACGGTCGGGGATTAGCATCGTCGTTACTGCACCACAAGAACATGAAAGTTTTTTATACAGTGAAACCAGGAGCCACTTTTTTAGAAATCAATATTGCAGCAAAGGAAGAGTTTGTTGAAGATTTTGTTGTGATTATTGGTGGAACGAATGTTGTCTACAAGAATGAAGCACTAAAGCTGATTAAAAGTTTGAAAGGCACGTTGCCATAAATAACTCACACCAATCTGGAATTGTAAATATTCTCCATGATTTAATGAAAAAAAATCATGCCTAACTTAGAAGTAGATGCTGCACATTTTAAAATTGTCAAACTGAGTACACATTTTTAAAATGTTCACATAGCAGACGTAAGAAATTTTAAAATGTATTTGCATACTCGACATACCCTACACTTGATTTCAATAGATAAATATTATGAAAGTACTTTTGAAGTATAACGGAAAGTTAGGCCACTATATCGGCATCAGGAATTAGAAACCAGACCAATGACAAAGATCTGACAAATTTACGACGTGAAATCTGCACAACAAGTGTTTAAATAGTTCGAGTAAAACCGAAGAAAATACTGTATCAACAAATTATGAAAATAAATTGGAGATTTACAACCAGAATTTGCAATCTCTTTCAAACAAAATCGATTATTAGACACACTACTTAAAAGTCAAAGGAAATTCAATTTTGTGTATTACAGAACATTGGCTCAGGACTGATATGTTCATATTCCAGATTATGTCTTAACTAATAATTATGGTAGATATCATAACAAAAAGGAAGAGTGTATATTTTTCTTCGAAACTGGATAGAATACGAAACTTTATTACTTTATAATCACTTGATTCCCGAAAAAAATTGAGTTCACAGCAATTAAACTTAACAAACTTAAAATGACATTGGTACTAGGTATGTATAGATCTCCTGATGGAAATTTTTTCCTGCTCATGGAAAAAACTAGAAACACTTAAACAATATTAGTAGAAAAAGTTTTTAGTTAGTATTGATGAGGATTTCAATGTCGACTGTCTACAAAGGAATAAAAATAGACACCGCTTTTTAATTCTTATGGTTTACACATCTTAGTAAATAAACCAGCAATAGTGACATTATTTATTAAGACAACTCTCGATCAAATTTCTACAAGTAAAAAAAAAATTCTCAATTGAAGTTTACAACCCAATTACAGTGATAATATTAACCGTGGATGTAATGGAAAAAAATCTGAACGGTGTCACAAAGAAAATAAAAGTCAGATTGTTTAGGAAGAAAACATTACATTTCGCAATTACTTATTAAGTAAGGAATCGTGGTCAGATATTTTTCAATTATGAGACTTAAGTATCAAATTCAGAATGTTTATTAGGTTTTTAAAATATTATTTTGATATACCATTTCCTTTAAAAATGAAAATTATAAAATACAATATATCTCATAATACCTTAATAACAGCAGGAATAAAAAAATTGTCTAAAAAAGAGACTTCTGTACGTACTTTATGAATAGAATTATTCTATTCCTGAATTTCTGGCGTACTGTATAAAAAAAAAATCAAATTTGCTGCACTAAGTTATAAAATACTCAAAATGATAAATTTATCTGTAATTCAACTAAAAAAAAAAAAAAAGGCTATAAGGGTTGTAATGGAAAAAATGAAACAGAAAAAAACTGCGAAAAAAACACGAAAATATTTGTTTAAAATCTAATTGTGATGTAATTAATATGTGATAATAAACCTTTTTAAAAAAAATTTACAGGCATTTCTGAAGAAATGTTTAAAAATTAAATGTATTTCAAAAATAGGGGAAAACAAGAATATCTGGTGCGATCACTACCTTTCAATATAATCTTGCAGGAAGAATTTTCACATATTATGAAAGAATTAAAGAATGAATTCATTATCATCGTTGGCGACCATCTCCAGTTTCCCGGGTGTAGTTTATGATCCTTGGTTGTTGTATATGATAATTTTCCACCGTCTCCTATATAGAAGAGTTTCTTGGTCTGTGATATATTTCCAGTTCCAGCCCCTTCGCTCTATGTTCTCCTCCAGTTGGTCTGTACATCTTCTTCTTGGTCTTCCCACTGGTCTTTTGCCCACTATCCTTTTTTCCAAATAAGTTTTTGGTAGTCTTGTACTAGTCATTCTGTTGACATTCCAAATCACTTATGTCTTGATGACCTAAGTCTCTCTTCCATGGATTCCCTTAGCTCTAGGTTTGATCTAATCTCGTCATTCTTTATGTGGTCAAGTCTAGTTTTCTGGACGGCCGTTCTAAGAAACTTCATTTCACATGCTTGGATCTTGCTAAGGTCCCTTGATGTTGGTGTGCATGTTTCCAGAGCATAAGTGAGAATACGAATGAGATATGATTCGTACAAGGCAATTTTTGTTCTTCTGGGAACCTTCATGTCCTATAGTATGCCCCGCACGGTACTGTAGAATGTTGGCTCCTCTGGTTACTCTGTTCATTATTTCTAACTCACTTCTACCGTTACTAACAACTATGCTCCCCAGGTAGCTGAATTTTTCAACAACTTCAACTTGGTGGTCTTACAATTAAATATGACAGTATGTATTCTTTCGGCTTATTTTTAGTGCTACAGTTTTTTTGGATTCAATTTCATTCCATATTCTTTAAACTTATTATTCCACGTTTTCAGGTCGTTTTGTATTCCTTCTTCGGTTTCATCCCATACTGACACATCATCCGAAAACACCAATGCCTGTAGATCTCTATTGATTGCTCTCTTTAGTTCTTTTAAGATGTTACCCATCACCGCTATGAACAGAAGAGGTGAAAGGGTATTTCCATGTTGTACTCCTTTGGTTGTACTAAACTATTTAGGGTAACCACCCCCAAAATTGACACAGCTCTTGCAATTATTGTACAGTATCTGGATCTTTCTTATGACGTAGTCTGGAATTTTCTTAGACTTTTCCAGATAGTTAATCTAGGGACATTGTCGTATGCCTTTTCTAGGTCCATAAACACAATAATTAGGTTTTGTCCTCTTTCCCAATATTTTTCTAGCAGCATTCTTCATCATCCTATCCCATTATTTCCATTTAGTAGCTAGTCAAAATATTGTTTCATGGCTTCCCTGATACTTCTTATATTGCGAACTATATTTCCATCCGCTGCCTCTATTGCTGTAATTGTTTCCTTATCCGATCTTTTGTGTTTTACAATTCCATATAACATTTTCATATTCCCTCTACTATCTTCTTCCAGTTTAGATGTAAAATCTTCCCAGCTTTTCTCCTTTTCTTGATGCACAATTCTCTTAACTTCCAATAATAAGAATAAATTGTGCACAGAAATTGATGAAATTCCTGATTTTTTTTTTTTTTTTTGCTTCAGGCTATATGCCTTGTCAACGTTATTAGAGGCGGGAAAAGACCAGGGGCAAGGAACGGGAATGAATTCAGCGATGGCATTTTGAAGGAACCACCTCAGAATTTGCCTAGAATTATTTAGAGAAACGATGGAAAACCCAAATATGGATGGCCGGATGAGGATTCGGATCCGCGTCCTCCCGAATGCGAGTCTAGAACGTTACCGCTCGGTAGACAATTACTTAACTCGATCATCAATACATTTATGTAATATGATTAATTGACTTTCGGGTTATGCCGCGTTGTTTATTTCGTTAAAAACTGGTACTTTACTAAAAATACTAAACCTGCGAAAGTTCCAGTATATTAGAAGGGAGAAAAGGATAAACTGGATAGCAATCGCCATATTGCTATCCAATCCAGGATCTCAAAAATACAAGAGAAAGTTATTTATAAAAACTTATTAAGCTTTATAAACAGAAATAATCTTATATATATATATAAAAATAGACGTGTTTTTTCCTATATTTCACTTTTCAGCCACCACTACCTAGCACAGATCACTGATGTTTGTGGGTGGAAGTAGCATGGAGTTTCCTGTCGTGCACAACGTTGGCCGAATGCCGATAGCTGTGGGGATGTGGGAGATATAATGATTAAAGTTGGTCAGTGCAGGGCGTTTTCATATTTCGACCAAAAATTCGTATCTCCGTATACTTCTCTTTCCTGCCACAACTACATAACATAGACCTTTGGTGTTTGTGTGTGGTAGTAGAATCGTCTTTCCTGTCGTGCACTATGGTTGTTAGATGTCGGTAGCTATGGGGATGTGGGAAGATATGGGGGTTGAAAGTGGTCGACCTGTGGCAATTTCATACTTCTGCCAAAGACAAAAGTGTCATGGTGTATCACTTTTCAGCGAAAACTATAGATCACAGATAACTGGCGTTTGTGTGTAGTAGTAGCACAGAGTCACCTTTCGATCACAACAGCGGCCGAATTTCAGAAACTGTGGTACTGTGGTAGATATGGTGGTTGTAAGTGGCCGACCAAGGATATTTTCGTATTTCGACTGTCTCCGCATATGTCACTTTTCTGCCACAACTACATAGCATAGAGCATTGGTGTTTGTGTTTGGTAGTAGAATCGTATCTCATGTAGTGCACTATGGTTGTTAGATGTCGGTAGCTATGGGGGTGTGGGAGAAATGGGGGTTGAAAGTGGTCGACCTGTGGCAATTTCATACTTCTGCCAAAGACAAAAGTGTCATGGTGTATCACTTTTCAGCGAAAACTATAGATCACAGATAACTGGCGTTTGTGTGTAGTAGTAGCACAGAGTCACCTTTCGATCACAACAGCGGCCGAATTTCAGAAACTGTGGTACTGTGGTAGATATGGTGGTTGTAAGTGGCCGACCAAGGATATTTTCGTATTTCGACGAAAGGCATGTGTCTCCGCAGATTTCACTTTTCTGCCACAACTACATAGCATAGAGCATTGGTGTTTATGTGTGGTAGTAGAATCGTGTCTGTTGTCGTGCACTATGGTTGTTAGATGTCTGTAGCTATGGGGGTGTGGAAGATATGGGGGATGAAAATGGTCGACCTGCGGCAATTTCATATTTCTGCCAAAGACGCATGTGTCACGGTGTATCACTTTTAAGTGAAAACTATCAATCGCAGATCACTGGCGTTTGTGTGTGGTAGTAACACAGAGTCTCCCATCGATCACAACGTTGGCCGAAATTCGGTAACTGTGGGAGTGTGTGAGATATGGTGTTTGAAATTGGTCGATCATGAATATTTTCGTATTTCATCCAAAGACTTGTGTGTATCCGTAAATTTTACTTTGCTGCCGGAACTACATAGCGCAGAAGACTGGTATTTGTGTGTGGTAATAGTATCGAGTCTCCCATCGTGCACTATGGTGGTTAGATGTCTATAGCTGTCAATATGAATTCTTTACAATCACGAACGAAGTCGTGGGTACCAGCTAGTATGATATAAAATTCACAACATTGATACAGGGACATCAACGCAGACAGCTTGCTATCTTTATGTATCAATGATATAAACTAAAATTTTCAGGCATATATTAGCATACTCTTTGCAGATGAAACAACACTACTAAATAATAGTGAAACTGAAAAAGTTTATAATATTAATAAAACTGTTAAGCATCTATTTATATAGTCCGAAAATAAAGTTCTAATAATAAATTGCAGTAAAAAACATTTCGTTAAATTTCCATACTATTCTAAACAGGAATCCTACTACCCAATGATTTCGAATGATCAGATTTAATAAACTGTCACCACTGCCCCTCTGTTGCGTTCTTAGGGCTGACCCGTGATCAGGTGGATAGCCGAAGGTGTGTGGGTAGGTTCCTGGGTGAAACCACTTAGGTGCAGCAATATTTAATACCGGGCCCCGCCGATGCCGTCGTAATGATTAGCAGCCACGCAGTTTTGGAGCTGTCTTGTCCTCTTATGCTGTCTCAATGTCTGGTGGCTGAGGCTGGAACTAACAGGTTGTGGGGAGCTACCTCGCAGATTGAGAAAGAGAATAACTAGTTTATTTTTTCACCACAGGTTGTACTACACGGACAATAACGGACCGAGAAGCGCCATCCACTCGGCGATACGGTGAGATGGTTAAGAATTGAGTAAGATCGGTGATATCGGCGGAGGAACCTGGCTATAGGCGAGGGGACGGACAGAGGTGGAGAATGTATCCCAACGGTCCCTTTCGATCAAATGAGAGCGAAGTATTGCTTCGTTGTCTTAAGTAATCTCGGTCGCGACGTCACCCACCTGATTTGGTAATTCGTCGGTCAGATCCCCGCCGGCTCGGTTTACAGCAAATTACAAAGGCCATTGCCCGGGCTATATACCGACTTCAGCACATTTCAAGCACGCACCGCCGGCAGGGCATACTCTGATAAAGTTACTGCATCCAACTGTGGCAACTTAATTTTGTTTAAGAAAATGAACTTCACAAAACAGTTTGGAATCAAAATTTTAGGTTAGTTAATTCAATGTGATTTTAAACATAAAAGGCAGATTCAATACTTACAATCTAAAACTTAACTTAGTCCACAACCCGAAGGTTGGTTGGATCCTCACGAAGGAGGCTTACTAAGCCATTGTGTCAGAGGTAGGATGGCCAGTTCCTTTCCTCTGGGTCCTACAGTTTAACGTGGAATCCGAACCACGGAACTTACAATCTAAATTAACTCAATCTGCTATGTATTACATGTTCTAAAATTAACCACAAGTAAACAAGCTCTGATGGCGCCCACGAAGCTCAGGCGTTAGAGCGGCAGACTACAGCCAGAATGACCGAGGCTAGATTCCTAATGAAGCAGGGGATTGTTCTTCTAAACTGGACGCCGGGAACAGTTCCCCATGCCCACTCAGTGAGTACCGTGGAGAAACTCCGCGGGAATGTAAAGAACCGCCGGGTGTGGCGCTGACCCTAACCCTACGCCTTAGGCTGCCCTGTCATTTATGATGACGACTTATTCCCGTATCTAAAGTAGAGATACGGTTTCAGATGAGTCTCGCTGATAACAGGTACGTCCATGTTAAATTCTGTTAGTAAATCCATAAGTTCAAGTCTTTGGTTTCAGATGCCATTATCATTCCAGACTTTTATGTTGAAAATGTTATTTTGCACTATTTTATTTTTATTTTGTATTAGCATTAGGAACATCGAAGCTAGCACTGCTGCTTTTCCCAGTATGTACTTTTGTTGTTTCATGCCTTCAGCAACACGTGGGAGGGCAGTAAGCAGCTTGCACACGACTTCCTCCATTAAAAGGTTCAAGATTTCGCACAAGTCAGCCGCCAAACTACAGAAATCTGAAGCCTGGTTCTTTTGTTTTTTCTAGGCGTCTTGAGGACGATTGCTTAGAGCTACAGAATGGTGGGAACTCTGTTTTATTATTACTGTATTTTTTATTTGTTGCATTGTTGTTTAGTTTGTTTTCTTTTTTGTTGCTATTTTCTATTTCGGTTTTACTGGCATTTACTATTTCTTTGTATGGCAGCACAGCCTCTATAGCTGTCTGGGTATTGACTCTGACAGTTCTGACACTTAGGTGCCTCATTTTTTGTTTTGATACATTGTCAGATGTTCCCTCGGCCACTTGACATATCAAGGTTTTAATCTATAATTCTGTTTGCGATGGCCAAATTTTTGGCTGCTACCGTGCAGGATAGGGCGTTGTCTCCCGAGGGTGCTGATCGACAACAGTGACATTGAAGTGATATCCCGAGAGGAGCCTACATATTTCCTGAACATTGCGCGACATCGACCTACTTGATATCAACGTGACGAAGGGGTTGCACTGGGCTCGGGATACTTCCGTCCCTAATAAGCTAAGTTCAGATCAAAATCCAATATTCTTATTATCGATGTTATAAGAACACAATAGCTCGAGACACAGATCCAAATTTGATATAAACTGGAAACACTACCTTGAAGACGCCGTACTCCACTTTTACGAAAATACAGACACAAACAACTTTGAAGATCAATCTTTTTCGCGTTTTACTTGCATCATCAAGGTGTGAGCCAAAAATGTCATTACAAGGCGGGATATAACTCGTGTGCGCATCTATATACCTTATAAGCATTCTGATAAAACTACTTCCTATGCCTTGGAAACGATGGCAGCGTCGACGTGACCCATCTGACAAACGATTTGTAAAACATCTTCATGACGAAATCGGAGAAAACTTAAAACTTCATAGAATTAAGGCAATACGTAAAACTAAAGAAGCTATCAGGCACCTGTATGGCAGACGTGGCCTTATATGTGATCCCTAAGGACAAGGTATAGGCCCTATGCGCCACCTTTGACCAGTTACAAACAAACAATATAGAAGATGAAAAAAGCGACGACCAAGAAGAGCGTGTTGTTCTTGCAGACGACCACATTTTTGCGACAGAGCTGCAGACTCAAGCGTATTTAACAAACATGGAGGAGATGGAGACCATTATCTGCAGGCTGAAAGTCAAAACGGCATGTGGATATGATCAATAGACTCCCTTGCAAATCAAAAACCTGCCTCTACAAGCTGTCAGACGCATACAAATAATTTTTACAGCATGTCTTAGGCATTACTGCTTCCTGGAAGCGTGGAAGATAAATCAGGGAAAGATAAAGCTTTTGCTCAAAACTACTGACTTATATCACTACCGTCAATTATTGCTAAAGGGTTCGAAAGAATAAAACTCCCGCGTCTCGACGCTTATCTAAACAAAAACATCATCCCGCATTTTGGATTCAGAATAAGTCACTCAACCATGCAACAATATTCCAGGCTAATAGTGTACATCTGCTCAGTACAGCAGATGGGAAACAGTATAGGAACTATGTTTCTGGGAATAGAAAAAGCCTTTGATAAAGCGTGGCATAAATGCTTGATCTATAAACTACACCAGTAGCTAATCCCAGACTGCTTAATATACTTACTTGATTCGTGTATAGCAAATCAAAAACTCTTTCTTAAACAGAAAGGCGAAAACAGCATGCTAAGGCAAATTAAAGCAAGTGTGTAGCAACCCAATTATTATACTACCTATATGTAAACGATCTGCCGCATTTAGAGGGAAGTAATATCGTTCCATATGCGGTTGATACGGCACTATACACCAGTAATATTTATCCTCGATTTAGAGCCAGAAACTGAAAAATTGATGCAATGGTGCAGTATCTGGAAGAATAAAATCAACGTCACCAAAACCTAAGCAATAATTTTTAAAAAGAAAATAAAACTACCAAATTCACACCTAGGATTCTGACACTGTGTAGTTAAAAGCAATCGAGTTTCCTGGACTTCGTTTAGATAAGAACCTGACGTCGGTTTCACACACAGATGCAATAAATAAATAAGGGAAAGCTAAACTTATCAGCCTCCATCCAATACTTAGAGGCTATGGATTAACTATACGATACGAAACTACTCATCTGCCATGCTATTGTCTAAGCGACATTCCTATACTGTTCAGATTTAAGGAGTATGTCTGCCAATTGCCACACCAAAGATCTGCAGCCCTGTGTGTGATTGTTGGTTCGCTTCTATAACTCCCCAACTGAAGAAAGCGTCAGGACCTCCACATTCCTCCTCTGACAAAATAGCTCAAATAGACATTTGAATGTTTCTGTTTTAGATGCTATAATTCACAATTTGCAGAAATTTCTACAATCGGAAGTGAAAATAAGGAAATTTTACCAGGAAGGCATCGTAAGAGGACACTTACCAGGGCATTCTCCTTTTAAACCTTCCGCACCCTTCACTCTTCCAATAACAATATGTTAGATTTAGAATTACCCACCAATAGATTGAGTAGGAAACCCAGGACCTTATTTAGTCTCTGTGGGCCCCTGGGCTATACATGTGGTGCGCCCCCCCCTGTTGGCAGTGGCCCTGGCTGCCTCTGGCTATGGATACTTAAATTTCGAAATTCGGCCCAAAAAATGTTATAGGCGACTATTTTATTTTTAGCTCTACTAGTGGCCCAGGCGGGGGATCCAGGGTTGTGATTTGGGCCCCCTCTTTGTGGTGTTGGCCGCCCTTTGTGGTGCGGGCCCATAGGCTACAGCCTATTTAGCCTATACTTAAATGCGGCCCTGAGGAAACCCCATCAGCTAGAACCTTAAAACGCTGAATACAAAACCCTCCAATAACAATGGGTAGGAAATTGAAGCATATTCGTAATTAATGTTAACATCTTACAAGGAGAGGTCTTCAGTATGGAAATCGCGATCGTAGAACGAACAAGTCTGATGAGTAGTACACCACCTGAGGTTCCTCGCCCTATAGGCGACCACATGCGCTACGGTACACTGGAGAGGTTTACCTGTGCAGATAGACCTGAGCACCGGCGGAGCACACACACCTAACGGTAAATCATACAGGAGCAACGCAGAGCCCAGTGTATTCAATATAACCATGGAATCATAAAAAGATGATTCTTTGGCGGTGGTAGGCTTCTTAATAGCTTTGAAATGTAAACAGCAAAGATAAAAACGTGAAAAGTGGCATAAAAAGTTGTTATTGTTGAAAAAAAAAATACATTCATTAATTTGTTGAACGAATTGAGGATAGAACCTAAAGATTACTATAATTACTTGCGTATGGATGAATCGGTTTATCTAAAATTACTTTCATTCATTACTCCATTAATTCAGAAAAAGGATACCATAATGAGAAGTGCTATTTCTCCACACGAAAGACTTGCAGCAACTTTAAAGTTTTGTTGCCACATGGAGATTATATTACGTTTTTTTACGATAATATCGCCTCAAGCTCTCGGTAAAATTATCTCAGAGACATGTGATGCTATACATAGAGTTCTGTGAAAACATTGCCTACAGGAATGTAATACAATACTTTGAATAAATTACTAATTTACTTTTATTATTTAAAAATCTAATTACAAAATCAAAAATTACTATATTGATAAATACTTACTTCAGGGGTGGCAACCGCGGCACGCGGGCCGCATGCGGTCTACCTTGAACATTTTTGCGGCCCGCAAGATTCATCACACTATTCCAAAATATATTTGTTTTATAATAGACAAAGTAGTGAAAACCAATGTATTAAAAAAAATTATTTGTGCATCCATATTTTCAAAAATTAACTGTAGAAATTATAGGAAAAAATTAACTTTGATTTAAAAATAATTATCTTGGCAATATCTGACAGAAATTGCATGTTTCATTTATGTGTTTACAGTTATGAGTTCGCAGAATAATTAAATTATGTTCACTCAAAAATAATGTCTATAGTGGGTATAAATGTAATATGGGGATTTATAATTTTATATGCGGCCTGCGGAGTTATATTGCATTTCCGAAGTGGCATGCAATTTCGTTTGGGTTGGCCACCCCTGACTTAGTTGCTACATTCATTTCTGGAGCGGACAATTTCTCATTGAAAGAATTATCAGGTGATTGTTGACGAGTTATTTCATCTTCGGGGAATTGCTGTATCGTGGGCCTGATTGCTAGCATTTCAGTTGTATGGAAAGGAGTAATTAGAGTGTACGGGACTTTTCTGCGGAGTACGCGCAGGTCTCCAGAGTTGTCAGGAAGGCGAGTGGTGTGTGAGTGGACTTACTTGCACGAAGCCACTCTCCTGAATTATCAGGTCTGACACCGCCAGTCTGAACGGCGGAGCGGGTTCTAGCTCTACTAAAAGAATAAGTCGTGGCGGTGATGTACAGTGAATTTATTCGTAGTAGACTACAGTACAAGTCACGGCCGAAAGGTATGGTCCATACCGCGATAGATTACTACTGGCGGTATACTAACTAACGGAAGTATCGGCGAAGGTGGCGACGTAATGCGGTGGTCGGCGGACGTGCCCGAGGCGTCTTATCAGTCCAGAATCACAGGTTCAAGTGCCTAGTAACCAGCGATTAGCTATAAAGAAACCTCGCTGTCCCCATTGTCTTGGAGGTGACGACCGGGCGTGCGTTGCACCTGCTACGTCAGCGATCAGCAGTTTCGCGGCCTGGTTTGCAGTGCCGCGCCGTGTTGCAAGCCCCCGCTCAGCCAACGCCGTATGCCATATAATAATTTAACTTAATATTCATTTACGCCCCTGACAAGAGAATTTCGAACATAATTTGAAGGATTTGCATATTGTTGCGGTGCACTTATGTTTGATGTTCGTGAAGCAGGACTACTTGACGTCGAAGAATATGTAGAAATAGCCTGATATTGTTGCATGTATCCATGTGTGTTAATAGAGCGAGTGTTGAGGCTCCCAGTTTCTGCTCTAAACAACACATCACTTATCATTTTTTCAGCTATAAGGCGCTGACGTTTTTCTAGGTCTCTCAGTTTTATTGCAATGCTCTTTCCCATGATATTGTAGCGGTCTTCCTGTCCAAAGGTCGCTGAAAGCATAACATCCGTACATAATTGATCATTCTTTTTAGCAGGCCTTGAGTAGCGTTGTTGAAATGTATTTCGGTCCTCATTTTTTTCTTTTGACCTTTGAGCTGACTCTTCGTCTTCCTTTGCCAGTTCTTTGTCTCCATTTTGTTAAGATCCTTCATTGCATTCATTATTTTCTTCAGAGTTCTCCTGCAACAATTAATTCTTTGTTTATTTACAGTATCCTAATTCGTCGGAAGAATAGAAAGAAATAGCACAATTGTTTGAGAAGCGTTGGAATTTTCGCCATTGCTTGGGCGCTATAGATGGAAAACATATTGAAATAGTACCGCCAGATGACTGTGGTACTGAATTCTACAATTACAAAGGCCGTCATAACATGGTACTACTTGCTGAATTAAGTGCAAGATACCGATTTATTTTACTAGATTCTGGTACAAATGGAAGAATGTCGGATGGATGTGATCTTCACAATACAAAGTTTTTCGAAAAACTGCAGAGAAGAAAATTGAAAATTCCGAACACAGAAAACATTTCAGGGAGTACTAGAAGTCTGCCATACGCTTTTGTTGCAGAAGATGATGCATTCCGCTGAGGACGGATTTGCTGAAGCCGTTCCGACAAGAAGATTTAAATACATGTGATAAAGAAATGTTTAGCTATCGACTGTCCCGGGTGAGACGCAATGTTGAAAATGCTTTCGGTATATTGCCTTCGCGATTTCGCGTATACCACACACAATTAATGTAGATCCAAAGAATATAGAAAAAATAGTGATGGCTACCTGTGACTCACACAATTTTTTGATAGAACATTTACCATTTCTACTTACCTTCAAAGTGTTTTTATCAGGAAGATACTGGAAACGGGAATATTGCGTCTGCAGGCTATGATACTTTGTGTTCAAACATAGAAAATTTTAATCGTCGAAACCTGGGAAATATTGTTAATGACGTTAAAAAGTTAGAGATGATTTGAACAACTACTTTGTGAATGATGCCATGATAAAATAAATTTTTTAATAGAAACAGATTCACCCAACTTTCTTAAAAACATTAACCAATACTGCCTAAAACTTAAATTATACATTATTTTTAGTTAAAATAAAAATTAAAAAAAATCAGCAAATACAAATTTATAATTTATATACCTCGCAATAACTTTCTTCCTCATTTATGTTGGAATTCGATCTTCTTGGAGTATCTTGATCACCCAGAAAATTAAATAGCTTGTAGTACCAAAGTGTTATTTTATAAATTGCATCTTTAGACGCTCCAGACTTCAACGAGGCTTCATATTTTTTTTCTCCTTTCGGACATTGCTTCTTAGGTTATTTATATTTTTAATCACAGTCTGCTTATTAGCGCACACTCTTGTAGTTTTTGTAACAATTTAGTAAATGCGGCTTCTCTCTTGGTGCAATCATAGTATTCCTTGTTCTTAACACGCCACAGACAAAATTCTGATCTATAAATTTCTATAAATTCTTCTATAACTTTATTAACTTGCGATTTGACATAGTGTACGTTAGTAATTTGAAGCAAAACAAAGAAGAAAAAGTGTTACGGCACTGCACACTACGCGATCTCTCTTTCACAAAGCTATAACTGAGACTGAAACTAGGCGGCCACACACGCTACGGTACAGCGGAGAGGTTTAACTGCGCAGGTAGACCTGTACAGATAAACCAGAGCGTGTGTTCCACAAAGCTGCACGGGTATGCGGACCTGTACAGAGAAGTTCTGCCTGGTGGGTCTCCGTTTAAGAGAAATCAGGGGTTAAAAATTGTAAAAAATATGTGTACATGATCTACACCTATAGAGAAAGCAATTAACAAGCGTGGATTCAGCCGTACGTGTTAAGGCGTTGTGTTCCTGTGTTGGTGGTCCCGGTTTCGTTCCCACCGACTAAAAACTTTTTTTGTTTTCTTATTTTGTTCTTATTGCTATTCGCTTTTGCATTAAAAATTGGTTTTAAAACAAATTCTCCAATTTATTTATTTTATTATGAGGAATACGCAAATGTTTGAATGATATAAATCATACAAACACTTGAATATCAAATTCTGTAAACACCAAGAACATTTTATTAAAGATATTCTTGTACAGCTACATGCAATTTTCACTGTTGAAGTAGGAAAGCATATTTCCTTTACATTTGTAAATTCCGGTCTTTTCCTCGCTAATTTTGAACTATACCATGCATATTTTATCCATTCAAAACAGACGCCGGCAAAATGAGGTGAATAATTGAATGTATCTTCACGATTAGATATTTCACGTTTATCTTGCAATAATTCGGGTGCACTTTGCAATATTTTCATTAGTATTTTAATTGGCCACAGAAATACACTACACATGACTGATAAAATCATTCCTGACACATAGTGACTAACTCAAAAAATGTATACAGTTCTGCTTTCGCGATTTGGAACATATGCGTATTCCTCAAAGGAAAATAAATAAATTGATTAATTTGTTTCAAAACAAATTTGTAATGCTCCAAAAGCGAATATCCATGAAAAAAAACGTACAAAAGAAATTGGCGGTCGGTGGGATCGAACCCGGAATAATCAAAGGAATGCAGTGCCCTAATGGTCACGGCTAAAATTACGCTCATAGTTAATAATCTTCTCTATTGATACATATCGTTTGCATACAATTTTTAACCCCCTATTTCTCTTAAACGGAGGCCCACTGCTTAGGGCGATAAACCTGAGGTTGTGTACTATTTATCAGACTTATCCGTTCTGCAATCGGGATTTCTACACCGTAGATCTCTCCTAATTAGTTTATATTTCACATGTCCCGATATAACTGTACTACGTACAAACGTGTATGATTCAGAGGACGAGTACATACTAGTGCTACTATCAGTGGTGTAGCTAGGTCAACAAGGGCCCCGGTGCAAAAAATTTATTTTGGGCCCTTAGGTCAGATGGGCGACCTTTTTTTCTTGCTTTGTGTTGCTGGTAGGGGCCCCCTGAGTAGTGAGGGCCCTTTTTGAGGGGCTACCTGTGTTTCAGGGGCTCCCCTTAGACGATGGTAGAGCTAAAAAAAAGGTCGCCAGTTTGCCGTGAAGGCCCGTGGGCCCTCTGAACTGCGCTTGGGGGCCCCCTGAGCGCAGGGGCTTCGGACCCGGTGCACTGCACCGCCTAGCCCGATAGTAGCTACGCCTCTGGTGTTTTCCGGATTTTCGAACACCCCCCCCCCTTTCTTGTGAGATCTCACACTTCCAAAGCCGGTTACATCCCCACTTTTCGACGTCATTTGTAGACTTCTTTTTCTTTTTTTAGCTCTACCGTCCAACAAAAATTTTCAAAGCCTCACGTGAGATTTCCGTTGACCCTCTCCCCCTTGGTGAGATTTCGCCGGCCCCTCCCCCTATTTCACCTCACGTAATTTATGGACGCCCCCAAAGCAATCAAAGAAACCAGTTGTACACAACTGCTCCGTGTTTATATAGAAAACGCTTAAACGGTTTCATGTTTCTAAATCGTGTCTTATCTATAGTATACCCACAATAAACCTATAAATAGGCGAAAATCTGTACATTAAGTATATTTTGAAAATTTTAATTGAAGGAAGCATTACTAATGACATAGAAGCAAAAACAACATTTAAAGAATTTTTTGTCTGTTTGTCTGTCTGTATGTATCTTTGAAAGCACAACATGCTGAAACTACCAATCGATTTGGCTGAAACGTGCCATAATTATAATAGATACTATGGATTAACATTTAGAGTACTTTTTGTAAATATATAAAATGATCTTTCTGGAGGAAGCGGATTCGAGTCAACGTCCAGCCATCCAAATCTGTGTTTTCCATGGTTTACACAAATTACCCAAGGCGAATGACGGCAAAGATCGTTCAAAAGGTGATGGCCGAATTCCTTCCCGTCCTATCCTCCACCTCAACGTCGACAAGGCGAAAAGCCAGAAGCAAAAAAAAAAAAAAAATTTAAAAGAAGCCGAAAAACGGTAAGTTTCCCATGGGACTGGTGATGAAAATAACGGTATAAATGTAGTTTGTAGTGCTGTGCGGTCCCAGTGAAGTGCACAGAGTAAAATGCGCGTGGCGGGGATACCAAACAGTGAGCGACCGGAATGCGGGCAGTGTCGTGAGGCAGGTGTCGACCGAGATTCCTGTTGAAAATAACTAAGTATACCTACCTAGGTTTTAATTAGAGACTCATACTTTATTTCGTTATTTTTATTTTTATTATTGTTAAGAGTAACAATTTGGAGAAAAAACTTCCTATTAAGAGCAACGAAGCTATATGTCAAGAACAATTATATGTGGCTTCTAGAAAGAGATCTAACGTTTCTTAGTGGCAAAAGAAGCTAAAGTTAATATTGATTCGGTTCACAAGAAACTAACAATGAACAAATTAGAACGTTAACTACTGAATGTCTACGCTCTGCACAGTCTACCACGACTACTTGTCGGTAGTTACGGTATGTCACTCTCTTTGAAATGTTTTCTGCAAACCTGAAAAAAAAGTCAGAAATTAAGGTTTTAGTCTTACATGTGTACAAATAGTAAGTTAAGCCTATATGTTAGTTTACAAACCCCATTTACAAAATTCATTGGCAAAAGTTATGCTATTATTATTATTAACAGCAATACATTAAGATATGCCTAATTGTTCAGAATTAATTTAGCATACTGGTTTTAATATGTAATAATTCTATAATTATGTAGTAGGGCCTAGGCTTAACGTAAATATTATAATAGGTTAAGTTTGTCTCGTAAATTAGATCTTATAAAAACACACACAGGAGGTTTACTTACCACTGAATTGACAGTTGGAGTGAAGTTATCTCTGTGAATTGCCGATAGCCATTTACTTCTTCTGGATTCGTCCGTAGGAAACTTAAAAACTTGCATAATTTCGCCATGTTTATAATTACTAGTGCATCTAGGAACACAGCGCTTATTAGGCATCTTATCGTGATATACCTAGCAAATCACGTGTAATAATATTAACGAATCTGCACGAAAATTAGCAATGAAATCACAACGACATTGCTATTACAACACTAGAGAAGCTAGACGCTATCAAGCAGCTACAGGTGTCCAGAGCCAAGATGGCTACCGCTGTCCACACGAAACATTACGATGATCCACGAAGCAACGAGGCCTTCTTTGTGTGGCGTATACAAAGTATCTCTCTGAGCTGGAAGGCCTTCTTGTCGGTAGTTACCGCTACATAGGACTCTACTCAACGTGAGACCCATTTGACAGCTCTGCGTGAGTCAAATGCTAAAGATCGCACCACACTCTACACCGGGGGTCCCCAAACTTTCTACCCGTCGACCCCCTGATACTATATTTGCCTTCTTACCGACCCTACAAGTATTTAATAAAACCATTAAATTATTTTTGGTATTTCTGATGCTAAAAAATAAGGAGGCCTGCATAACAACTCAACGAAATAATTTATAAAATCCACCCAATAAAATTAACAGAAAAACGAGATTCTTTTCAACAATTATTATAATCTCAAAAAATAGGAACACAACTATAAATAGATGGAATAAATTTCGAATAAAGACCTGCCAAAAAGAGCAGATGGTTGTTGTACTGTTTTAACTTTCCACATAGCGATGAATCCACGTTCCTAAGGAACTCTTCAACTCTCAATACTGCAACTATCACCTCTTGACAACCACCTTACCTCAGTGAGCAAAAGTAATTTGTTGAAAGTTTCATCATATACTTCACATTGACTTCGCAAACAAACGAGAATTGAGAGGATGAGCTTTCATTTTATTTATTGACCTGATTTTTAGTAGAGCATTCCTATTTTGTCCTGTACAGTTTAATTGATCCTCTTTAGTATTAATCGACCCCCTTTCGACCCCTCTGTATTAATCGACCCCTGGAGATCTCTTATCGACCCCTAGGGGTCGGTATCGACCACTTTGGGGACCCGTGCTATACACTGTGCAACGAGCATATCTGAAGTCAGTGCAACGCGGAGTTGGAATAATTTACTCATCGTGGAATGCGCTTAACTGCTGACAGTCAGCGCCACGCGTAGTCTCGATTATCCGAAATTTCCACACAGCACGAGGAGCGTTTGGAAGCGGCTAAATACTGCTATATTCTCGGAGACAACACAGCTGTATTTTAGCTTCTGAGAGAATTACCGAAATTCGTCAGACGGAAACACAATAAAAAAAATGAGTTTCGCTTAAATAATGATCGCCATCGCCATTCATTAAATAGAATGTCGATTTGCTCTTTAGATTCAATTGTGCAATCGTGAATTGAAAAGGAGAGGGGTGAATTTTCTTACTTTTCTAATATTAATTATGACCAGCATGCTGATGTAGTTAGAATAGTCAAAGTATGTGCTCACTGTCAAGAAAATATTCGAATATACTCTGTTGCCTAAATGGTTTAGATATAAAGGTTCTATAGCGATAAAACAACTCCGAACAACCCGAGCAACGCCGAATACTCTGCTTTTTTTTTTTTTGTCATCCATCTTTCGACTGGTTTGATGCAATCCTCCATCCCTTCCTGTCTTGTGCTAACCTCTTCATGTCTACATATCCCATACAACCCACGTCCGCAATTATCTGCTTCATATATTCTAATCTCTATCTTCATCTACAGTTCTTATCTTGGACTGTTACCTCCAGCAACAAATTAACCAATCCAGTATGTCTCAAAATATGACTTACCAGCCTGTCTCTTCTTTCTGTAAGCTTCTTCCACAAACTTCTTCCCTCACCCATCATTTCAAAAACTCGTTCATTTCGTATTTTGTCTGTCCATTTAATTTTCAGCATTCTTCTGTAGCACCACATTTCAAACGCTTCAATTTTATTTCTTCCTGTATTCCTAAAGTCCGTGTTTCGCTATCATAAAGTGCTTTGCCCCGCACGTAGAGATTTAATAAGTTCCTTCTAATTCTTAGATCAATGTTTGAAACTAAAAGAGTTCTCTTTTTCATGAAGGCACTTTTTGCTAGTGCTATTCTGCTTTTAACATAATTCTTGCTTCCGCCATCGGTTGTAATTTTGCTTCCCAAGTAGCAGAATTCACTTACTTCTCCTATTGCATCCGATCCTATTTTCATATTTAATTGGTATCATTTCTGCAACATATCATCAGTTTGGTCTTGCTTTGATTTATATTCAGTCCAAAATCTTCAGTATTTTGTTCATGCCATTCAGTAACATCTCAGTATCCTCAGCCCGTTCTGCTAACAAGACAATGTCATCAAATCGTAACATACTGATTTTTCCTCCCTGAACACTTATGCCACATGAAAATTTTTATGTTGTTTCCTTTATATCTTCTTCTACATACAAGTTGAATATTAACAGGGACAGATTACAACCTTGTCTCACACACTTTAGTCCCCATATTTCACTCTGCAGCATCCACTACCTAGCGTAGACTACTGGTGTTTGTGTGTGGTAGTAACATGGAGATTCGTATCAAATGCCGGTAGCTGTGGGGATGTGGGAGCTATAGTGGTTGAAATTGGTCGATATTGAACATATTCATATTTCAGCCAAAGACGTGTGTGTTCGTATATTTCAGCTACTTAGCTCAGAACACTGGTGTTTGTGTTTCGTAAAGGCCTCTAATCTCCCATCGAGCATTACGATGGTCACACGTCGGTAGCGATTGGGTTGTTGTAGATATGGTGGTTGAAAGTAGGCGACCTAGGGAATTCTTCTATTTCTGCCAACGACGTATGTGTCCCTACATTTCACCTTGCAGCCAGAACTACCACGCGCAGACCACTGACGTTAGTGTGTGGTAGTAGCCTGGAGTCTACCATCGTGCACTATGGTGATTGCATCTAGGTAGCTGTGAGATTGTGGTAGATATGGTGCTTGAAAGTGGTCGACCTGATATAAATAAAGACATGTGTGCCTATATTTCACTCTGCAGCTAAAACAACCCACTGCAGCACACTGGTGTTTGTGTGCGATAGTAACCTAGCCTCTCCCAACGTGCACCATGGTGACTGCATGTCGGTAGCAATGGGGGTGTGAGAGATATGGAGGTTGAAATTGATTGACAGAGGGCATCTTCATATTTCGACATGTGTGTCCCTATATTTCTCTCAGCAGCTAAAAGTACCTAGTGGTGTTTTTGTGTGCAGTAATAGCCTCAAGTCTCCCATCGTGCACTATGATAGTTGCATGTCGGTAGCTGTGGGGGCGTGGGAGATATACTGGTTGAAAGTGGTCGACGTAGGGAATTTTAATATTTCAATGAGAGACATGTGTGTGTTTTTATTTCACTTTACAGTCACAGCTACCTAATGCAGGCCCCTGGTGTATGTGTGTGGTAGAACCCTCAAGTCCCCCATCGTGCACCATGGTGGTGAATGTCTGTAACTATGGGTGTGTTATTTTTTTTTTATTTATTTATTTAACTGTACATTCAGATGGTTCGTTATCTAGAGTCTACAACGAACCGTTATTTCTTAATACTGTATTGAAATTTATAATAAACAAAAATTTTGTAAAATTAACACAAATCCTATATACTACGAAAATGGTACAAACAATTAACTATTATTACTACACACTGTAATTTATCAACCTGTTAGTAAAAAATATTACCCACTAATACTAAATAACTGAACATCTTGAGTTTTCAAAAGTTCGTTTAACGCTGGCATCCATTGAAGAAATAAGCTTCGGTAAATTCCAGAAGCCACACTTCCGGCATCAGCGTCCCACTTAGTTGTTTGTGTCTCGTCCGTTTAAAGTATCTTGTCTCATTCCTTAAATGGCTTGTTGTGTTCCGGCAGGTTGCTGGCTATGCTGAAGCCGATACCGCTCCCTGGCTGCATCTGACACAGCATCTGCCAGCTTGTCGAGTTCATTCAGGAGGAGGTTGTCTTTCATAATTTCCTTGACAGTTTTCCCCATGAGCTTCATTCTGTACTGTTTGATTTGATCATCAACTAGAGCACATTCAAACAGTTTATGTTCAGGTGTTCCTGGAGATCCGCACGCACATAGATCATTCTCTGTCCTATTGATCCTATGAAGATATGTTTCATACGGTCCATGACCGGTGAGGAAATGTATTAACCCTCGGGATGGATTGAAGTGCTTCATACGTATCCTCTCTCTGATGTCAGGAAGAATTTCAAATACTCTCCTTCCTGTTTCCGAATTGTTCCACTGCTGTTGCCATTCATTCAAAATACAATTTTTGATGTCTATCTTCTTGGTTGCCACTTGACCCAGGATTTCTGTTATCTTGTCTAAGTTTCCTTTTCGTAGCCAGTAACATGCTGCTCTTTTTCTTATTTCCAGATCTAAAGGACATATTCCGAGAATGACTGTAAGTGCATCAGTTGGGGTACTTCCGAATGCGCCTGTAAGACGCAAGAGAATTCCTCGTTGCATTCGTCTGATATCCCTTGCAGGTTTAACCAATCTTAACCTATGCGCCCATGTGCTCGCTCCATAACTTGCAATAGCTGTGGTAATGGCACCATGATACAGCCTTATAGTCGGCAGTGGGATTAGAAATCTTCTTTGCCCAATGCTAATTATTTTGTTCATTGCTGCAGTCGTTCTTTGGCATATATAGTCAATGTGATCTTTGAAATTCCTATGTTCATCCAGAACAACTCCTAAGTATCTTACTGTTTTGCGTCTTTTAATGGAATTTTCTCCAAGCTTCACAGTGGGGTTGCGTTTCAGTGTTCCTTTCATCAAAATGTATTGGGTTTTTGTTGGTGCTAGCTGGAGCTTAACTTGTTTACACCAGCATTCCATTACTTTCATTATTTCTTTGGTGTTTGTCTCGATCTCTCTTCTATTATTTCCTCCAACCAGCAGCAAGATATCATCTGCAAAAGCAACGATTCCTTCAAGCTCTGCCAGACCCATGAGTCTGTTAAGGACAGGTTCCAGAGCAATATCCCAAAATTCTGGGCCACATACTGAACCTTGTGGACATCCTTTTGTGAGATGCTTTGTCAGTTTCTGACCAGAGCTCTGAAGTGTTGCAGTTCTTCCGCGACAGTAGTCTTTGAAGCTCTCATACAACACTCGTGGGCATCCTAACTCCCTTAGTCGGGCGAACATACTAGGCCACCATAAGTTATCAAAGGCGCCGCAAATGTCGATACATATGCCAATGACATATTTTTTGTTTGTCGAGTTGACTATCCTCTGAACTTCATTTATCGCATCCTCTGTTGACCTGCCTTTCCGGAAGCCGAACTGCTGCTGATTCATACCTTTCAATAATCTGAATTCTTTAATTCTTTTACATAATAATTTTTCTTGAATTTTCCCAAGTGTATTTAGCAGGCAAATTGGTCTGTAAGACTTTGGTAGTGTAGGGTCCTTATCTTCTCCTTTCCTTATAATTTTTATGCTTGATGTTTTCCAACTATGAGGTATCCTTCCCTGCAGCAGGCAGGCGTTCAGCAATTCGGTAAGGTAAGGAACTATTTGCTGACTTAAGGCTTGCAAGACTTCTGCTGTTATCCCATCAGGTCCTGGTGTTTTATTTCTCTTCAGCGCGCTTATTGCGATACTTACTTCCTCTTGAGCGAATGGTAGAACCAACATGTCGTTTTCATATTCGTTATTCATTAGTTGCCGCATGAGTTTGTGTTCCTCTGAATCGGACTCCTGCTGGTCGTCCGGCAAGAGCGTTTTCAGGAGAAGTTCCGCCGATTCCTGCCAACTGCTTGTCATACTTCCATCTCCTTTCCTGAGCGTAGAAAAAGTAGTAGGTGATTTTATCTTCTGCGCAGCTAGCTTGTACGGAAGTCCCCATGGGTTTAATAACAAGTTTTTGCTAATGTATGTCTCCCAGCTGGTTAGTCTAACATCCTGAAGTTTCTGATGGTACTCAGCTTTCGCTGACCTGTACTGATCCAGTGTCCAGCTACGTTCAGCGGCAGTTTTAGCATGGTGGTAGTGCCTTCGAGTTCTCCTTACTTTTGTCCTTAACCTCTGAAGCGTATCGTTCCACAGAATACATCTTTTATCATTGAGCTTTCTCTTTTGCACTATTGATACCTTCATGGCATGTTGTATCGCATTCGTCAGTTCTATCGCCTTTAGGTCAACATTATCTGACATTTCTGGCAGTGCTGGTAGTTCAAATGATCTTCTTAATAGGTTCCAGTCTGTTTTATAGGAATATGACCAACATTCGTCTATCATATCTTGCTCTTGGGCATTAGATATGGAGAAATAGATGACGTTATGGTCTGATGTTGTTAGATTTTTGCCCAACTTTCCAGTTTTGGACTAATCTGAAAGCTTTCTCATTTGCTAAAGTTACATCTATGTTTGTTGCTGCACCAGCTCTATTTTGGAATGTGTAGGGATTGAAGGGTTTATTCATAACTTCCAGATTCAGTTCGAAAATAGTCTGCTCTAACGATATTCCTCGCTCATCCCTGATCTTACTATGCCAGAGTGGAGATTTAGCATTGGCATCCATTGTGTACACTACTGGTCTGTTTCCCATTGCTTCTTCGATTTCCCTCATTTTTTCAAGGTATCCATCTATTTCGTCACTATATTGAAAGTACAGACTAGCAATCACAATTCTTTCATTATGTGTTGTTATTTCAACGCAGGTAACGTTCTCATTACATAACTGGGCAATTTTCGTGACTGTATAGTTCCTGTTCAGTACAATTATAGCAGCCATTGGATGTTCACCTTCACATACTATTTGTGATGTTACAGGCATATGTGGTACCCTCCCTGCACTAGTGTATGGTTCTTGAAGGCACAGTACGTCGAAATTCATTTCTTCTGCTAATCTTCTTACTTCTAATAACACGGCCTCAGTGCGCCTTCCATTAAGTTGTGCTACATTGACTCCGTATTTGTTCATGGGTGGTGTGTATGTATGTGACTCTTAGGCCATTGTTGCCTATAATCAATAGCAATGCGGCCATGTGTTATCACTAGTTGTCTGTACAAATCTTCAAGGTCAAATTCTTCTCCTCTTCTGTCGAACACTTCTAAAACGATCTCCATAAGATGAACTGGACTTGTGGGAAGATTTGCAGCTTTTAATTGTATCCTATCTATGGCTTCCGGAACTGGAAATGTTATGGACCTGCCTTTGCTGTGTCCCGTCCTAATTAAGTGCCTTAGTGCTATTGTAAGTAGTGACATTTCCTCTAGTCTTGCAAGTCGCATTGCCTTTTCGCATTCTTTATAAATTTCTATAGGGTTGCATTTTTGTGATACATTCGTGTTAGCTTTCGTGTTAATGTTCTGGGTCGATTGTTGTTAGTTATTGCATCCCCAATTCCATCGGTCTGGGTGCTAGCATCTACCCTTATGTCTTCTTTCAGTCCTTTCTTTTTCCAGTATTCCCATGCCCTCAGCATGTCTCTTAGTCTTCTACTTGGAGGCTTGCGCTTTTTTCCTTTGATACCAGATGTAGAAATCCTCTCTGAGTTATCGCTTGAATCTCGAATTTTGTTGATAACTAGATCTGTTACGGTCTTATTGTCCATAATCTATTTTATTTATGGTTCTTTGAAGCAACATCTGGTATGTGGGACAGTCGTCCTTTGATGAACAATTTACTTTTTTCCCTCGCTTCATACAAGGCACGCAGATGGGAGGTTGTCCTTTTTTATCACATTCAGATCTGTTGTGATCCTCTTCACCACAATGAGAGCATGTGGACTTTTCTTTGTTGCAGTGCTTGCTAATGTGTCCTAGACCGTAACATTTAATGCACTTAGGTACTACTAGGAAGTCTTTGACGGCTATTGACTGGAAGCCCAAATATAACCGCTGTTTGGCAATAATGATTTTTCTTAGCTGTGGATCTACTTCCGCCACATGATGAACAGTGGCTTTTCCTTTAGGGCCAGTTCTGAATTTTAAGACGAATCCTTTCTCGTAGTCAGCTTTACTGACTGTTCCCTCAAGATTTTGGTAATAAACACAGTCTCGTATTTCCTCCTCTTTCATTCCAGTCGGTATATCATATAATATTATTAACGGACGCCTTTTCTTAGGTGGCTCACATTTAAGTTCCTCTTGTAGTTTTGAATTTTCCATTATCTTTTTAGTGTCCTCACTTGACTCCGTTTCCACAATTAACATTTTTGCTGTGGTCCTCATGCTTTTGATTCTTATTTGATCTTTTTTAGGGTCTAGAAGTTCTGTAAATTTCTTTTGTACCTCCCTTGCTCCTTTCTGGTTTTTTGATGAAATAAATACAGTGCCCGTCTGGTTCTTTAGAGCACTCTCAATCTGCGCCTTTGTTTTTGTGAGTACGGTAGTGCTAGAAGCCGCTTGGGCATATGTTTTTCCAGGTTTTGAGATCACTACATTATTTTCCTTTCGCAGCCTTTCATTTTCGATTTGCAGTTGTGTCATTCTACCGATTAGCATTGCCTGAGCCAGTGCCCATTGGGCTATCTTTTCCTTTATGGGTGTGTGGGAAATATGAAGGTTGAAAGTAGTAGACAGAGAGAATTTTTATATTTCGACCAAAGACATGGTTTCCTTATATTTAACTTTGCAGCCATAAATACCCTGCCCAGATCACTGGTGTTTATGTGTGATTTTAGCACCGGATCTCCTATCGTGCACTATGGTGGTTACATATCGGTAGCTATCAATCAGAATTATTTACAAATACGAATGAAGTCGTAGACACCAGTGAGTATATATATAAGACGTGTGTGTTTCTACATTTTACTCTGCAGCCACAACTTCCTGGCGCAGATCACCGGTGTTTGTGCGAGGTAGTAGCCTCGAGTTTCCCATCGTGCACTGCGTTGGTTGCATGTCGGTAGCTGCCGGGATGTGGGAGATATGGTGGTTGAAAGTAGCCGATCTGGGTCATTTTCATATTTAGAGCGAGGACGTGTGTGTTCTTATATTTTACTTGCAGCCATGACAACCTAGCACACACCACTGGTATTTGTGAGTGGTATTAGCATCAAGTCTCCCATCGTGCACTATGGTGGTTGCATGTCGGTAGCTCTTAGGGTGTGTGAGATAAGATGGTTGAAAGTAATAAACCTAGGACATTTTTATATTTCGACCAAAGACATGTGTGTCCCTAACTTTCGCTTTGCAGCCACAACTATCAAGCGCAGACCACTGGTTTTTGTGTGTGGTAGTAGCATCGGGTCTTCCATCGTGTACTATGGTAGTCTTATGTCGGTCCCTGTGTGGAAGATATGATGGTTGAAAGTGGTCGGCCTAATATTAAAATAGAATTTCGTATCCCTATATTTCTCTTGGCTGCCACGACTACCTAGCGGAGACAACAGGTGTTTATGTATGGTAGTAGCCTGAAGTCTCCCATCGTGCGTTAAGTTGACTGCATGTCGATAGTTGTGGCCAGTGCGGCCAATTCTACGGATTTTTTTTTAAAAAAGGTTAGGATTTTCGGATTTCGTTAAAATATCTACGAATTTTTGCTGCTTTTTTATTATTGGTTGATTTTTCCTTATATTCGTCTTTTGCTAAAACTTTGAGCGTGTTAATTCATTACAGAATTGTCAAAAATTGTGAATCGTTTCCTTGCAACCGCTCATGAGAACTAACGATTGGAATGAAATAAAGCTTAAAATTTGTTTTGATTATACATATTATAGATATTAAAAGATCGTAATATTTAACTATCGGCCCATTCTTTCTACACGCGTTTTTAACATTTCCCTTTACAGAACATGTGCTAAATTTAATGTCAACAAAAAAATGTAGGCACAGCAGCAGCAGTGATGAAAGTGATGCTGTACAAAACATGTTCAGAGATATTTCTTATTTTCAATATAGAATATTATTTTGTATTTCGAATCTTAAAGACCTGAAAATAAAAAGAATTCCTTATTTTGACTCTCTCTCTTCAATAACTATTGTTTCAGTCTTTCAGTTATCGAGTCTCCGGATTTTTGTACCTAATGTTCGGAAATTTTAGCTGCCTTCTACGGATATTCAAAGCCACAAGGCTGGCAGCACTGTCTGTGGCGTTGTGGGAGACACGATCGTTGCAAGTGGTCGACCGAGGGCGTTTTCCTATTTCGAACAAATTATTCTAAAATAATCTTTGAAATCTTCTAGAGTGTACTATAACCTTATTGAATGAACTAAAATATTCCTGAATGTTCTCGAATAATGTAGAATAAGACACATTTTTGAGCATTTAACAAATATAAATAATTTATATGCAACATTTTTAGTGTGTGGACAGCTTTTGACCGCACTTTCACTGGCAGGTTGTTGATTTAGCAGTTTTTTTTTTTTTTTTTTATCCTGGAAACATTTAAGCTTCAGTGCAAAAACATAAAAACCTACTAAATTCTTGACAAATAGGAACGAATTCGTGGGCACCAGCTAGCAAGAGAAAACTATAGACATTAGAACATCATGCATTTATAAAAAGAAGGAACAGTCGCAATACTCTTGTAAAAAGCAGTATTGCAAAATACACCGTACTTTATATATATAAAAATTATATATAATGCCGGTACAACATATTATAATGACACAGCACCCTTATTCATATATTTCTTCCATCTTGTTTATTTACCACGAGTTAAGAGAGGATTGTGATGCCTAGAAGTTTATTTAGTCATTCTTTACTGCAATATTGCAACGTTCGAGCAGCTTGTCCTTCTATGGCCTGATTTGCTTAACTTACTGGAGACAAGGATAATCCTTGTAGGACACTTCTCTAGAAAACTAACCGAGTTTCTGTCGGTTTTTCCTGCATAAAATATTGTTATTTATGTTTCGTTGGGAGACTGTTTAAGACGTGTATCCCTAAACATCTGACTTCTGTTCGATCAAATGATAAAGACTTGCATTCTGTGCGGAGATAATTTTTACATAGTTCTGTAGTTGTGTATTTTAGAATTTCTTCCAAACAGACAATAACTGATGACCAAAAGGGACACTAATGTGTATGTATACTTTACATCTAATGTTTAAATTCCTTACATCTTATACAGCTTTCAGTAGTAAGACCTTATTGTTCACTTATCTTAAATCTATGAGTACTCTATTATCCAAGAACATTATAACATGTGACAATAAGCAAAACAAACAAGTTGCTTCGTAATGAGATCAACTATTACTGAATTTGTACAAATTGCAAACGTGGCTGCACTTAATTGCTTTATAAAGTCAGATAGATTTACGCCCCAATTTAAATTATGATGAAGGTGCATAAATTTCACCAATGAAAACATATCTGATCAATTTATAAGTAATTATTGCCGGCTGAGGAAGTTGCCTCTTTTATTTATTTATATTTATTGACTTTTGGCATACAGCCAGCGGATTACATCTTATCAAATATTACATACTAGCTGGTACCCACGAATTCGTTCGTGATTGTAAAGAATTCATATTGACAGCTTAGACATCTAACCACCCTAGTGCACGATGGGAGACTCGATACTATTACCACACACAAGTACCAGTCTTCTGCGCTATGTAGTTCCGACAGCAAGGTAAAATTTACGGATACACACAAGTCTTTGGATGAAACACGAAAATATTCATGATCGACCAATTTCAAACACCATATCTCACACACTCCCACAGTTACCGAATTTCGGCCAACGTTGTGATCGATGGGAGACTCTGTGTTACTACCCCACACAAACGCCAGTGATTTGCGATTGATAGTTTTCACTTAAAAGTGATACACCGTGACACATGCGTCTTTGGCAGAAATATGAAATTGCCGCAGGTCGACCATTCTCATTCCCCATATCTTCCACACCCCCATAGCTACAGACATCTAACAACCATAGTGCACGACAACAGACACGATTCTACTACCACACATAAACACCAATGCTCTATGCTATGTAGTCGTGGTAGAAAAGTGAAATCTGCGGAGACACATGCCATTCGTCGAAATACGAAAATATCCTTGGTCGGCCACTTACAACCACCATATCTACCACAGTACCACAGTTTCTGAAATTCGGCCGCTGTTGTGATCGAAAGGTGACTCTGTGCTACTACTACACACAAACGCCAGTTATCTGTGATGTGTAGTTTTCGCTGAAAAGTGATACACCATGACACTTTTGTCTTTGGCAGAAGTATGAAATTGCCACAAGTCGACCACTTTCAACCCCCATTTCTCCCACACCCCCATAGCTACCGACATCTAACAACCATAGTACACTACATGAGATACGATTCTACTACCAAACACAAACACCAATGCTCTATGCTATGTAGTTGTGGCAGAAAAGTGACATATGCGGAGACAGTCGAAATACGAAAATATACTTGGTCGGCCATTTACAACCACCATATCTACCACAGTACTACAGTTTCTGAAATTCGGCCGCTGTTGTGATCGAAAGGTGGCTTTGTGCTACTACTACACACAATCGCCAGTTATCTGTGATCTATAGTTTTAGCTGAAAAGTGATACACCATGACACTTTTGTCTTTGGCAGAAGTATGAAATTGCCACAGGTTGACCACTTTCAACCCCCATTTCTCCCACACCCCCATAGCTACCGACATCTAACAACCATAGTGCACTACATGAGATACGATTCAACTACCAAACACAAACACCAATGCTCTATGCTATGTAGTTGTGGCAGAAAAGTGACATATGCGGAGACATTCGAAATGCGAAAATATCCTTGGTCGGCCACTTACAACCACCATATCTACCACAGTACCACAGTTTCTGAAATTCGGCCGCTGTTGTGATCGAAAGGTGACTCTGTGCTACTACTACACACAAACGCCAGTTATCTGTGATCTATAGTTTTCGCTGAAAAGTGATACACCATGACACTTTTGTCTTTGGCAGAAGTATGAAATTGCCACAGGTCGACCACTTTCAACCCCCATATCTCCCACATCCCCATAGCTACCGACATCTAACAACCACAGTGCACGACAGGAAAGACGATTCTACTACCACACACAAACACCAAAAGTCTATGTTATGTAGTTGTGGCAGGAAAGAGAAGTATACGAAGATACGAATTTTTGGTCGAAATATGAAATCGCCCTGCACTGATCAACTTTAATCATTATATCTCCCACATCCCCACAGCTATCGGCATTCGGCCAACGTTGTGCATGACAGGAAACTCCATGCTACTTCCACCCACAAACATCAGTGATCTGTGCTAGGTAGTGGTGGCTGAAAAGTGAAATATAGGAAAAAACACGTCTATTTTTATATATATATAAGCTTATCCTTTAGTTAATTACAGGGTCAGATTTACCTACAATTTACAAGTGCGTATACATTTATAGATATATGGCATACAATATGTACAAAATGTGGCATACAAACATATAAAATATAATATTTAACATGCAGGATATTAAAATGTTTAGGTGGAACCACTCAATTTATTCTGTTGGTCAGCGTTGTTATAGGATTTAAGGTTTTGTTGCGTGTCTATTGTTTTGTTTAAGGTCCTCCCGTGTGACCTATTGATTCGGTTTGTTCAGGTGTCATATTTCGATGTTGTTCCTCGCTGTAAACTTGAAGAGGATCAGGAAGATTTCTGCTTTATTCTTTTGCAGGAGGAGCTGTATCTTGGTAGGCAGTTCTGCTCAGTGTCTGCACAACTCTGCTATTAATCTTGTTGATTCATCCCAATGGCGTCTGCAGGCAAAAAATATTTGGTCAATATTCCCAACGTTTCTGCCATCACACACGGGGGAGTTGACCATGTTGAGCCTGTAGAAGTGGCTTGGATAACGACCGTGGTGGAATTTCAGTCTGGAGACAAAGGATTCGATTTTCGTTGTAGTTGGAGTGTTGTCATACCAATGGATCCGTGGGATTGTTTGGTGGATCTGGCTATAATATCTAGCCTGTTTAGGTCTTTTGATCCCCACTATCTGTTCCATTCCGTTCTAGCTTTATTACAGATTTTGGGGATCATGTCATATGTTTTTTCATGACATTATGTGGTCCTGCCTTAGCCAGCCGATCGACTAATCCACTGCCTCCTATTCCGGCGTGACCTTTAGTTCAAACAAATGTTACCTACGAGCCCTTTTCTCTAAGCCTTGCTATAAACTGTAGGACCTGGTATACTAACCAGCTTCTTCCATTATCCGCTGCAAAGTTGGATAATTTCAATAGGATGGATCGAGAATCTGATAAAATAACCAGCCTGCCTGTCCGCAACTGTAGGCCTTATTCTAAAGCTTTTACAATGGCATGTAATTCAGCAATGTAGACCGATGCTTCTTCTGGGAGGTGATACAGGCCTCCACTTTTCATTCGCAGGATTCACAAACGCGCTAACTCGCCAAGTTTTTGGATTTAGAGCCATCAGTGTATATGCATGGGGGGTTGCCTGTCAGAGATCACAATGTGGTCCTTCAAAATAACTTCCTTATTTAATACTTTCTGCCATATATTTTGTATCCAGGATAATATCTAGTCTCATCATTGCACTCATAGTTTTGTACAAATGTACTGGATGGAGGCGTAACGTATAAATTATGTTACTTTATGTTTTACCTCTGAGAAGGCGGAAGTTAGGGCACGGGCCTCCTTCTGTTGCCAGTATCTAAAATTCGTGACCTGTACTGTAAGAGCAGATATTTTTGCAATGAGGTGGTTATCCTCATGGATGTGTAGGAGTGGTTCTAAGCATTCCACCAATAGCGCGTTTGTAGGTGTGGATATCGTGGCCCCGATGCACAGTCTAAGCGTTCGATACAGGAATCTATCGATTTTGGTTAGTAGTACTTTAGAGGCAGATCCAAAAAACATATCGCCATAGTCGAGATGAGAACGCATGAGTGCTCGATACAGCATTAGTGTGGTTTTAATGTCTGAACCCCAAGCTTTACCTGTCAGTGCACGATTGGTGTTGATCGCCGCTTCGCTCTTTTTGAGAATATGCTGGATATAACCTTACCATCTCAGTTTGGAGTCAAGCTTTAGACCAAGGTACGAAACGGTTTTTCTCACTGGGAAGTTAAAAGGCCTCAGGGACATGAGAGAGTCTATGTTGTGTAAGTATGATGACGAACGACTTTTTAGGGGAGAGGTCGAGGCCATTGTTCAAACATCCTTGTCGCCAATCTGTTAATGCTCTTTTGCAGGCCTGCAATGACAGGAAGTTCGTATCAATGCATATATCGTCCACATACTGAAGGATCTGAACATGCGGTATTGTAATTTCATGTAGGTCACTGGAGTAAATATTAAAGAGTAGTGGTGACAGGATCGAGCCATGTGGCAATCCTTTGGACGACAGTCTAGGACTATATGTTTTGTACCCCTCTCGTATGGTCAATATTCTATTCTCGACTAATGCAATCATGTTGTCCATAAAACTATCCGGGAGCTTCAATCTCTGTTGGGATAGTGAGAATAACGCTGTCGTACTTCTAAGAGAGGTCAGTGAACAGTGTGGTTTGATGTTGGTTATTACCATGACACAGCTAAATCTACATCTACATCCATACTATGCAAATCACATATACTGTGGGTGGCAGAGAGTACTAAGCACCAATCCTAATTCAGGATATAAAAATAAAAAATTACCATGACACAGCTAAATCTACATCTACATCCATACTCTGCAAATCACAAATACTGTGGGTGGCAGAGGGTACTAAGCACCAATCCTAATTCAGTGCATTCCAATACCGAACAGAACGAGGAAAGAAGAAATACATAAATGTATCAGTACGTCATCTTATTTCTCGAATCTTATCCCTCCTGTCATTGCGACCTAAATAGGTTGGCGGAAGAAGTATTTCGTTGCACTCCTAACTTAAAGATTTTCGCATGTTCTCCAGCAAATTCAAACAAAAACGACGTAGTCTGTCCGCCAAACAATCCCAGCTTAACCCGCGTATCAGCTCTGTGACACTTACATAAGGACTGTAACTAGCAGTCACGAATCGGGCGGCTCTCTTCCGTACTTTCTCTAACGTGTCAATCAATCCCTTGCGATACGGGTCACAAATTCCACAACAGTATTCCAAATGCGGACGCACCAGTGTTTTGTTTGCTATTTCCTTTGTATGAGCATTACAACTTTTCAAAATACGACCTATAAATCGTAGTTTAGAATTAGCTTTTCCTACGACAGAAATTATGTGCAAGTCCCATTTCATGTTGCTCTGTACTGTTACGCCTAGATACTTTAGGGAATCCACAGAGTCAAGAAATGAATTGTTAACTTGGCACACGTGAGCAAACGGGGTCTTTTTATTAGTTATTTGCATTACCTTGCACTTTTTGCAGTTAAGTGTAAGCTGCCATTTACGGCATCATTCCGAAATAACATCCAGATCACGCTGAATTTCTAAGCAATCTTCAGAGCACCTCACTTCCCTATAAATAAGTGCATCATCAGCAAAAAATCACATCCTGCAGTTAAAATTGTCATCGAGATCGTTTATAAAAATTAAGAAAAGAAGTGGTCCTATTACACCTTTGAGGAACGCCCGAAGTAACATCTAGCTTAAAAGAGGCTTCCCCGTCAAAAACGACATACTGTGACCGACCAGTTAGAAAATCGCGTATCCATTCGCAAATCTGATCAGATATACCATACGCTCGAATCTTCGCTAAAAGTCGGTTGTGTGGTACAGATTCAAAAGCTTTCTGAAAATCCAAGAAAATAGCATCAACTTGTGATCCTCCATCAATAACTTTCATTACGTCATGCGAAAATAGAGCCAATTGCGTTTCGCACGATCGGTTCTTCCGAAATCCGTGTTGGTTTGCTGTAAGCAACTGGTTTTCATCTAGAAACTTCATAACGTTAGAGAAAATGACATGCTCCAGAATTCTACTGCAAACAGATGTTAGAGATATGGGTCGATAATTCCTATAATTTCTCCGATCTCCTTTCTTGAAAACGGGAATCACCTGCGCTATTTTCCAGTTAGATGGTACTTTTCTTTCTTCTAAAGATTTACGAAATATATTAGACAGAAATGATTCTTTTCTTCCGCGTATTCCGAAAATACTCTTACTGGTATACCATCGGGACCCGGCGCTTTCCCCCACTTCAGGAGATTTAATTGCTTTATGATACAAACACTATCAATTTGTACTGGATCCATCTAGAATTCTACACGCCGTGGAAAAACGGGAATGTTTTCATCAGTGAAAGAATTTTTAAATTCGGTATTAAATACAGTAGCCTTGTCGCGGCTGTCTTCAACTTCCCGACCGTCTTGTAGTAGAACTGGCATATTGTTGTCACAACCACTTACTTTTTTTTTACATACGACCAAAATTTCTTTGGATTTTCGATGAGGCTCTTGGAAACTGAGTTGCAACGAAAGTCGTTAAAGGCCTCACGCATCGCATTATTGACATGTCCTCTTGTAACAGGTAACTTTTCTAAATCGCTCCTATACATCGTTCTTCTTGATCGTGCATGTATCTTCCTTTGGTTTTTAAGTAACCTTTTAACTTCAACGGGGGATCGTTCCCATCCCTGATTGTCCTTTTCGGTATATGTAAGTCCATACCTTCCCTTACTATATTCATGAATCGAAGCCACAGCTCTTCAACCGAGCCTCTTCTTTCTATAAAGGTAATTATCCCTCAAAAACGTTCTTAAACTCTCCTTAATGTCCTTTTCGAACCTTTAAACGACCCTTCCTTTTTTCTTTTTGCGCGCGACTGTTAATTTTACTGTAGCAATTACAGCTTTATGATCACTAATTCCCGTGGTAGTAGAAATGTCCGTGAATAATTCAGGCCTATTTGTAACGAGATTATCTAAATTGTTTTCCTTATCGTTGTGGCATCGCGTTGGTTCAGAGACGAGCTGCTCAAGATTAAGATCTGTGAAAATGTCAAGAATACTCTCACAGGATATTTTATCCCTGCCACCAGAAACGTGGGCGTAATTAGTCCAGTCGATATACAGAAAGTTGAAGTCACCTCCTAGCATTATTCCATGATCCGGAAATTGACGGGCTATATTACTTACATTATTTCTTAAGGCCTCAGCAACAGCTACATCTGCATCTGGTGGACGATAGAAGGACCCTATTACAAGTTTTGCCCTAGCTACTTTTAGTCTAATCCATAGTATTTCACAGACCGTATCGATATTTATTTCATTACACGACTGGTGTTTACTAACAGCTATAAATACACCACCTCCATTTTAATGTAACCTATCGTTACGGAAAACATTCATGCTATTGTTAAAAATTTCTGCTGAACTTATATCCGGTTTTAATCAGCTTTCAGTACCTAATACAATATCTGCTTCTGTGCTACTAATAATGCTTTCAAGCTCAGGCTTCTTATTACAAACACTTCTACAGTTAATAACGAGTACTTTTAACGGTCGAGATTGATTTACGCTACTCCTAACATATGGTGCCGAATTTAACTGGGCCGCCTGTAACTGTACGAGGTGAGCTAAGATTACGTTTGTCCCCTTGCCTCTACGGAATCCAATCTGCGAGGCTGGAAATAGGCACTTATGTTCCATGTAACACTCCAATCTTTCATTTATCATTTGTTCCAAGGTTTTCAGGGAACAAGACAGTAGGAATATTGGGTGAATCGACGAGCTGTCTGAAGGGTCCCTGTTTGGTTTAAGTTTTGGTACTTCTCTTTTTGTTTTGAGGGACGGTACATGAGTTCTAGATGTCCATATACAGGTCATAATCAGCAAGTAGATAGCTTTTTCGATTTTTGGCAGGTTTATTAACATGTCGTCGGCACGGACTGGAGTTGTTTGCTTTAGTAAATGCGTTTTCTAGCTCCTCTAGAGAAAATGGTTTTAGAAGGGGGTCATTCATATTGCTGTCCCGGATGGATGCAGATTCTTCTTTACACCAGTCCGGGGTTAGAGACATAAGAAGGTTCATGGCGGCGGCCTGTGGGATTTGTGTGCGATGGCTTTTTGTCTTGTTCCAGAATGATCTAATCTGCCTCCATATCACTGTTGGCGAGGTTTTAGAGTTTAATGAATTACAGAAATTGTCCAAGTTTTCTCTCTTCTTCCTCTTAAGTAGTATTTTCGTAATTGCTTGTGTCTTGTTCAGGAGGATGTAGTTGGTATTGGTAGGTTCTTTTTTGTAACGCGACAATGCCAATCTCCTGTCTGTAATGGCTTGTTGCACACTTCGTCCACCACCTGAAGCAGATTCACTGGCGCGGACGGGATTGATGATGAGGCAGTTTTGTTCCACTATTGTCATGAATTTTGTATAATCTTCATTGTTGCAATATGGTTTTAATGTATGCACCCCAGGCTTTACCTGTCACTGCTTGAATGATGTTGATCGCCGCTTGCCCTTTTTGAGTATATGCTGGATATGAACTGACCATCTCAGGCTGGAGTCTAGCTTTAGACCAAGGTATGATACGGTTTTCCGCACTGGGAAGTTAAAAGGTCCCAGGGACATATTTGTTCTCTGACGTAGTCCATGTCGTGTAAATATGATGACGGACGACTTTTCAGGGGAATGCAATCATGTTGTCCATAAAACTATCCGGTAGCTTCAATCTCCTTAATTTACTTGTCGGGATAGGGAGAATAACGCTGTCGTACTTCTTAGAGAGGTCAGTGAACAGTGTGGTTTGGTATTGGTTATCACCATGACACAGCTGAATATCGGTGACCAGGTGCGCTAAGACTTCGTTTGTCTCCTTGCCTCTACTGAATCCAATCTGCGAGTCTGGCAATAGGCGCTTATGTTCGATGTACCTCTCCAATCTCTCCTTTATCCTTCATTCCAACATTTTCAGGGACAGGACAGTAGAAAAATTGGGCGAAACGACGAGCTGTCTGTAGGGTCCCTGTTCGGTTTAAGAATTGGTACTACTCTCATTGTTTTGAGGGATGACACTTGACGTTTAGATGTCCATATACTGTTCATAATCTGCAAGTAGATAGCGTTTCCGTTTTTTTGGCAGGTTGATCAACATGCCGTAGTGGATATGATCTGGGCCTGGGCTGGAATTGTTTGTAAGTAAGCGCGTTTTCTAGCTCCTCTAGAGGGGGTTATCCATATTGCTGTACCGGGTGGGTGCAGATTCTTCTCTACACCAGTCTGGGGTTAGACGCCTAAGAAGGTTCATGGTGGCGGCCTGTGGAATTTGGGTATGTTGGCTCCTTGTCTTGTTCTGGAACGATCTAATCTTCCTCCATATCACTGTTGACGAGGTTTTAGAGTTTAATGAATTACAGAAATTTTCCCAGTTTCCTTCCTCTTCAGTAGTCTTTTCGTAATTGCTTGTGCCTTGTTGAGGAGGATGTAGTTTGTATTGGAAGGTTCTTTTTTGTAACGCGGCAATGCTAATCTCCTATCTCTAATGGCTTGATTGCACTCTTCATCCGACCACCTGGAGCAGATTCCCCGACGCGGGCGCCTTGGCTTGAATTACGGGATGGATGCTGAGGCAATTTGTTTCAATATTGTCATGAATTTTGAATAATCTTCTTTGTCATCCCCAGTTAGCTGGAAATTTTTGAACTTTTCTGTAGCTATCTGTTTATATTGGCCCTAGTTGGCTGTGTTTATATTCCATCTATATGTAGGAGTTCAGGCCGGGTTGTCTCCTATCTGAACTGGCGAAGACATCAAAATAGGATAGTGGTCGGAGCCCGAGGGGTCTAGTAATATTTTCCATTCGAAACCATCGAGGAAAGAAATGTATGGAGACAGCGCAAGAGACCTTCACCACGCATTGAAGTGACGCCGGGCGGAGGAGGAGTTGGGGGGCTAGGCCGCATCCATACAGACACAGGGAATATGTACAAAAACCTCAAGGGGACTCTAGGATAAACGTAACGCCGCAATCTAGTGATGGATTATTATGTAACTCGATGAGACAAATAAAAAATAAAAAATAATTTTTTTTGATATCCTGCCTAGTTTCCGAGATATTCTGTCTCAAATGTGAGATGTTTTTGGTTGAAATTCAGAAGAAACAATTGGTCAAAGTCAAATTTGATGATGGATTCTTATTTAAAAAGACGAGAAAAATATAAAATAAAGAATAAAAATTTTCGATAACTCACCTAGTTCTCGAGATATAATGTATCAAAAGTGAGATGTCTTGAGTTGAAATGCAGAAGAAATATTTCGTAAAAGTCAAATTTGATGATCGATTCTTATGTAACACGACGAGAAAAATCGAAAATAAAGAATAAATTTTTTCGATATCTTGCTTAGTTTTCGGGATATATTGTCTCCAAATTGAGGGGATTGGGTTGATATGCGGCCTGGACCAAAAATTAATTCTGCCAAAGCCACAATGAATTACATGGTGGACATACAGAATGGATATTTCAGTTTTATTACTACCACTTGTGGTTAGGTTGCAATGCGGCCTAGCCCAGAATAAAAATAGTTATCTTGTTACCATACATCGTAAGCTTAGTTGGGAATAGCTGGAAGTAGTTTTCATTGCGATACATGTTTTGTCACTTACATGGTTCTCATGAAATTACTAACAATTATAAATAAATTCTTTGTCCCTTATATATGCAATAACAAAACCATTCTGGTACAGACTGCATTTAGACCTAACCATAATCTCCACTAAATTGCCGCTACAGAATCAAACTATGTAGACACACGCGTATTTGAATCGCAAACTGCATTTGGGGTAACAACATCGTTTGCTTCATCAAGATTCCTAGATGGAACAAGATGGCATTATAAAATACTTAGCCACATTATAAAATGATATAATCACAGCATCAAACACAATGTGAACTTTGCATTTGTATGGATTCGCAATATGGCCGCTGCCATCACCGCGCATGCGCATTATCAGCCGTGAGTTTAGATGCGGCGTCACAGATTTAACGTCATTTCTGCTCCATATATTTCCTTCCTCCATGTTCGAAACAGAATGCACGTTCCGGAGAGATAAGAGTTATATCCACAGCTGGTTTTCTTCCTACACTAATAAATTATCTTATTTCTTTTTTTAATCAAGAGTTCGATAAACAACGATTGCAACCGTAAACAACAAAAGATGATCAAGTTGCCTCTTTCGGTATTTATAAAATGACTTGCTGACCTGGCCACGCGTTACTGTGACTCAGCAATGTTGTTCTAAACTCCCTAATGTTGTCAAATTAATATTCACTAATAAATATAAAAACGTTTTCAAAAGTAATTGGTAAAGACTATCGGAGGGTTAAAATTTAGGACAAACGAACGTAATTTTTTAAATTTACATTTTATTACAAATTGCTTAATGGAAAATATCCCTTGAAGGATCAATATGACGTAAAAAATGTACATCTAGAAACGTATGGAATTATAATAATAATTTCGTGTGGTCGTAATGACCTGGTGGCAGGGTTTCTATTGGCTGCGTATTCCGCCCCTGTTGTAGCCGCCTTAACCTTACCCGCTAATCCTGCCGTGTACAACTACAGGGGACCTACAGTTTAGCGTGGAATCCGAATCACGGAAATGTTCTGGCGTACTTTACATTATATAGCAAGCTGTGCTGGAAGTGAAGGCAGGGTTAAGTGCGAATCCATCTCGGACAAACATCGTGACGCGAGATTTTTATAAACTGCTGCTGTGAATTTTCGACTGCGAGAATTAACTTATGGTCTTTTCCGTTCCTTTTCCTCTCCCTCCCTTTGTAATTCGTAATAATAAATATTTAGGTCAATAATCGAGATAAAAACTATCCTATCTATTAAGTTGGACCAAATTACAAACAATAATCCAAATTTCATCAAAATCGGTTAAGTAATTTCGGAGTTCATTTCGGACAAACATCGTGACGCGAGATTTTTATATATATAAAGATTTGTCATGAGATCTTTAAAGAGATACTGGATATAATTCATGTTTCTAACAATGATCGAATAGTAATAGCAAGCTAGTCGATATTTTCGATATGAAAATGTTCATGCTAGATATCGATTCTCGTTGTATTTATATCGATAACACTGTGTGTGAGGTCGCTGTAAATAGTGTACCAATATGTATGCTGATGCTGTTGTGACATAGCTAACCTAATATGGGAAATAGGACAGAGATAGAGCCAGTGTTGAATTCGTAGTTTTTGTGATTCAGATTGAAGGAAAGGTGTTACTTTGAAGTATCTTTACTGCTTTTTAATGTTAGATTTAGTTGTACATTATTTGTTCCAATAAGAATTATTGGAGGACTGTCTGTGTTATTATGGCAGACAATAAAAAAGAACTGTACCCCAAAGAAGAATTGAAGAAAAGACTGACTCCAGTACAGTATTATGTAACGCAGGAGAAAGGCACAGAAAGGTAACTTTTATTTCCTAAAAGTTCTTTTCTTTCAATGTTATTATGGACAGAATGACTCTTGCCGAAATAGAAAGGTTTCTTTGCTGGTGTTGCAATTTTTCTTTTAGCATAGATTAATTTTTCAAAAAATTGTGATTTTGACAGAAGCTTCATATTTTGGTTAGTAAGAATTAAAGTTTAGTGATAATCTCGTTTTTACATTGATCTCTTGGGGACAAAGGAAGGAACTTGTAGGACTGTATGATAAACACTGCTAGGAAATACTTTTATAAAGCTAGCATAGATTGATTCACATTTATGCTATTTAATGTTTGGAAATATGTAAAACATTCATTGCATCCTGTATGATTAACATTAGAGAGAAATGTGCTTTGAACCCTAACATTCTGTCATAAAGGGTGGAGATTGTTAAACTGTGATAATGAGTCAAACATATATATTAAATATCAAGAAGTGGAGCAAGAAGAACTGCTGTGAGGTGATATCTATGTGGAAGATAAAGATAAATTATGCCCAACACACACCAAAGTTGAAGGGAGGCAGCAAAAAAAACAAACATATGTGGCTGTGCTTGTGCAAGTGCATGTGGTCAATACCACCACACGGGGAATGGAACTGACCATTGGAAGTGGTGGGGGAGGTAACGATAATATAAATGAAAATATTAATGGCAAAAAAAGGGGAGCTTTAAAAGATGAGATATAATAGTAGCTAATAATTGTTTTAAAATAGTGTATAAGCTTTTTTGGAATATGTTGTTATCAACATAAAAATTATTCTGGCTAGGGTTGGGTATACAGGGTGAGGAAGGAAAACGTTATCTGAGATTGAGACCCGGGGGATGTCGTGGTGTCTGGAATGTGCTGGTAGGCCAGTTCGCATCTGTGGAGTTCAGATTGGGAAGTAGTAATTTGATGGCTCTGACTGTAAAGCAGTCATTGAATTTGGGAATTTTATGACAAGTAACAGGGAGGTCTAGATTTTACGAGTAAACTGTCTTGTCTGTAACCATTCATTCTGTTGGAAGACGTGTTGGAGGTGAGGTCGATATAAGAACTTTAGGAGTGGAGGCAGGTGAGCTGGCAAATGAGATGGGATGTGGTGCAGGTGGCTTGGCCTATAGTGGGTTAGGTTTTGCCAGTAGTAGGGTTGCAATAGGTTGTTGTAAGTGGATGCATACTGCACATTGTGCAGTGATGTCTATTACAAGGGAAAGATCTGAAAGGTGGTTTAGGAGCACTGGAGGGTTGGTATCTGTGCATAAGTATATTTTTCAGGTTAACTGGTCTTTTTTCGGTGTGAAGAATTGGACACATTTCAGCAAAGGCTCTGAGGAAGTCGTAGCCAAGATGAAGAATGTGGTGTAGCAACTCCAGGCCGGGAGAGAACTGGTTGAGCAAAACAGGATTCAGATTGGTTTTGGGTTGTGTGTGCTAGTGTTGTAGGTGATTTTTGACTTGAGATATCTGTTTGTGGAGCAGTTCTGGAGGATAATTACAGTGTGTAAGTGCTTGGCCAGGCTGTTGCTGTCAAGGGTAAAATAAAATCTCAGCCTGAAATCTGGCTGCATGCTGAGGAGATTAATGGGTAGTGAGGTAAACTACTTGCTAATGTGCAACTTCTGTGATAGCTGTTACTTCTACAACTGAGAGGTGTCTGTTGTAGATGTGTTGATGGCATGACTAAAGGTCTTCTTATCACTAAACTTACGAGTCCTGTAGATTTGTGGGATAAAGGGTGTCAACCTATTTCTACAAACCTTAGGAACTTCAGCCTGAGAAGAACAATTCATATGATATTGAAAGCTCTGTACTTCTTTTTATACTTCTGAAGGTGTACGGTGTTTTTTGTTCACTTAGAACTGTCACTGCAGGAAAGCTGTACCAAAGGACAGGCTTCCTACTGGGAGAAGCTCATTGAGTTTATAGTCATGTTAGAATGCTGCAATCCCTAAATCATATCTTAAGTACGATTACAATTTTTAAGTTTTGTGAACACCTCTGTGGCAACTCGTGGGACGAAATTACAACAAAAAAAAAAAAAAAAAAAAAAAATCTCTCCCTTCTGCCTGCGGTTTGGGCACCCCGCAGGGCCAATCTAACGCCCAAAGAGTTGATAAATGGGCGAGGGTTGATAGCCCTCCCCGAGAGGAGGATAATTGTAACAGGAAGGGTTATCTCATCGATAATGCCTTTTTAGTAATGGTTAGAACGGAGGGTTCCTTTGAAAAGGTCTCTCCGTTCCATATACAGAAAAGTTTACAAGGAATTGCCGGTAAATTAAAAAGTGTAAAAAAGCTGAAGAACGGCACACTGCTTCTAGAAACAACTACCTGCAGCAAGGCTGTCTTACTCCTTAAGTGTGAGAAGCTCGGGGAGTTCACAGTGAAATGCGAACTCCATAAAACGCTTAACTCAAGCAAGGGAGTGATCAAATGCTGTGATCTGATTGATATAGCGTCCGAGGAACTCCTTAAGGAGTGGAGCTCAGAAAACGTGGTCGAGGTCAGGCAGATAACATGAAGGGTTAATGGCAAACTTGAAAAGACAGCCACCTTCATCCTGACGTTCGATACTCCGACGTTGCCCAAAGCTATCAAAGCTGACTACTTAAACCTAAACGTTCGCCCATATATACCGGACCCAATGCACTGCTTTAAGTGCCAGAGGTTCGGGCATACGACGGCGAACTGTAAAGGCAACGCCACTTGTGGGAAATGCGGAAAATCGGTGCACGAACTGGGTGCAAGTTGCACCCTCCCACAGGTGTGCATTAAGTGCTCCGGGTCACATCCAGCCTGGAGCAGGGAGTGTCGAGTGTACCTTGAAGAAAAGAAGTTACAGGAGCTGAAAACGAAAGAACGATTATCGTATGGCGAGGCGAAGAAACGGCTTAAGGCACTTGCGCCACCGGTCTTTGCCACTAGTTTTGCCAAAACGTTGTCAACTCCCGTCAGGAAGGAAAGTGTTGCAACGCAGACGTCCGTTGTAGACACAGGCACGAGCACAATGTGCTCGTGTCAGTGCAAATGTGGCGCAATACCCACTAAGGTCCTAACACCAAAGGCCGCGGACGTCGGCATCAACACTTCTGCAACCACGACCCATAAGACAGCAGGTACAACAGGTCCACCAGCAAAAGAACAGCCATCTGCTACATTAGCTGCAGGTGTGGGCCTCACTGCCGCAGGAGAGGTAGCTCCAGCGGCGGATGCAGCTCCTGCAGCAGAAGCAGAAAAGTCTACGCCATCGGCTGGTAGCGGATGGCAAACAGTTCAGAAAGTTCGGGGTCTAAAGTTCAGGCATACGGACCCCTCTATGTTCGTGAAATCCCCTTCCGCTTCTCCTCCCAGGTCCCCAACGGTGGGAGGGAAGAAGGGGAAAAGGCCTCGGCGGAAGAAAGAGCCGCGAGACGACGAGGCCTTAGAACAAGAGTCATCTTTGGACCACGAAGACGACGTAATGCTGGTGGACGAACCTGGTTCCGTTCCTCACCGGACACTGACCGACCCGGGGCGGGTGGTTTTAAATAGGTAGGATGGCTCCCATACTTCGGTGGAACGTCAACGGCTTTCAGGCTCACAAAGAGGAAGTCCAACTCTTAGCACGGTCTAATCCATTGTGTCTCTGCTTACAGGAGACACATTTCAGACCATCTTACCAACCAGTGCTAAGAGGATATGACATATATCAAAAGGACGATACTGAGGGTGATCGAGCCAAGGGGGGAGTGGCTGTGTTGGTCCGAAACACCGTCCACTCTGAACCCGTTGCTCTCACCTCCTCACTACAAGCAGTTGCGGTGAAAATACACGGCCCAATCCAACTGACTGTATGCTCGGTCTATCTGCCACCCAGCGTGTCAGTCGCCTATGACGACCTGGTTAGCATCATACGACAACTCACTAGGCCCTTTCTCCTCTTGGGAGATTTCAACCCCCATTGTGCGTTGTGGGGTTCCTCCACCGAATGCCCCAGGGGCCGAGTGGTTGGTAGATTGATAGAGCAGGAGGAAATTTGTATCCTGAATACAGGGTAAATGACTCATTTCACCACTGCTACCGGTACGTCCTCTGCCATTGACCTTTCGTTGTGCTCCCCCTCAATCGCGGACTCCGTGCATTGGGAAGTGGATCGCGACCTTCATGGAAGCGACCACTTCCCAATATGGATGCACGTAGAGTTTGAATGCAGAAGAGGCAATAACCGACGCAAATGGAACGTCAGCAAAGCCAATTGGCCGTTGTATTGCAGGTCACTATGCCTCCAGCCTCGTAAAGGCATCACGAAGATGGTGAATCATTTTACAGCTGTGATTCACCAGGCGGCTGACGTCTCTATGCCTAAATGCTCCGGAACGCTGCGAAGAACGCCCGTCCCTTGGTGGAACGACGAATGTCGTTCCGCTATTCAGGGACGCAGGAAGGCGTTGGGCCGATTTAAGATGCAGCCATCTGATGACAACTTAGCAGTGTTCCGTATAGCCAGAGCTAAGGCGCGTGGTGTTATTAAGGAGAGTAAGAAACGGTCTTGGCTGAACTTTGTGAGCACCATAAACCGTTCCACACCTTCGTCGAAAGTATGGGAGTCTATCCGCCGTATATCTGGAAGGTACTCCCGCCCACCAGTATCTGGATTACTGGATTGCGGACGTATTATTACCGACAAACAAAGCATAGCGCAGCTGATGGCGGAGAACTTCACCTCCGTCACTTCGTCCGCCAACTTTGACCCTAGGTTTAAGCGACAAATAGCTGCTGCCGAGAGGCGAGAGCTGTGCTTCAGTTCGTCGAATACAGAGGCCTACAACTGCCCATTTACCTCTTGGGAGCTGGAGTCAGCGCTGAACAGCGCAAATGACTCTGCTCCAGGGTCTGATTTGATCCAGTACCAGATACTGAGGCATCTTAGTAAAGATGCTAAGGAGTACCTTTTAGATATTTTTAATCAGATATGGACCGGAGGACACTTCCCCGACTCGTGGAAAGAAGCAACGCTTATCCCTATTTTAAAGCCCGGTAAGGACAAATTGTTGCCAGGTAGCTATCGTAGCATCGCCCTTACAAGCTGCGTGGGTAAGACACTGGAGAGGATGGTCAATCGCCGCCTCGTCTGGTGTCTTGAATCCCGAAATCTGCTGAGCCACTTTCAGTGTGGATTCAGGAAATTCCGTTCCACCTTGGACAACCTGATCGTCCTGGAGGCGGCAATACAGGATGCGTTCATCCGCAGCCAACACCTTGTGGGTGTCTTTTTCGACCTCGAAAAGGCTTATGATACTACCTGGTGGCATGTTATTTTAAAACAGTTACACGAATGGGGTTTTAGGGGTAACCTTCCCTGTTTTTTAAAATCATTTTTATCTGGTCGTTGCTTCTGGTACCGAGTCGGGAGTGAAGTGTCTGATCTTTTTATTCAGGAAGACTGTGTTCCTCGAGGTTCAGTTTTAAGCGTGACTCTTTTCACTATTGCGATTAATAGCATTTTAAGTGTTATAAGGAGTCCCATACGGTACTCCTTATATGTGGATGATTTTTTAATTTTTATTGCATCGTCCAGCCTGAGAAGCGCCGAGCGGCAGCTGCAATTCACGCTGAACAGGCTGGATGAATGGCCAGTGCACACCGGTTTTCGTTTCTCTGCCGAGAAAACCGGTGTTTACTTTTTAGTCGTAGCAGAAGCCTTTTATCAGAGCCCCAACTTACCTTGAGGAATACCGTTTTACGTTTTACTGAAACAGTTCGGTTTCTGGGCCTCATTTTAGACAGCAGGTTAACCTGGCTACCTCATCTCAAAGATGTGAAAGCCAGAGCCTCAAAAGCTCTAAATGTTTTAAAGTGCCTGTGTGGCAGGTCGTGGGGCGCTGATCGCTCCTGCCTGCTACAATTTTACAGAGCCTTTGTACGGTCGCGACTGAAATACGGTTGTATCATGTATGGTTCGGCACGGGACTGCTATCTCCATATATTGGATAGTGTCCACCATGCTGGAATTCGGCTCGCCACGGGTGCATATCGCACCAGCCCTATTGTCAGCATTTGTGCTGACTCGGGCGAGCCACCGCTTACCATCCGCCGGCAACACCTCATGTTGCGACACTACCTGCAGGTTGTCATAACACCTGGCAGTCCCGTGCACGACATAGTGCTACATCCCAACTACGAGCGGCTCTATACCAACCGACATAGAGCCACTAAACCGTTCAGCTACCGTACAAAGGCTATTGTAGAACAATACGAATTCAAGCTTCCCTCTTTTTATCACCAGGGTTGGAGTAATTCTCCTCCCTGGCTTTTGAAGAGGCCCAGAACAATTTTAGAACTGTCCCGGCATAACAAACTGTTAACCGCTGACAGTGTTTTTATTAATATTTTTACTGATATTTTAAATCAATATCACACTTTTACCCCGGTGTATACGGATGGGTCTAAGAAGGCTAACAGTGTAGGGTGTTCAGTAGTGTTCCCTCGAGCGACTTAAAAATACAAGCTGGATAGCAGGTGCAGTGTTAACACTGCGGAGTGCTATGCCCTGCTAAAATCGCTCCAGCATATGAAATCACACCGTGATATGAAGTACCTCATATGCTGTGATTCCCTCAGTTGTATTCAGGCGTTAGCAACCATGTACCCAGCAGACCGTTTAGTCCAGTACATCCAGGACGCCCTCCTTTCCCTCCAGTCCTGTGGGAAGGAGGTCATATTCTGCTGGGTACCCGGCCATGTGGGAATCGGGGGGAACGAGGCAGCTGATGAAGCTGCCAAGTTAGCCTGCGACCAGGTCAGAATTGACTTTGATCCGGTCCCAAACTCTGACCTTGCCTCGGCGGCGAAGAGATTTGTTTTTGATGTTTGGCAGAGGCAGTGGCTGGAAGTTGAGCATAATAAGCTCCGGCAGGTCAAACCGACCGTTCAGCCGTGGAGCAGCTCCTTCCAGCGGGCGAGGAGGGATGAGGTTCTCCTTATTCGCCTCCGTATAGGGCACAGTCCTCTCACTCACAGCTTTCTTCTCCGCCGGGAGGACCCACCGGAATGTGATGCTTGTGGCATACCTTTGACGGTACGCCACATTTTTACTGATTGTGTATTATTTTTTGACTTAAGGGCAGACGTTGGCCTAGCCAAGAATCTGTCCCTTATCTTAAGTAATGAAGCTAGCAATGTGGCTAAAGTTTTAAAATTCTGTGTATTGGGTGGTCCGATCTCAAGATTTTTGGGAAGACCGGCCTAATCTTTTAAGGCGGATGAGTGGACATTTTACAGCCACTCATCCATGTACATAGCTCTTGTTTTGTTTTGTCTCATTTGTTTTCGTTTTACCATTAGATTTAAGTTTTAATGTCTGACTGGCCTCTTTACAGCCAGCCAGACATGTGCTGTGATGTTCGTATTTTAATCGCCCCTTTACAGCCAACATTTTAGCATTTTACTCGATTTGCCGTCTGTGTGGCTGACCGCTCTACAGTTGGCCATACAGACGGTAAAACTTAGATTTTAAGCCACATTGCTAAGCCGGTCATTGTTAGGGCGCTAATGACCCCGCTGTCGACACACCCTTAAACCACAACAACGACTCTATCAGTACTATTCCTTGCACTATCGCTACTCTATCATCCTTAGTGAAACTCCTACATAGTGAACCTACAACCTCTATTACCTGACCTAAAGTAGCAATAGGTTTGAAAAAGCTTATGACTTGATAACCTGTGCCTAACTGATCCTGTAGTAGCTTAAACCTGAATGCATCTGACCCTTTTGCGCTACTCCCTGATAGTTTCACCAATCTTCCTGATAAATTTGCCCCTAGTGCAACTCATATCTTTGCACTTTGCAGTAAGCTGCCGCCCAGATTAGACGATGGCTCTGTGAGGCACGCTGGCTGCCGGATGGTTAGCCTTATAATAAATTTTAATGTGTGACTTTAGTACGAAAGTGTACTATTTTATTGAAAAGTGTTTTAGATTTATGTAATATATTTTAACTAGTTTCTGAAGAAGACCCCCTTAAGGCGGTTCGAAACCGATCAATAAATTCATTGAATATTTGCAACAGGTTTGGCTGTGTTTTCATTATACAATTGAAGAAATACCGTTGCTGTTGATGCTGCCATGTTCAAGATTTTTAATATTTAAAACTAAAATATTTCTCTTTTTATGAAAGCTCTTTTTTCTGGTGCTATTCTGCTTTTAAAATCATTCTTGCTTCGGCAGTCAGTTGTAATTTTACATCCTATGTAGCAAAATTCACAAACTTCTCCTATTTCAATTATAAAAAGGCAAAGATTTCAAAATTGAAGTGATATTTCAGGAAAAGTTATTAAATTTTTTAAAATTAGCATTTGGCATTGTCAGCCACAGCCAGCTGAAAATATATTTTTGTTTCTTGAGGTATATATATGTGAAAACACTTAATTAAAACCACCCATGCCCTTGGTTGGACTTGTACCGGTGACCCTTGCAATGTGAGGACAACTTGCTAACCGCTATGCTACAAGTGCCGGTTGGGAAAAGTTTAAGCAAATTGACAGAAGGCACAAGTGCAGTGGAGTCAAAGTGGGATGAGGTCAAGGAGATAATAAAAAGGGTTAAAAAATATTTATACCAAAACAGAAAATAAAGTACAGAACCTACGTACTATAATAGGGAGGTGAGGCAATGAAAGAGGTCAGTGAGAAGAGAACATAACGGATGTAAGAGACAAGGCAATAGAGAATACTTGAAACAACTAAATAAGGAATTAATAACAGCAAAAAAGGTGGCTAAAAATGAAATTATGAAGAATATTGTTGGTGCAGGGGACCACTGTTTGATCCATCCAGAAATTTCTGTAGCTATGTTGGAGATCTGTGGGGAGGAGATGGATGTTAAGACAATTATAGATAAGTTACAGAGGATTTGATAAAGACAGAGACTTTGAATAACTGGATTAGCAAGACAATTAAGGATGATTCAGGAATGGGAGGGTGTAAATCAGAGAATGCGATTTTCCACACAGAAATGAGCAGAGTGAGAAATTTTAAATTCATCCTGAGGATATCTTGAAGGAACTAAGAAAGCTGAAAAAGTGTAAAAGGGCTGGTGCAGATAATATTGCTATGGGCATTTTGAAGTTAGCAGTATGTGACATTGTACCTTATCTTGAAAAGCTATTTAAATTGAGTCTGTATAGTTGCTAAATACCAGATGATTTAAAAGTATGATAGTAGTTCTGGTCCATAAAGGAGGGTCAAAATTATAGACCAATATGTTTGACATCAGTGGTATGTATATTAATGGAGAGATTGGTATACAACCCCATCAGAGGAATGTAATTGGTTTTCAAGTCGACAACATGGCAAGGAGATTCATGTGAATCCCTGTTCGTATGCTATATGCAAGATATTTCAGATGAAATAGACGAGGGAGGCCAAATCGATAGTGTAACACTTTACCTTTCAAAGCCTTTTGACAGATAGAGCCATAAAATGTTGGTAAATAAGGTAAAAACTATTTGCATTGTAATGTTGGATGGGATGTGTACTGTTGGCAGCTGGGTGTGCTTCCAGTCTTATACTTGTTGCTAACCCACAAAAGTTGTCATTACTCTGCCACCAACTTCAGAAAGTGCTCTTTTGTACCTTGTTATTACTTGAAGACTTAACAGAGATGAATATGGATAATTTAGACTGTGGAAGGAATGTACTGGTATACTGCTGAGCACTGGGTAGGATTTCTCACAGATTTGAAAGTCAATAATGGCCGGCACCCGAGATTAGGGAAATACATTAGGATTAAGCATGCAAATGTTAGTCACTAGAAGATTACTACTGAAGAATGTTCACCACAATTCAGAAGATTAATTGTAAACTGTTTATTTCAACGCACAAATGCCCAGGCCGGTACCAGTTCCACATTACTATGAAAGTTTAGGCGTTGAACTGCGACGTGAAGAAGGCAGGTTTGTAATTAGAAAACTCGGTACCCCAAGTGGTATACATTGATCTAATTGGGTTACCGCACGAATTCGACAGTCTTTAAAAAACTGCACATGTTCCACATGCGGTCCCAACACCACCCGAAGGCATGTCGATCGTTCTTAAATGTTTGGCAAATACTGATACTGCAGTATGGCTGCCTGTTGTCTTGTTCATCTTGCAGCCAATCATAATTCTCCTTGGTCGTCACTTGATCCAACCAACCAATCGTATATTTCACTGATACCTCGTACACCAACAATTACTTTTTCGTGTAGCCTCTCCACTCCACTCTCTTTTCTCCATTTAACCCTGGAGTTCACTGTTCTGTCTTGCCAGCTAACATACCATTTGCCAGCTCGACCCCTTTACCAAAACGGTTCACCAAATCCATTTTCTTAACACTCGTGTTACAGTGTGGATGAAAAATTGATTTACTGGGTAGAAGGATTCCTAAAAGGTAGAAAGCAAAAAATTTAGTGCGGGAAATACAGTATCAAAAGAAGTGGAGGTGAAAATTGAAATGTCACAGGGTTGCATATTGGAACCATTGCCATCTGTCGGGTAGGTCAACATGGGATGACGCTAAATACAAAGAAGAATCAGCTTATTAGGTACACAGATAAAAAAAAGTAAAGATTGATTGTGGTTATAAGGTGGGGAAAGAAACGCTTGTTAAAGACTTGAAACATAAATACCTTGGCATTACATTTGATAGCAAATTCAACTTGGTGGGACACATTGGTCAAATAATAGGAAAAGTTTTCAAAATTCTTCTTTTGGAGAGAGTGATTAAGGGATGTATTAGGAAAGTAAAGGAATATGGTAGTGTAGTATGTGGCCCACATTTTGGTTATCAAATACAGGAATTGTAGGGTGTGCAAAGAAGTGCTGCTAGATTTGTCTCTGAAGATTACTGCAGAAAACAATCAGTAAGTGATATAGGAGCTGGAATGTGGTTCATTGGAAGACAGGAGGTGGGTGAAGAGATTGATGTTCATGGTGTATATTGGTGATGAGGTGTGGAAAGATATTGGTGGAAGAATTAGGAGAGGTGCATGGAAGAGAAAAGATGTCCATGACCACAAATCGGCACTTGATTTCAGGCATAAGAGTGTGGGAAGATTTTCCTTCGTAGTCAAGTGTGTCAGAGATTGGAATAAATTACCAAAAGAAATTATTAATAATGTACCAAAAATGCTAAAAGAATTTAAAATTGAAATTAGTAGAGGGAAAAAGTAGTTGGGGAAAGGAAAAGGAAAACATGTGTGAAGGGAAATTGGCACCAGAGCACGCACTCCATCATAATTGAATTGACTCACTTAACTGCATTAACTGGTACAACTTTTCCATGTATCATTATGTAAGCATCAGGCATACCATTACAGAAGAAGGAAATTATGATCTCTGAGTGTGTGATCATTATCACATTTTACTGTAAATGTGGTTAAGATTAGAATACCCCCCTCCCCTCCAAACAAAAACTGCATAAATGATTTAACATTGAATTCAGCTGAGCTGTGCATAGCAATGTGCTTTTTAACAGCATAATGGGAATAGTTGATAAATTGAACATCACACTGATATTTTTCATCATACTTTTGATAAATTCATCCCAAAGCCCTTTTCATAATTTCTGGTTCCTTGGTGCCAGAGTGAATGTCACTATCATAATACAGAACATACATGTGCTCTATGACGAATAAGGAAACTCTGCAATAGTAAAGCTAAAAGTACTTCATGCTGCTGGGGCAAATCCTCAGCATTGTGAAAGAGGTCATTGGAGATTATTTAATAGTGCCTAATGTTTCTACACTATAAGCTAAAGTACACAAGTTGGTTCAAAACCTACCTGGAAATAATACTCGCATTCCAATTTTAGGGGTAATAACTTAAGGGAGCGTGCGTAAACCACTTAGCTCCATTTTGGAATACTGTAAACCCCCCCCCCTTCCCCATGTAGCCCTATGTGGCTTTTACCTCTACTCCCCCCCGCCACATAGCACGTAGCTTTTCTCTCTTTTGATTCCAGAAGACATTTTTTACTGTTTTCTCTTGTCAGACTATTGTAAATTACATACGGAGATAATTAACTGAGAGAAATAAATATTAACATGCTATATTGTGAGTTCAGTTCCTCATTTTAACAGTGAAAAATGTTATGAAAGGAAAGCTACGTGGCCTGGCTCGGAACCCCACCTCCCCCCACGTAGCCCAGCTAACCCTTCCAGCTAACCCCTCCCCCCCACCCCTGGACCGAGCCACGTAGTTTGTGCATGCCCTAAGGAGATACAGTGTACACTGTTTGCCCAATATTTTTGCTGGTTTTGTATCAACAGCCAGTTATGAGCCAGAGATATAGGTGCAATTGATGGTGATTGTATGCTTCTCCTAGTTAGCTTTTAAACATTATTTTTCTTTATGGAAGCTGGAATCTGCATCCGTTCCACGCTTACTAAAACACGGTATGCTAATATAATGGTAAACTGCTTCCTGGTCTGGTTCTTAGAATCCTGAAATTGTCTGTTGAATTTAGAAGGTTATTTTTCACTCTGTAAAACTTTAACTTTTTCCAGTATGTTCTGGGCCATTTATGGCATCTATAAAGAGTTGCCTGCTCAATCTCAAACAAATGTTTAGTAATTGGTATTGTGTTGTTAAGCAGTTACTATATAACTAGGTTATTGAAGACACTTGGCTCTAACTACAGCCTTTCGACGTGCCCTTAAACCCAAATAACAACAACAACTACTACAGCCTTCATTTTTGACAAGAAGTGGGGTATATATTGTGAAACCATTCTGTTCACAAGAACTGATTACTTAAAGTACTGTTATGTTTAGTCACTGGGGAGACTGAAATATCTGGAATCTCTAAAAAATGGCACTAACTGCTTTGATATGTCATCTTTACATTCTTCATACATATTTTACGAAAAAGTTATGACAAATTAAATTAAAAATGCTGAAATATGCATGCTGCACAGTTGTTTGATGCCACCAGTGCTGCAGAATTAATTTAGATCTCTTGAAATTGATACACCCATCAGTAATTAACTAATTTATCATGTCACCAAATAATGATGAGTACCTCTAATTGCTTCATACTCTAATTCACAGTTTACTGTTGTTGGTCACCAGGGGATTTTACCTTCCCCCAAATGTTAAATAACTACTGCTTGAATTGATTAAATAGTTCCATGAAATGACAACACTGATGAATCACTTTTAGCTTTATATTTATTTATCTGTTAGCTCCATAATATTACACTCGGATAAAGCGGTAGACTTGCCCAAAAATACTAAAGCACAAATACACAAATATACCAGCGATTAAACTCACAAATGACTGTGAAACTGCTTGAACTGATTGACAATTGATTCTCATCGCCATCTCAGCACGATAAAATAACTGCCATTGAAACATCCACAAGGCCACAAAGAGTACTGACAGACATTTCTAGAGCATTAACAATATGTTAATAATCAAATCCTTACAAAAAATAATTACAAATTTTACAAAATTACTCACAATCATTACAAAACATCTTAAAATGAAAGTTAATACTATTACATGCATTAACACAAAATTACTAACATAAACCAATTCAAACAGTTGAGAATTCTCCTACAAACATTGTGGCTCACTTACAATTACAAACTTTTAATCAATGTTTCATAGGTAACACTGTCCTTGTTCGTATTATATGTCATCTATACACTCTCCCCAAAACAATGAATTACATGATGAATGTACATAAATTCACAATTAATCGCATGAAACATATTCATCCACATTTAATCAACTCCCATCATGCTATACATAATTCTTAAAACAAAATTTCATGGAAGGACTGGGACTGATGACTGTTATAAAATGTTGGTTAATGTGTTCATGTTTCAACTAATCTCTGTTGTGAAGCTATATCAAATTTATGAATACAAAATATATGTGTGCAGTTTTGAAACATATGTGTCCCACCACATTGGATCAATAGAATGAGTAGATTGTTTTAATTGTATGTTATTCTGACTTTTCAATATGGATGTTGTGGAAGCAGATTTATCATCTGGCATGTTTGTTCCAGTGTTACCTCCGAATGGCTCGGGCAATTTGGATGATGAAACTTGTTGTGTGAGTGAAGGATTCCTGGCATGTCATTGAAATGTAATATTTACAGGTTCTCTGCCAGGTGATGTTGTGGAAAGATGAAGTTTTGATGGCATACTCTGTCCTTTTCATCTCCTGTGTGTGTGCTGCTACAATAAAAACCACTACAGTTAATTCTTCTGAAATCAAATCCCAAGGATTATAACCTTATGTTACTTACTTTGTTCCTTTCACCCCTCCTGCAAGGTTTTGATGGGAAAAAGACTGGACAAATGCTGAATATTCTGCTAGTTCATGTTCATCTCTGGATGAACAAAATGCACCCAGGTGTAGTTTATTTTCATCCCTCACCTTTCTGTTCATTTCCTCCCCTTGTTCAACACAAGTTTGTGCCTTGCATGATGTCTTTGGACATGATGTAGCTGTTGCGTATAAAATATATAATTGTTCAGTACCTGAATGAATTGTTTACACAAGGGATTGGTATTGAGGAAAACACAAAAACTGTGGAAATGTAATCTGCTTTTGCTGTTATGATTTTTGATAGTATCATGTGAATATTTGTAATCAGTTGTGTTAAATTTCCTTGTGGTGATATTCCTGAGCTAGCAAAACAAATGTTTGCCAGAGAGAGTCTACAAAAACAACTGATGATTGAGCTGAAACAGTCCTAAATTTTTACAAATCAAGACCTTAGAGTGAGTTAATTTCTGGCTAATATCAAAACATACAAACAGCCACACAACTGATTTGATTAGGGAAAGCTGTAACACATTCATCATGGTTTCTCTACTTGCAGTTCCAGTTTTGTTTTCTCAGATCAGAACAATCCATTCTACCAACCTAGGGAGCGTGCATAAACCACGTAGCTCCATTTTGGCCTCCTGTGAACCCCCCCCCCCCCCACGTAGCTCTACGTGGCTTTTACCTCTAACCCCCCCCCCCCATGTAGCACGTAGCTTTTTTCCCTTTTGATTCCAGAAGACATTTTGTACTGTTTTCTCTTGTCAGACTATTGTAAATTACATATGGAGATAATTAACTGAGGGAAATAAATATTCACATGCTATTGTGAGTTCTGTTCCTCATTTTAACTGTGAAAAATGTTATATGAAAACAAAGCTACGTGGTCTGGCTCGGAACCCCCTCTCCCTCCATGTAGCCCAGCGTAGCCTTTCAGTCAACCCCTCCCTCTCCTGGACCGAGCCACGTAGTTTGTGCACGGTCCCCTACCAGAGATTGTAATTCTGCTACAGCAATATTCTTCCATGCTCACTAATGTCAATACCATGGTAGTCAGTAGAAAGGTGTTAGATTTTCAGGTGATAATTAGATTTTAATACACCCTGGGCCATTATATTCCAGTAGTATCTAGGTTGTAATATACATTGGATCAGCATGACAACGATAAAATTACCTTGGAACGTATTTCTAACAGTGTCTTATGTTTGACTACTGCAGTATTACGATGCCACTACCTCACGGAATTGCAGTCTCCAGTAATCCCTAAAATTTGCTTGTAGTATATCTTTCAACAATTAGTGATTAGTTCCATAGGGTCAGTATTGCAGGTTCACTGTGCAACCATTAATTCTAATTTTTTTTTGTTTTTTTGCTTCACTCGTACCTTGCATGTTATTTTTTATTTATGTACTGTTCATCGTCCTGTTGACTATAATTTTCTACAGCTATTTTGTTGTTTCTTTGATTGTCTAGTAGCAAGATTTCATCTTTACCTGTTTGTATATTTTTATTATTATTATTTGAAATTGGACCCTGTCGGATAACGCAAAGCCTTAACGATTCAGTTTTCTGAGTTTCTATACAGCTCTCATTTTTTCTCCGTAGATTATCTTCTTTTCTTCAGTCCACTTCGTTCCTGTTCTCTTAGTCACTTCATTCTCCTGTGGTACTTCCGATATGTTAATTTTGTGTCTGTACATTTGTCTATGATTTCTGATGATTTTGTGGGCTTTTTCTAGGTCTTTTTTTATGTGCATGGTTTTTAGCTGTTCTATGTATGTCATAATTTTATGAATGAGTCTTGTTGCTGGGAGTCTGTGAATATGTCCATAAAATCTTAATCTTCTTTTCCTGATACTTGCCGCGAGGTTTGACAGTGTTTCTGTTGCTTTTCGAGATTTGAGTCTATATCCGTCATGTTTTTCTGGGCCAAGGATCCTTCTTATAATTTTGCCTTCTTCTTTCAGAATGCTTTCTAGGTCACCTTTCCTATGCAGTGTTAAAGTTTCACTGGCATGACTCCAGGTTTGATAACTATGTTGTAATGTTTGACTTTTGTGTATATGGACTAACATTTTTTATTATATATGTTGTAGGTTGTACCGTAGGCTCTCCTAAGATTTTGCATGCGAACTTTCTGTGCTATTTTCTCTCCTCCTGTTGGTTCGATGTATTTTTATTATTAATTTAAAATTTATGAGAAGATTTTTGTGGGCTTGACTTTTATTCCAAAATCTCAGGAACTTCTCAGGAATATGTTATATAAGATAAACATATGATAATTACTTTGTGTCAACCTCAGGATTTTGGAGGAGTTTGATGAATGTAACAGATATATTTTATCTTCATAATCTTGATGGATGTAAAGCCAAATAATTTCTTTAAAATATAATGTTTCAACAGCTTCCTCTGCTGTCTTAATCAGATGAAGATATAGGTCAAAGTAGATTTAAAATGGAACTCTTTTTGTGGCTTCTTAAGAAATGTTCAGCATTTAAATGACTTACTACAAAAGTTATTTTTTATCAGTGACATATATAACAAGTTTCTGAAATTTCTTTTTTGTGCTGCTGTCGGATGATACAGGCATTGGATAATAGTGTGATTAAGAGATCCAGACAGTAAGACGAAGACAGAAGCGAACTGCAAACTCAAGATGAATTTAACATAATACAAGTTCAATACGAAAATGAACGATAAAATCACCCATCATTCACCAAAATTGAAAAAAAGGGGGTGGGACACTATTTTGGGCTAACCCACTGTCAACACGGCCAAACATGATGGTTTTGACCATTATAATCAGAATGGGGTGTTGGGGGGAGCAAAGACGATAACAGTGGAAATATTAATAATGGAAAATTAATAAAAATAAAATAAAAAAGGAACACATTAAAGAGGTGAAATATAAATGTTTTTATTTTTTAAAATTATTAATTATGCTAGCAAGTAATAGGTGTGCAAAGTGAGGAAGATGAGTACTATTTGAGATAAAGCTCCAGGGATAACTGGTATCTAGAATATCTTGGTAGACCAATTCCCACCTCCTGAGTTCGAATGAAGGTGGGGATTGATCTGACTAAGAAACAATTATTGAGGTCATGATAGAGTAGTTTTCGCTGGTAGTAAACAAATTATTTATCAGTTTATTTCTGTATTGCGATATTGCTACAACAGTTTTCTGCCACATAGAAAATAATGCAGCTATTAAAGAATGCTATCCATATGGGTTTTACAAGATAATTTCTTTCGTTCCAGGGCACGTTTTAACCTAACCACAACTGCTTGAAAGAAAACAAAACAGTTAAGGTTGATATAATCGCAGCACTAGCTATAAAGTTGCAGTATCACAATCTTTTATATTTTTAATTATTTTTACTTCTTTTTCTCCTGGCAGACAATGATATACTGGCACTTGTGCATAGGTGTCTAGTGTGTAATTATGAGTGGGAGGACATGTGCCCTACTCATGATAGAACCATATTTGTCAGATTTATAGCATTTACACAATTGGTGGAATGTTGTGTTGCCATTTATCTGTGAAACGTGTTACTATGTTTTGGGTATGATAAGTGTAACTTGTTTGTGAAATGTGCACTTTTTGAGGCAGAGATTGAGGACTATCTCTGCAGTTGGTCTTGACTGTGGGGAAACTGCTCAAAAACCACAAACAGGATGTCCGGTATGTGGGGACCAGGACTCAGTCCTTTCCTTATCAGCATGATCCAGTGTTGTGGTGCCTTAACGAACACAGGCACACTGGTGGGTCTAAGTGTCCCTTTTCATTTTATTTTGTTTAGTATCCTTTCCTCAATTATCATTTGCACTAACTGTCCTTGATCTTCCACCACCTCCACTCCATGTAATAGTCATAACCATCATTCGTGTGGCTCTGTTGATGATGGTGCCTGCATGAGCGTAGTCACATGTATCTAATTTCATGAAGAAGGGCAGATACTGAAATATTATATTTTTTGCTGCTGCTGCCCTCCTACCATCAACTATGGTTATAGATGGGTGACCTTTCCACATTATTCTTTTCTGTATTACTTCCTACTCCAGTTTTGCAGAAAATAAATGTTTGATCTGAGTGTTGATCACATAGTTGTTATTTTTGTGTTTATTTTGATTACATGCATTCTGGAGCCAGTAATGAATTGTATATTGTGTACTAACTCGTAAATTTCATTGAGTGAACTGATTGTCGCAGTCAAAATTCTTTGTCCTGGAGTATATTATCTAAATTTTTGCACATATTTCAATTTATCAGTTTTGATAATTACTAAATAGTAGCTCAGTAACATCATCCTTATTTAAAGATTTGAGATCAAACGGCCAAAAATATGTTTCAAAGAAAGCTTTACGATTACTTTATCTTTGAAAAATCGTCATGAACATACATTTTTTTAAAAATCTCAGTACTTTAATTTCCATTCAGCTCAGTGAAACCAATACATGCCAGTTAAATCTTTAAGGCATAGTTACTATCTCATTTACGGGGTGTAACGTTGGTTTCAGTAAAGATCTTGCGGCATAGATGTAAACCAAGGTTTTAAGGTAATTTGATCATTACCACTTTTTTAAAAGCCCAGTCATGGAAATATAGTGAGACATGTGCCAGAACACTGGAAAGATCATGTTTGTAAAACAATGTATTGGAATTTTGCTTACCTACTGTATGTAATTTTATGTCCCTTGGTTGGTGAATTTGAAAAATGAACCAAACCGAGAATTATTGATTTGCGTTGAAAGATAATTATGTTTTAAGTTTTTGGACTGAATTTGGTAAAAGTTATAAAAGCAGATTGAAAATTTGCAAAAAATTTAGTATTTTATTTTAAATATGAACACTTTAAATCTAGGCTTACACTTTCTACTGAGCTTGTTGCCAGTTATGTTGGTTGCGTTGTTGAAATAAATAGTTTTTTTTACACACAGAATTAATACTGTATCTTTTGCAATGTCTTTCCTTTTGTTTGTTCTGTCCAAAATCCTCTCATACCAACAGTATTTGATCGTGTCTGGAATATTCTTTAATTAAATTCATTCCCAAAGATCAGCGGGTTATTTTCTATTTAAGATCTATTAAATTTTCTCTCTGCAAATATTATTTTCAAAACTTCTTGCTATGCAACTATTATTATTTCAAAACTTAATCCTCTGCTCGATTATCCTATCTTGCTTGTTCGCCTTTTCTACCAACAATTCCCCTTGTTCTTTTTCCAGAGATCCTAGATTTCAAACAAATCAGAGCAAACAATCTTTATTAAACCTGCTGTTCTTTTTATTAATTCTTTAAACTTTTATTTTGCCAACATTATTCCCTTTATCAGTCTAAATATATGATTTTATTTATTTTAATGAACTTCTTTGTTACAAGCTCCTTTCTGATACTGACATGTGATAGAAACTATATTCAAATTTATGATAGCTTTTAAGATTTTGGCTTCTGAAATTTGTTGTTTCTTGATATAATTTCCTTTTAAGTGCCAGAATGAGACACTCTAGTAAGCGCACTGTGAATGAGCCAATAACTTTAAAAAACAGTGACACGTGCTTCTGCATATTGATTATGTCTAGGATCAAGACTAACTTTAGTTCTACCAGCTTACTTCCAAGTCTTAACAATCTTAATCCCAGGAAAAACTTATTTCCAAGGATGAGAGAAAGAGTCTTGTTTCAATGTGCAAATGCTGATTGTAACGGTATTGTATTGAAAATCGTATTTCCTTTCTGTACTTTCACTGTTGTGACAATATTAATTACACTATAAATTGTCAGAAGTTTGTTTTAATTAACTTCTCACTTGAGGTTTGTACTTGTGACCTCATTATGTACTTCAAAAGATGGATTATTTGTTTCATGACAGGAGCCACTTAATATTTTTTTTCAGGGCATTTACAGGACAATACAACAAACACTCAGAGGCTGGTACATACATGTGCATTGTCTGCAATGAAGAATTATTTTCTTCGGACACGAAGTTTGAGTCGGGTTGTGGGTGGCCTGCATTCAGTGATGTCATAGAACAGGGCAAAGTTAAACTCACAAAGGACACATCACATGGTATGACAACTCCATTCTCAGTTCCAATTATTTGCTAATTGATATCTTAATATTATGAATAATTCTTATTATAGTTGAGCTGTATAGTGTAACTGAAAGTTATTGAAGTACTTCATCATTATCAACAATTTCCAGCTACTGGCTGGGTCTGCTTTGCACACAAACCTCTTCATTTTCTTAACTTTTCCCACATCTCCTATCATCACCTTGCTCAGTCATCTACTCTCTTTATAACACATTACGTCACTCCTCTCAGCTGTCTATCCCTTGATCTTTCTCTGAGATTTATACCTTGTATGTTCATTTCATGTATTTCCTTGGTGCTCTCTGCTACTCCATTCTTTTAACATGCCCACACTATCTTAATCTGGTCTTCTCTATCCTTTTCTGTAGGGGTTACTCTCTTACTATGCCCTAATCATTGCATTACTTATCCATTCTTGTACCCTGTTCTGCTGCTTAGAAATTTCATTTCACTCGCTTGAATCTTAATAGCATCTCGCTTCTTCAGCGTACAGATTTCAGTATCATATATGAGAATAGGAACATAGCATGTACTATAAATTGTTCTCTTACTTCTTTGTGGCACATCCTTGTACCATATCAGACTTCTCATGCTTCTTAAAAATATTTCTGCCTCCTCCCTTTCACTTATCTCACTTCCTTACACTTTCCTACACAACACTTATCAGGTATTTGAAACTATTCAACTTCTTCAGCTGTTCTCCTGCCATCATGATTTCCCTGTGTCTCCTTTCTGGTCGTGACTGTATAAACTTCACACTATATTCACCCATAATGTCCGCTGATACAACTGTCACTAAATTTCATCTGCACCAGGTTTTCGTGAAAGCCATCACTTTAATGTTTTCCTCTCCCATCCTCATTACCATAATGTCATTATATCACCCATGACAAAGATGAAAAATAGTTGTATTATTTATTTGTTGTAAATTTGAGAGTATCAAGGTTCTATATATTTAATGTAATAATATATATTAATATCTTTGAAGTTGCTAGAAGTATCTTGTTAGCTAATTTTTAAATGGAACATTTGGATCTGCATCTACTAATAAGTCTAAAAATTCTGCTTTGAGTATGCAATTGTATATTTACAATCAACCCACTAATATGTTGTATTTGATTGTGTAATCAGTGGTCTGTGTTGCTTGAATAGTGGTCACTGTCAGCTGCAGAGAATTGAAATAATAAAACTCTCATGAGATTTATTATTCTTTCTTTAAAGTGTTGCTCAACAATGTAGCTTAACTTTTAAAACAGCATTCTAGTGCCTTTTACCCGGAAATAATTTTATGGTGCATTCTTGGTTTTAAGATATAAGTACTTTCTTTTTCATATTTATGGACAAATGATTTGTTTTAAATTACTACTGTGTACTAAAAAAAAGTTTTATGTGTAGAAAGTTGTTTGATCTTTTCATGCATTGGTCATTTTCTATTTACTGGTTTAGATTTTATTACATATTTTTACCCTTTGTCTGCTTGCCTTTGCTGATTTCTTTGTTCTGTTGACATGTTGTCAAAAACATTGTTTTGTTAATATTAAATCTTTTTATCTAACAATACAATTATTCCTTTATTTTCCAATATTTCTGGTCATTCCTCTGTTCATTGCTTTTTCCAGCTTTCTACCTTTTGTCTTAGCCTAGGATCATGAAAGTGACTTTAAAGTATTGAAATTGGCAGCTGATATATAGTTTTTGTATGCAACAGGTTAGTGAGTAAACTTGACCATTTTTTCCATAGTTTCCCAGAATTACTTCTGGTGAATGTAGGGATAGTTCCTGCTTCTATTCCATATCCATTATCGTCTTCTAGCTCATTGTCAGTGAGGTGTAAAGACCCATTTAAAATCGTCCTTTTCTTTAAATATTTCCTGTTAACTTGGAATTCCTCAGGTTGTTTTTAAGCCTATGTAGGTCAATGAGTAACTATAGCCAGTTTCCTTTGTTTGTGTATACGATTTATTATACTTTGGCATAATCTGAACCGAGATATTGAAATGAAACCATCATTTATTTCATCTGAAAGTAGAAAGACTGCGACAAAATATCACACACAGGGCAAACATATACAAATGTAAGTCTCAGCAATGGTTGTCAGGCTTACTGTTGCCATATGAGTAGCCTTACGTTAACTAACTTGACACATAAAATACTGTTTTTCTTATCACGTTCCTTTTTTTGTTGCAGCCTTCCTGCCTCCAGCTTTAATAAATTATGGGCTTTATTTTTTATTCTTATTTTTCTTTTTTAGATGAGAAGTGTTTCAGATATTTATCGTTCAAATTTTTTTCTGTATTGTGAGTACAGTTTGAACATACACACAATTAACTAATTTTGCATATAATTAATTTCTTGTTTTTCTAACATGCTCTCTGCAGTTGTAAGTGGCTTAATTAGACTGTGTAATTACACTGTAAAGGGGAAAAGCTGAACTTGCCTGTAAGTAATAGTTTGATCTCCAGAACAATATTACTTAGGCAATTCTAGGTTTAGTTATGTAGCTGTTATTTCATTTCTGTAGTTCTCCTTTCAGTGTTATAGTCATTATTTAGTGAGTTAATGAAAAAGAAAAATGCTTTTTTAATCAGTAGTTCTTGGGCTCATTTATCTTCTTGATACTAGATGCTGTTAACAAGCACTTCTCAAATAACTTGTCTCACTGATCTTGTTTTGTCTAGGTGAAGAGAACATAAAATCTTTGCACACAAGAGTTTTTATGTGAGTAAATTTCACAGTTTCACTAATAAGCCAATTTGAAGATTATTCGATTTTCATTCTTAAAATTATTAGTGCTAATATTATTTGCAAACAGTTTCAGTTTTGAAACAGTGATGTTTAAGCAGTGGCATACTTAAACACTTTGATTTTTTTTGGAGTTAAGGACTATAAATTGGATATGGTGTAGGTTTGATTTTACTTATTAATTTATGTTAGGGAAGAAATTATAAACATAACTCTTGCAAAGAATAATACAAGGTTGTTTAATAAGTTTTGTCGTTCGATGAGAAAAACATAATTTTATTGTTTGATATATATTTTATTATTCAATGTAATGTCCCTGAACTTCAGTACACTTGTTCCAGTTATCTTCTAATTAATGGACTCCATCCCTGAAGTGTGAATCGGGAAGACAGTAGAAGTAGGCTTCCACAGCTGCTATTACCTCTTCGTTTGGTGAAAATTGTTTTCCATGCATAAATTTTTTAGATGTGGGAATAGTCAGAAATCAGATGGAGTCAAATCTGGTGAATAGGGTGGATGTGGCAACAATCCACAGTTTAATTAACTGATTTTCACATTTTTTATTTTTTTTTGCAGTATAGAGGGTGCACTGTCTTGATAAAAAAATATTTATTTATTCTGTAAACTAAGTCTTTTTCTCATGCATGTTTACATCCAGCTGGGCCAGAAGGTTAAAATAATAATCCAAGTTTATTGTTTTACCAATTTGGAGGTAAGCCACAAAAAAAAAAAAACTGATGCTTCCACCTATTTGGCCGATTTCTGGGCCCTAATCGCTTTGGAGCCGAAGTACCGGGTTTACACCATTCCTTAGCCTCTTGTTTTGATTCAGGATCGTGGTGATAGACACAAGTCTCATCCATAATGATAAAACTATCTACAAAATTCTTTTTAACCTTTCTAAAATGCTCCAAATGTTGCTGAGAAAGTTGCCTTTCAATGTCTTTTTGTTCCATTGTTAACGAATGCAGCACCCATTTTGCACACAGCTTTTTGAAAACCAAAACACCAGCCAAAATATTACTCACACTGCCTAATGATATGTCTAGAACTTCTACTAAATCTCTCACTGTCAATCCACGATTTTCCAAAAGCATGTATGTAATTTTGCTTCAATTTCTGGTGTTGATACATTTTTCGGACATCCTTCACTTGGATCATCTTAGACTTGTCCGACCATGTTTACATTCAGCAACCCATCTTTCTACTGTTCTAATAAAAAAAGAAGAGTCCTTATACACTTTTAACATTCTTTCATGAATTTGTTTTGATGTTACACCTTCCAAAAATAAGAATTTTATTACTGTAGGATATTCAATTTTTTCCCATTTTACCTATGTACTATGACACTTCAACTTTGAATAACTGTAAATATCTGAATAAGTTATCAGATCTTCAAGTAAGTTCACACATGTTCACAAATAAGTAGTACCAACTTCAGAAAAATAAAACAATGAACCTATGGGTACCATCTCTCATTGAACAACAAAACTTATTGACCAACCTCGCTTGAAACAATTTCGGTTTAAATGTTTTTTCAGAGGTTTTATCTTCATTAAATGAGACTCCTTTGGAGACTCTGAAATAAATATGGTGTATTTTACGTATTTTTTACCCAGTGGATTTCTGCCATCGAGTTTTAATTGAAGCATTTTTGGAATGTCCAATTTTTGTTTTTGATTGAAAAGAAGTCTGTTGATGGAAGCTTGTTTTTGGTTGGAAGTCCTCTAATTGACATTGATGTGACAGAAAAATGTGCTGACAAACAATGAAACCAAAATGATAAAAGCAGTTAAACTACAATTTAGGACACATAGTACTGTAGACTACTGCTGCATTGATTCCATAATCAGTCATTGCAGCATTTACAGAACAAACATTCATAAATTTCTCAGATTAACTACACATACTTGTGGATAATATTAAAATTCCTTGTAGGAACACACAAATTAGCAGAATAGGAAATTTTCATTACAGTTGTGCAGTAAGTTTAATTTTCTGTTTGCTTTTCTTGTTTACAATTGTCACTAGACACTTTTTTAAATTCAGTGGGATTTAATATCTTCACACATCATCTTTAATGATATTGGCAATTTAGATCACTTAAAGTTATGAATACCTCAGATCTGAGTTGATGCATACAAATCTATTTATACTATTATAAATCTGTAAGTAGGCTGCATCTGTCTGTCCTTTTGTCTCGGCTACCAAATCAGTTTGGATGATTGTATATCACTGCTAAACACCGAACATGGTGGGCGAGTGGTAACGCTCTGGCCTTGCATTCGGGATGATAATATATATATATATTTAAAAAAAATTTCACTTGTGAGAATACATATAAAAATTTAATCAAACCATTACATCAAAGATTAACACACCATTAATTGACATTTAACCCTTTGACTGCTCTAGATGTGTTAACGCGAGTGGCTACTACTGCTCCCAAGGGCTCTAGATGCATTTACGTGCACCCTTGTTCCTCCCGTCAGGTGCTCTGGATGTGTGTACATGCGCCACCTTGCCGGCCGTGTGTGCTCTGGATGCATTAAGACATCCGGCCATTCGGGTCCCTGTGTGCTCTGCATGCATTAACACACGAGCCATTAGTGGTTAGGTCAGGTAGCCGTATTTCCACCCTGGGTGGTTAGTTGCTTATAACATTCGACCCGTGAGCATTTGCAGCTGTGATCTTATATGTGTTGCTATTTTCATTTTAGTTTTCACGCTGTCATTGGAGATTCTTACTAGAAGTGACAGTGAGAATGATCTCTTTGATATGAATGATAGTGATGTCCCTTCGACAGGATCTCGAAGTAATAGTCCTAAGCCGTGAACATCAGCTAGTGGAAAACGACCATCTGTCTCAACAAGAGGTGGAAATTTTTCAAAATCTGAAGCTTCAGATAGTGAGAGCGAAATGTGTGGAAAAAGAGGACATTTTAGTGACATGTTTGACTTGAAGAAAAGTGATTCCCATCCTTTTGTGCAAGCGTTTGACGATTCAGCTGCAGGACACAGGTGTGGATTAGGTCAAAATTCCAGCATTCTGTCATTTTTCCTGATATTTTTAACAGAAGATCTTATGACATCAATTGCTGATGAAACCATTAGATTTTATTTATATACAAGACAAATATGCCAGAATCAGTTCACTCTATAGATTTTCACTATGAAATGGTATAAAAAGTTCATTTTCCACTTTCTCGATCAGTGCATTTTAAATTCTCGTGCTCTTCACCATGTAGTAACAGGATGAAAAATGCTGATTGCAGAGTTTCATCTGTCTCTGGTAAGAGATCTTGTTGAAGCATATGCCACAGAACAGAGGAATCCTGGCAAAGGAAGACACTTTGATGACGAAAATCCTCTATGATTTACTGGGAGACATTTTCCAAATATTATTCATATTGAAATAAAGATTAATGCCAAAGTATAGATGTACTGTATGTTCGAAACAGAAAGTGTGTTGAATTACCAGGAGTGAATGCAGAACACGCAATGTACCACTGTGTGTTATGCCATGTATTGAAGCTTATAACACAAAAAGAATTATTAACCATGGGTTACTGCATAGTAATAAATTACATTTATACGCCTCTAAAACTGCGTGAAATAAAAAAAATATATATATTTTTAACTTCACCAGTGCAGGTCCATAGCCAAGATCCAAAAAAAAAAAAAAAGCATACAAAATATATGCAGAATTTGTAAAAGGTATTCGATTAAGTATTCTCTCCAAACGGATTACTACGCTCACAAACAAAACAACCAAACATATTTCAGTTGCTGTAGTATCTATTTAGTATATGAAGTACCTGTGTGTTTGTCTATGCAGACATTCACTTTTAGAGGAGCTTTAAATTGAAAAACTTTAGATGTCAGAGTAATTGCATTTATTTTGTATCTGGGGTTTCAAAACACAGAGTGACAATCAAAGGCACACAACGTTCCAGAAATATTCAGCACATAGCAGGTCAGGCCGTGTGCCGAATTCAGCAGCGCAGGTATCGGCTGACTGCTGCCACTCAGTGCAGGTAGACAGCTTAGACAACAACAAAGGAGCACCCGGCAAGGGCTCTGCCGGGCGATCCCTAGCAGTCAAACGGTTAATTTACAGTAAAGGTTACAAAGTTACTTCATTATAATCTTTTATGTTTTGCTACTGCAAAAAAACAATGGGCAAATGCATTATTACACACACCAAAGTCCACACAGTCAAAAAAACAAGAAAATGCTAGTTAGCTAAATATCTTCCATACACACACACACACACACACACACATATATATATATATATACTGAAAATAAGATAGGATAGGGTAAAACAGCCCAGCACTTATCACATATGAAGGCAGGAGGGCCAGATAAACACAAGAAAACAAACATACACCCACATTTAAAAAAAAAAAAATAATAATAATAAAATTAAAATGCACTTCACAGTATTTCAGTTCGTAACCTTAATCATGCAAGAGATGAGACATGTGGCAGGAGGAAGATGTAGTTGTTTTTCCTTATCCTATCTTATTTTCAGTGCTTAACAGCAGTTTTATTGTCACCACATACATAGTATTTCTATCTAGATTATTGTTTTAATAACAATGAGCAGGAAAATGCTTGAAGGCAATAAAAATAAAGAAGGATAGGGAAATATGACCCAACACTTACCACAGATGATGGCGGCTGGGAACAGCGAACACAAGAAAACAAACACTAGAAAAGCGCAATATTTCGGCATACAGCCTTAATCGTGCAGAAGTGACACACCAGGCAGGGTCAGGTGTGTACACAGAGACGGCCGTCTGGTGAATGGCGTAACCAGTGTAGGAGGGGGGGGGGGGAGCTCAAATATTGTATCGATATTGTTGATGGTATATTATCATTGAAAGTGGTAGACCAACATAATAATTGAGTGAGGATACATATATAAATCAAATTTTGAAAAACTATAAGTAAAAAATGAAATATAAGAAATATAGAAAATATAAATAGTAGAGATAATAAGTGTTGGGTCTGGTGGGAGGAATTTACTGGAGATTGAGGCCTGGAGGATGTCTGGTGTCCAGGATATTCTGATAGGCTAGTTTCCATCTCCGCAGTTCAGAGGAGGTTGTGTTATCAGGGAAAACTCGGATCGCCTTAACTGAGAAACAGATTTTAAAATTATTCAGGAATGATCAATGTAGTAGTTTGCCAAACTTCCACAGGGATCATTCCCTTTCAACAGACCCAGCTGTAAAACATGTAGCATGCATGCAGCTACTACCACTAACTCCAATCCTACCGCAGGTGAAACATTTGCCATCATTGGTCATGCTACTTGCATGGCAACACACCTCATATATCAAATTACATGCCTCCATTGCTCCAGCTCATACATAGGCCTCACTACCAACTTGCTATCAGATTCAATAGCCACAGGCAGACAGTATATACTAACAATGAGACCCATTCAGTTGCAAAACATGCCACAAACTGAATAATTTTAACATCTGTTACTCAGTTAGTGTGATCTGAGTTTTCCCCAATAACACAACCTCCTCTGAATTGCGGAGGTGGGAACTAGCCTATCAGAATATCCTGGACACCAGATGTCCTCCAGGCCTCAATTTCCATTAAATTTTTCCCACCAGACCCAGCACTTATTATCTCTACTATTTATATTTTATATATTTCTTATATTTTATTTTTTACTTATAGGTTTTCAAAATTTGATTTATATATGTATCCTCACTCAGTTATTATGTTGGTCTACCAATTTCAATGATAATATACCATCACTGTATCGTTTACCGATACAACATTTGAGCTTTCCCCCCTTCCCCCTTCCTACACTACCATCTGTGCCAGTTACACCATTCACCAGATGGCCGTCTCTGTGTACACACTTGACGCCACCTGGTGTCTCACTTCTGCACGATTAAGGCTGTATGCCGAGATATTGTGCTTCTATTGTGTTTGTTTTTTGGCGTTTGTCATTCTCAGCCACCTTCATCTGTGGTAAGTGTTGGGTCATATTTCCCTATCCTTCTTTATTTTTAGATTGTTTTGTATGATTAATAAAACATTTGGCTAGACATGATCTGCTTTCATTGAAACTAAATATTGTCCCATGCATAATTTTGTTTTAAATCAGAATGATATAAATGAGCCGTTAGACAAAATGAATAAATACAATCTGAATGCTTAACATTTGTTTGAATTTTTCATAATCACATTCTTTTGTTTAATAAAATAGTTGTGGTATAGATTCAATATTATAATTATCCTGTTAAAGAATCTGTGGACTGTGGAGTGACAGTGTCTTGGAGTAACTTTACTGAAATGGAATGCCAAATGAATGATGAAGGTTTAAACGTTGTGTGTATTATTTGTTATGCTTGTAATAAAAAATGTTGCAGATAGCTTGACAACTGAAACAAATCAGTACTTATTTATACCGTGTTTTATGTAGTATTTATTTTGATTTTTACAAAGAATGAGTACAAAATTAGTATCTTGGAATTAATTGATTATTTAATGAAACTTCAGTATGTAGAAATATTCTCTTCTTGGATGTGACCAGCTATATGAAGTAACGTAGACCAAGAAGAATAATAATATTTATTATCTGCTTTTGATTGAGAGTTTGAGTTATGATTATTTAAAAATAACTTTGTGTTGCTTTGTCCTCACATTCCTGTGACTTTCATGCATGTGTTTGATTCATTTGTTAGAACAAACCACTAGTTACCAGTTGACTATCATGGATTGCTGGATTTTAATTACTTGCAACTGCTGTGATATCTAATATATTAAAAGTTTCAAAATGTGAAATGGGGCACTGTCTGAAAAGATAAAACTATCACTTGCCTATATCAAAAGCAGCACTGCTACAACAACAAAAACCCGGTAAACATACCTATCCAGATTACATGTGTGTTACTTTTTGTTGTTGTAGCTCTTGGTAGCTTTGTTAGTGATTGTTATATTTTCTGCCTTTGACCTGTTTCACCTGGTATTGATTAACCATTCTGGATGCAAATTGCATGTGTGCATAACACAGTTTTCCTTAACATTTTCAATTAAGATTTAAAATTACATTTTTCTCTGTAAACATTTATTTGACAAAAAGAAATTAAAATATTACATCACTCAGTATGGGTGTCTGAATATGGTTAATTTTTTTTTTTTGGAGGAGGCTCAGTGTCAGATTTAATTTCTTCCTCTTGTATCATTAAAGGATACTGTAACTGGTGGTTGGGGGTTTCTAACCTTCTTGTGTCTGTGCTTGTTTTCTGCCTGCCTGTCTATACCTTCCTACGAACTGCTGCAACACACTACAGTTGGTGGAAACCTTCTGTTGTTGGTCGCGAACCCAGGAATGGTGCGTACTGAGGTGACATGCGCGAAGTGTGGAGCCCACCTGGGACATGTCTTCAATGATGGCCCCAAACCTACACGACGCAGATTTTGCATTAACAGTGCCTCACTCGACTTTCGACCACTCCATCAAGCAGAATAGGGATTTGGAGAATCTGGGCTCATCATTGGTACAGCGACTGAAGATTGACAATCCTTCATCTACAACGTCTTCTAACAGTTAAATACGGTCATTTCTTTTGCTTTGATAATATTGTGCATGGATAGTATGTTTCTGATTGACAATATTTTCTTTGAATAATTTTGTTATTTGTGATTGGAGGCTGTATAAATCTCTTTTCCTATGCTTTTTATGAAACAAAGAAGTATGCTACGGTGATATGAATTTCAATAATATTTTTGGAACAAATATTTTAGATGTCAAATTGTTGACACAATTGTATTTCAAGTGCCTGAAACTTGGTTATCATGATAGAAGTGTACCTATCATTCTACTTACATATAATCTGCTCTGCTTTAAATGTTAATCTGAGTGTATAGTATTTTCCCCCCTTTTTCACTCTGTATTAGTTCAAATCTGGGAAAGTGAGAGTTTAGAAGAAATTATTGACAACTTGAAAATACAAAATATATCATGTTTTGATGAACTAATCATGGAAAAATGAATTATTCTAAATGTATACTGCTCATCATATTATTTTTTTAAAAGAAAATATAAAATGCTTACATAATGCATCAGTCTGTTTTAGTTTAATTGTATTAGCTTTTTATTTGATTTGGCTATTTAATATTCATTAATTTTCTGTGTGAAAATATGAAATGTTATGTACCTAATAGGTAAATTTTATGTTTTGTTTGTTAATACTATGATGTAAATGTATGCTTTCAAAAAATGAATTGATACCCTCTCTAAATGTGTTGTAGCAGATAAATGTTAGATACATGGTTGTCACCAAATTTCTGTTGTGTGACAAATTAAAAGTACTGTTCAGTGAAGCAACATATTTTACTCTAACAATTAGTGAGAAAAGACGTAACAAATTTTATGTTTAATGGAACTATAACCTTAGACATTACAGTCACAATATTTTCCTGACACATTCTATTTCAACTTTCTACTCACTGAATGTTATTTAGCTTGTATACATTTTGATTACACTGCTTTGGATGTAATAATACAGTTTCTTTCTTTGTTTTAATATTGTATCATGAAATGCAAGAATGTCAAGAAATTGTTGGTGCTGAATGGAAAATTTAATTAAGAACAATGGAAATTTTTGTTTGTAAAGATTTACCATAAAAAAAGAAATCGAGTTTCTCTTCATACTTTTGTGAATCATTCTTTCATAAATGTGGTAAAAAGTGGTTTTTATGAAAGTTTTTTACTTGCTGGGGCCCATTATTTACCAAACACTAGAGGGTTGTGAGTATAAAAACACAAAAAATGCACATTAATTTGGGTTTAGCATTGTTTGTATAGGCAAAAGTGGCACAAAAAGAGCTGGAGTGAGTATGTGAGGCTGGAACTGTTGCAACTTGGGCCTCCAAACCTTGTTCTATCACATAAGCTAATTTCTTACATGATGTGGCTTCTGAAATACTGCATATTTCTGTTTGTCTTGTTTTTTCATCTTAATGAATAGTTGGTAATGAATAGTTTATAAGAGAGAATGTTTGGTCCTTCTATCAGGATGGTGCAGTTGTGATTTACCCATTCATACATCCAGATTTTTCATTTTCCATTGATTTCCCATAATCACTTCAGGTGGATGAGGTTAGTTCTGCAGTAAAAGGTGATGCCCAATTTCTGTTGTTACTTGCAAATAATCTTATCCTGGCTTTAATTGTTTGACCTTGCACAAGCCATAATTTTAAAAAAAATATGTAAAGGTGGTTTTATTTCTATATTGTGTATACCACTTTTGCTCTTTTGAGTTTCTTTATATCTCACATTTGTTTTAGAGTTGTAAAGCAGAGCTACAGATTTCAGTATTTTACTATTTGTTTGAAATGTATTTTCTTTTTCAAGCATCATTTGTAGAAAGTTATGGTTTCTTTCTTACTCCTTCATTCCAAATTGCCATTGAGCACCATGTAGCCTGTTGTATCATAGTCCTTATATATGATTCAAGGGCGTATCCAGGTTCAGAACAAAAGGGGGGGGGAGGCGAGGTGGGGCTACTTGTACTTTTTCGAGGAAGTGGGGTGGGGGACTGAAACATGATGATTTCTTACAAAATAAAACTCAAACCTATTGAGGAAACTATTTTTATTATTTATTAACATAGTAATCCAAGTACCTACTATGCAGTTAATTAAGATCGTAACTCAATTATAGTTTTTTTATGTAAACGTTAATCGTCTCAGTTTATTAAAAAAAATTTCAATAACTTTGTCAATATCTCATGGTGTACTTCCATGAAATTTTGATGCACACTCATCAGCCATAATCCAGTCAATCTTTCCTCTACCATAGTGCTCCTGAGCCAGTTCTTCACTCGTCGAAGCATGCTGGGTGCGCCCATGATATGATTTTAACTTAATTGTTGTCTCATTGAAAACAAATACATGAATGAATTTAGTTTCATGATCTAATATTTCATTACTTCAATTATTTACTGAATATTTGTTTACTATATGTTTCAACGTATGTGAGTAAAGAGATAGTTACTGTGACTAGTATTTGTTGTCTCTTATTCACATACCATGGCATCATTCGCTGTGTTTAGAAATTATGTGGCTTGCATTTGTTGTTGTAGTTTTAGTAAAAAAATTATTTTTTAAAAAGTAATGTATATAGAAGGACAAAGTTGTGACGTTATATTTGTAAAAGCTATCAAACTTCATAAAGAATGATCAGGTTAATGTTTATCTAAACATTTATTAATTTATACTGTGTACCTGAAATCTGATCTTGGTAAAGCTGTTGATTTGTTATTGACAGATAAATTAAGGCAAAACTTATTTGGTTGTACTTAATTTTTATTGTGTGTGTGTGTCCGCGTGCGCGCATGCATTTGTGTTGCAGTATTTTGCATTGTGCAAGTTTGAGTGTTATTACTGCTGCATAGTGATATAATGCTTTATTATTTTGTTTGACTCCACATTATCTTCATATCTTTTCACCTGTATGTCCACGTGCACTTGAAAAATAGTGACCATAATTTATCTGTGATAATGTGATTTTTTAAAGGATTAGCTACAAAAATATAGTTACAGCTTGTAATATTGATGTGGCTGGAGTAAAGAACCTTTATAGATAATTTTTTTTAGCTGTTTGCTTATTTTAATTTTGACTTGTTCGTAAATCATTCTTGTGACCTTTCTAGTCGACTGATTGTCACGAAGATAGTGTTAGTGTTAGAAAAGTCTCTACTAAGAGTAATTTATTAATGATGAAGGTTGTGTATGAAATAATCTGCAAGCAATGTGTAGTTTTGCTTTGATATTTTAAAACTTTTTACTAATCAGATTGTTTAAAAATTTTTTTGAGTTAATTAATTTCAGAGATTTATGGATTTTGTGATTATCTATAGTTTAAAATGAATGTAATGTGATCCCAATTGCAGGTGAAATTATTTCTCTCTTTGCTGGGATTAGACTAAACAACTAAAACTACTGGACATTTGGTGTTAGGCCTAATAAGTTTAACATATTTTTATAATCATGTCTGAAATACTGTTTTATATTTTAACATCTACATAACAACCTAGTCAGTGGTAATAAATTATTGAATATGATGTATGTGCTTATTTCCCAAATGTTTTATATATCTGCTTCATAGCACCTGTTTCCCAACAATCCTTATATTATTGTGTAATGACATATCCTTGCTTCTACCATAATTATAGTACCAACTTCAGACTGATATATTCATAATTTTTACAGAAGTTTGGTACCACAAAAAAAAGTATTATTCAATTTTGTTTGTGTACTAGCTGTGTCGGTAACTTAGACCTCATTGACTTTGAGATACATGGCATCAGCTCCACAAGAAAAAACAGATGAACAGCGCTCTTTATTGGTTATTTTATTGTACCTCTGAATTTAGGTTCCGCATAAATGTTTCAAACACGTTTGTTCACTTCTAAGAGAGTGGTCTGATAGCTCAGTGAATAGAGGGCTTGCATTCAAAAGTCAAGTTCTTGGGTTCGAATCTTGGTGCAGCCAGGAACTTTTAAATGTTTTTCTTTTTTATACGAGTATGCTCCATGGTTTTGATTCAGCCATGACAGAAGTAAAGTTGAAACTCTTACCTGGTTATAAGATTATATGAATTTTACTTATTTCTCCACCCCTTGAAACAGCCATTTTGAAGATTTTACTATTGAAGATTAACCACAGGCATGTTTCGAAATTATCAATTCTTGTGATGGGCTAATGCTTGGTGGGCAATTACGCTACATACCTACTCGATATTTCATACGTGTTTTCATGCCTGGTGGACAGTTACTCTGTATATCTATTTGAGACTTCATACTTGTGTTAACAAACCTTCTCTGTAAGCAATATTTGTATTGGTGCTGTCTGGCTTATGTACAGACATGTTACAGTCTGTTTAGTAAGTGGACCGAGGATGGTGGGTGAGCTGTAACGTTCTGGCCTCGCATTCATAGGTCGCAGTTTTAAATCTCCAGCTGGCCATATATTTCTGTTTACATAAGAGTAAGAGAACTATACACACACCAGTAGTGCCTGTATCTTCATTATGCAGGATTCATGCTGCTAATTCACAGATAAACTATTGGAGAAATATTGGCTGGATAGGTAAAAGCAGAGGAGCAGTTCTGCCTTTTGTCATTTTTTTTTTTTTTTTTTTTTTTTTTTTTTTTATCTTCTCCACTAATTCTGAATTTATATTGTATGCAATGCCTTAGTCATGTTTCAGTACGTAATTTGTTCCTATATCTCCTTGAAACTACCACAAATTGGAAATGTTTGTTTCTTGATGACTCTCAGGCAAAATTCAGTATTGCTAACATGGTTTCTCTGCAAGCAATATTTGAACTGTTGCTATCTGACATACATACAAACATTTTACTTTATATTTTTATGAACTGTCATACATGCTCTACAATAGAATCACCAAGTCAAACATATAACTTTATGGTGGCATTTTGAATGTGAAAAGGGGGCATCCATTAATTACGTGAGCTCACCGAGGAGGAGGGGGTCTCCCAGCAGATAAACCACATCATCACTGACAATCCAGTGGACCTATTGAAACCATATTCACACCATTATGTTATTCAGGCGGTGAGTTTCTATTTATATTTCATTCTAATATGTAGTGTTAGTTTCTTCTATTTTTATGGACTATTTTGCTCGTACTTGTAGGAAACCATTTAATATTGGCTTGCAGAGTTTCTCGCAGTTGAAATGCCCATCAGACTCCACCATTGATGAGAATAAAACATAATAAATTGTACTCACCACCTCGATAATATATGGTCTGAATATTGTCTCGGTAAGTTCAGTTTTTTCAGTTTACTCACCATGTAAGGAAACCTAAAAATTCTGTAACTGTGCAGCAAAATTTCTTCTCAGAACCTTGAGTTAGATTGAATAGTATTGCATATCATTTTTTAAATAAATCTGGTTTTTACAGGTTTGATAATGTATTTGAATAACATAGTATTTTTTGTTGCATCAGACTCAAGCATTTACCTGGAATGCATAATAAATCAAAGAAGGCAGTTAGACTCTTCAAATTTGCTCAGGAATTATTTTTGAATATGTACGAGGCATGTTTTTTAAGTAAGGTCCATTTTGTTGTTGACACTAGTAGTTCATGCGCATACCGCAACGAGCATGTGCGTCGTGTACCGGCATGCCTCGGGAACAACCGTGCTCAGTTTCAGCTCTGTAGCTAACCTGTATGGTTCTGTTGTGTGCTTTCAAAATGTTTAAGACTATCAACTCGCCCGTCGTGTGTGAGGTTCGCTCAGTGATACGGTTTTTGTCAGCAAGGAACCTGTCTGCTGCAGAAATTCATCGACAGATTTGCAAAGTGTACGGTGATAGTTATGAGTAAAAGCAAAGTGCGTAAGTGGGTGTGAGAATTCAAAAATAGCCGTGACATGATGAGGACCACTCCGGTCACCCTTCTTCGATTACAGACGATTTGGTGGCTTCAGTTGAAGCGAGGATTCGGGAGAACAGGCGCTTCACAATAACAGGTCTCTCAAACGAATTTCCTGACATGTCGAGATCAGTGCTTTACAAAATTGTTTCTGAACACCTAAAGTTTAGGAAACTGTGCTCCCGTTGGGTCCCGAAACTCCTAACAGGGGACCACTAAAACCAAAGATTTGAGTGTGCAATGAAGTTCTTGACTCGTTATCGTGAAGAAGGTGACGGCTTCTTGAGTCAGATCGTAACCGGAGACGAAACATGGGTTTCACATATCACACCCGGATCGAAGCAACAGAGCATGGAATGGAGACACACACACTCGCCTGTAAAGGTGAAGGCCAAACAGACTCTGTCCCAGCGCAAAATCATGGCGTCGGTGTTTTGGGATAGGCATGGTGTTTTGTTGGTCGACTTCATGCAACGAGGAACCACTATCAATGCAGAAGCATACTGCCAAACCCTGAGAAAGCTAAGCAGAGCGATTTAGAACAAAAGATGCGGCATGCTGACAAAGGGAATAGTCCATCTTCATGACAATGCAAGACCTCACACTGCAGGCCACACCCGCGATTTGTTGGACAGTTTTGGCTGGGAAGTTTTAGACCACCCACCCTACAATCCTGATCTTAAGTCGAGCGATTACCACCTGTTCCTCCACCTCAAACAACACCTCAGTGGCAACCGTTACAATGACGACGACGTGAAAACAGCAGTGAACTCTTGGTTATCGGAGCAGACGGCAAGTTTTTATGAAGAGGGTATTTTAAAATTGGTTGAGTGGTATGATAAGTGTTTGAACAAACTTGGCAACTATGTCAAAAAATAGAGTAAAGTATGTACTTTCTGAAAATAATTTTACTTTTTTTTTTTTTTAAATAACCTTTCGTTGTGTTCTTATGTTCAAACAGACCTTACTTAAAAAACACACCTCGTAGAATTGATTAAAGCTACTTTCAGATTGATAATATTAGTAACTTAGGAAATATAAATTTAATTAGTTAAATTCTATTTTAGCTGACGAATTTTATTTCACTCTTTTAAAATAGTAAACATGAATGAAAGAGCGGCCAATTAAAAGTAAAATGTAAAATATTTCGTGTTTGTAGGAGTTATTAACAGGTTTAGGGAATATTAGAAAATATTTTTTTTTTTAACGGTAAAACTATTAAACCTACACAATTTTTCAAAAGGATTAAAATTTTGAGAATAGCTAGATCTTCTAAAAAGCGTTAATTTTAGAGTGATCGGAGTATTTTAAGTTGTCAAGGTCATGAATCTTATGCAAGTATTCAAGCGTGAGATCTGATCAGATTACCAGACTATTCTCATGGGAACCCAGGAAGTCTTTGCGTTCCCATGGACGTTTCTATAAATAGTAACCCAGATTTGTCCTCGTCCTCAGTTAGTTTAAGCACTCGGTCGGCCAGGTACAGTTAGAGCACTACTATGTTACCGTGTGATGAGATGTAGGCACCTCTCAGTCGCTTAGTTCCCAGTCTTCAAGATTCAGTTAGACCGTTACTACGCATCTCTGTGGCGCAAATTAGGCGCGAAGCGGGGCGGATGCCGATTTTGGGCAAGCATGTGTAACTTTGAGGCTAGTGTGTGGCGAAACTAGAACACCTCATGTGACTGTAAATTCAATTAGGGGTCGTGAGATTGGCCTGTCTCAAAAGAGTTAATTGAACCTGTAGATAAAATTCTTTAGAAAAGTTGTTTGATGCCGATTTATTTTTGTGACTTTGTTTCAATTTTGAAGAATATAATTACTATCTACCAGCATATATTTTTGACTTCTCCGTTACCTTTCCTGAGTTTGGGGTATTACCAAGTCAATATAATAAAGCATGAACTAAAATTATCCTGAGCACGATCACTGTTAAAGCTAAGGCAGAAGGTTTTGCACCAACCGCAGTGCAGCTTACCGTCTTACAACCCACAATGGATTTCATATATAAAAACATACTAAGGCAAAAACAATCACCATTTTTTTGTGGATGTTTTACTTTTTTTATTCAACTAAGTAACTTATCAGAATGAAATATATGCATGATGTAAGCTATCACTTTTTGCCAGTATCGATGAAATCAGTTAAGGAGTTGCTGGTGAGTGCACAGACATGTAAAAGTTGCAGTTTAGGCTTCTGTATAATCTAAAAGTAAGGTTCTGATGGGTATAAATAGTATTTCACGTGCTAACTGATGACTTAGACTATCACTTTGTGTGGTTTCATTGAAATCTGGTGGTCACTTTTTGTTTCATGCATGCATGGATAGGTTAAATGTTACTATTTCACCCTCTTTATCATTGTGAATTGTGGTTCTGTCTGGATCAGAAGTGTCGTGTAGGTTAACCAATGATATAAGCTATAAGACTGGAGAATTTCCCAGCTTGTGTTTGCAACTAAATCTTCAGGGAGGTACCACCGAATTGTGTTGCAAAAACACAATGTTTTGACGACCTTTGAAATATGGTTTTACAACACAGTCCAGTTATACACTCATGAAGATTTCATTGCAATGATATAAGCTATTGCTGTATGGTTTAATTAAAGTGTTTTTGTGAGATCTTTGCATAGACTGGCAACAATTAAGAAATTTATATAATTTTGAACCTGTATTGTGAGGGATAAATAGTGGCCTGTATGTTACCTGGTAATGTAAGCTACCACTGTGTGTAGTTTTGTTGAAATGAGATTATTATTTTTTGCTAGTTGTAAAATTTATGGTCTTGGCCATTTTGTTATCAAATACTATTTTACTAACCTGTTTTAAAGGTATCCTATATATTAACTAACAATGTAAGCTATTGCTGTGTGCTGTTTTATTAAAATATGTTTATTTGTTTTTGCTTGATGTGTGCCCAAACAAACAAAAGTTCCAAAATTTACAGTTTTGGTCTCTATATCATTTAAAAATTAGTTAGTAATCTGGATAAAAAGATCTTTTCTGTAAACCAGTGGTGTAAGCTGTCACTATGCAAAGTTTTGTTAATTCATTAGTCATGTATGATATATTGGTCAGACTATCAGCACCAATGCCCACATTGCTTCGCAGTAGCAAAACACCTGGCCATTTCATTTGAAGTCTGTTGTCACCTAACACTTAATTGAAAATGTTCACAAAATGAACTTCGGGAGTGTGGTAGTGTTGGGTAAGTGTTCATTCTTTTGGGAGTTGGCCATTAGGAAGCAGTAGACATATGATTGAATTAACAGACATGGGACTGTGGCTCAGTGACACCTGGAAACCAACACTGTTCTTAAATAACAAGTGAAAGAATAAAACCTGGTAACCAGTTCACAGGAAGTAGATCATTAAGCCAGGTAGCAGATGATCAGCATTCCACAGAGGTGATATTGCAGCGAGTACAATAGTGAACTATATTTACCACAGACTGAGTGACGGACGTGACTGTAGAAATAAGCAAGTAGCACTACTTACTGTATTAAAAGGTACATTGACAAATGTTAAATTATGCCATTCCTGTTTCAAAAGTCTTGTTTATATTTGATTGGCGCTCACAATCAAATGACTATTAGGACCAATTAGAAAAACGTGATGTACAAAATTACAGTGAGGTTTAGAAGTTTAAACATGAAAATTGTTTCAGCGGATATTTTGGAAGGGAGGGTGAGGAGTGGGGGAGATCAAACAAAGAAAGAATAACATTCTGAATAGTAGGATATATGGCAGGGGAGTGCGAAGTCTATCTCAGAGCGATGCCTGTTAAGTTCTGTTTTTTTTTCAGCACTTAAATTCAGATAGCTTAATGGTGAAATTGAAACTGAGGTTATTGTTGTGAAGTATAGTGACTGGATAGTTAGGATTCACGGTGAATACTGTTTTTCATCTGACCATTCAACCTGATAAATACTACTGAGCAACAAATTGCAGTGTCACTAAAACTTTTTTAAAAAATTGTGGGCGTTTATATGTATTTCTACCTCCCGAATTGGAAAATGATACTCAAAACATCGTATCAATTACAGTTTTTGCACAAATTGCACGTATTTGCAATTAATAATACAATATAATGATATTGAAGTATACACAAAAACACCATCTGCAGCTCAGAACCCCTAGTGGCACACAGCGAACTGTCACATTGCAAATGACACTGCCTGTCTGACACTATGTTGTATTTGTGGAAGGAAGTACATGTGTGTGTTAGTGTACAGTGTAAACTCTAAAAGTTGTTATATTTATGGTGAAAATACCAATGAAACATTATTGCTTTTGTGAAAAAGGTCTACCATGCCTATTTTGGAATGGAACTAGGAGACCAATAAACCTGGGCTCCCCAAATTGTGTTTGTAGAAGATTTATGATGATGGGTGCGGGAAAGAAGTAGTCAATACGATTTGGCATCACTATGGTCTATCGGGAGCAACTGATTCTTTCTGATGACTGCTACTTCTGCTCTTGTAAGGCAACTGGTTGCAACAAGAAAAACAAGATTATTGAGTACCTGAACAACATTTGCTCAGTGATTCATCCAGTGGTCCAGATATATCTATACCACAGCCTCCGCAGACATTAGATACAGACGACAGTGATGACATAGAGTATCTGCAGGAGACAGATGATACTGAATTTGGAGTAGGCACAGATGAGGGCCCTCTTCTGTTCACTCAGCCAGATCTAAATGATTTAGTCTGTGATATGGGACTGACAAAGGATAAAGCAGAGCTTCTAGGGTCAAGACAGTGTGAAAGAGATATTTAGCACGCGGTACGTACCTCAAATTTTAAAGGAAAAGGGACGTTGTATTCACATAATATTTTTCTCGAAATGACTTGTTAGTGTACTATAGTAATATACAAGGTTTGATGGATCAGTTCAACATTCAGTATGTACCCAGTGACTGCAGTCTGTTCATTGATTCATCTAAAAGGAGCTTGAAGGCAGATATGCTACACAGTGGTAACACGTATGCCTCAATACCTGTCGGCCATTCTGTGCACCTGAAGAAAATATATGATAACACTAGCAGTTACCCGTGACTTCATCCGTGTTGAAGAGTGTTGTAATATAAGATTTTATTGAGAGGTCTGGTTGTCAGTGGTTAGGGCATCCAACTGGAGATGGAAAAGTCCCCAGCTTGAATCCCAGTCTCGGCGAGGATTTTCAAAGGTCCTTAGTTCGACCTTCACCTCTGGCATAGGTTGTTGTGTCATGTCATGTGAATTATGCCAGAATGCTCACTTAGTTCTGATTCCGTGTTGAACTGTGAGTCCTCTATGTCTGGTATGATTACTGGGTTACGTTAAGGGGCTATGAAAGGGGCTGATTGCGGAGACATAAAGAATCCTTGTCACCAGGTCTATACGACCATAAAATTTATTTTAGAGCTATTTTTATTAGTAATAGTAGTAATAAATGTTGCAATAAAATAACAAAAATTTATTTATGTTCCACAAGTACTTCACTGATTTTTTAAAACAATAAAAATATTCTGTTTGTTAGGAGTATTTTCAGTTTAATATATCCGTATATACAATATTGGGGATTTGTCTCCTAGGTTTTGGCTATTTTCATATCCCTAGTTTTCATACATTTCTTTGAAATATTTGAATTTCATTTACCCAGCATCTCTTGAAATTACTAATTTCATCTCGTGAATAAAAATGAATATAGTTTTAACTAATGGAAGCTCAAAACGTTAAAATATTAGCAATAAATTAATGGAATCGACTAAATATCAACAACAAAAAATACTAACATCCAAACAGCAAATTAAATACATAAGTGGCCCAAGAACGTTCATTTCCGTTAAAAAAATTGCAATACTAAAAATGAATATTTTGATTTGCATTGAATATCTGAAAAAAAAATCTTTTTAAAAAATAGAACTTAAATCTTTGAATATTGATTTTGTTTTGAGGATATATTGGTTCCATCAATAGAAATTTAGATATTATAGTATGTATAGTAGTAATTGATCCTTTTATCCATAATGATCAGTGGTATTGTGGTAGTGGTTTCTCTATCTATGGAAACAGTTGAATTGCCTGTAGATCAGTTTACTGTAGTTCATTCGTTTGGAGCCATTAATTCTGCGCTAAAATATAAATTTCAGTGTTAAAATAGTAATTGATTCTTTCTTCATAATTGCTTTCTCAATCTGTCAACAGAATTGAATGTCTGCCGGCAAATTATCACTCTGCTTGTCTGCCACTCCACTATCTGAATAAAACATTTATAAATTTCAAAAATCGGTCAACACCACGTGTTCTGCTAAATCATCCACGCTTATTATAAATCTTTTGATACAATATCGGAACAAAGCAACACATGACATCACTAAAATAGCGCTTTTGAAATAACTAATAATGTTTCATTCTGGCCCAGGCTGCATTTCAGTCAAGTCACAAACTCAGCTAATATTACCGCTAGAAAATCAAAGCTTCTATCAGTTGTGCATTAATACATTCACTATAGGCCCTATTGCATGTTAGTGACGTTATGAATGGGGAAATAAACTTGACTCATTATTTCAGATCGCGATACTAAATGAACCCAAATAATGACGTTGGAAATGTGTAAATTAAATACTGAATTCATCTGAAACTACATTCATCCGCATGAAGTATGCCTTCAGCATCATGACAGTTATTGGAGTAACGTAATTAAAAAAATATACTAAAATGCTTGTAACTTACAGTGTACAACGGAAAGTCCATAATTCTCTACAACTCTAAGACAACTTTCGTTAATATTGCTGGTCAAGTTAACATCTCGATAAAGTGACTGTTACTGCTCGTGATTTAGTAAGGTGTATAATTGAATTCAATATGTTGAGCTTTGTTCATATATTTATAAATGTTTCTCGGGAAACAAACCGAGTGATGTTGTTATTAATGCACAATATTTCGGCGACTTTATTATCCGTCGCCATTTTCAGGTGCAGTTGCAAGTCTTGAAGTCTGCCTTGAAATCAGCCTTGAGCGTGTTCATATAGTTTGACTTTGTAGCGGCAATATTAACAGTGATAGTGGTTTGGTTGAAATGATGCCGGGACCAGATTGATTTTTGTTACAGCATAAGGCAGAAGGAACTTAGTTATTATTAGTAATAAGTAAGCAGCTTTCATATGCTCCGTGTAAATTGTGTTGTAAACGACTTCCACTGTTATTTCATGAAACAATAAGTTTCTACATTAGCCCATTGAATATATTCGTTTTAAGCGTAGCATTCGATAGATATTTGCAGAATATTGAACAGTAAGTAAAAAGCAGTTTCGTGAATCATAGTCTCTATTATTTGTACAAAAAGTTTCAAGTTTACGTCACGATACACATCAATAACTTAAGATAAAATTATTGTATCAATGCGCCTGTGATTGAGGCTTTGATTTTGTAGCGACAATATTAACGGAGATTGTGGTTAGATTGAAATTCTGCCTGGACCAGAATGAAAACAAAACCTTCTTGTCACAGCAAAAGGCAAGAGGAATTTAGTTATCAGTTATTTAAGAAACTTTAATAAGCACTACGTCACAGTGTGACGTGATGTATCGCGGCGTAAACTACTCCCCAAAAAAAAAACAGGAAATAAATTAAACCGAGATAGAACTACGACATTTGTCATTTTTAGTGAACCGACTTTCATGCTGGTATACTCATAGCATTATATGTTTTTTTTTTTTTTTTCAATTATGGTGTATTATTTGATATGTCATACTATTTTATGTACGCAAATGAAAGCATCTCTTTGCCAACTTGACAACAGTACTACCTTCTTTTTTTTAAATTTAAGGTTAAGTACAGATTTGTATTTCCTGCTTCCAAACTATTATTTGTCAATTGTGTCAGTTTTATGGCTTTTAAACTAAACACAAACTTGCATATGTAAGAAGGTTTTTGCTTTATTTCTGAAAAGTAGTGTTTGCGATTTACGTAAAAAGCAAAGAGTAAACGTGGCACGGCTATCTACGAAGTAGGAAACTCTTTGTTGTTTCCGAATTGATATTAATGGCAATTTCTAAAAGAACTATGCGTTTTTGCGGGATAAAATCTATCCTATGTCACTTCGCAGGCAATTAACTGACTTCATGCCAAATATCATTTAAGTATGTTGATTTATTAAGGCGTTATTGATTCCAGAAGTACATCCGAACTTTCTCGTTTTCTCATTTATAGATATATAGATGAAGTATCTTCTTACTACCATCCATTATGTGAATCACAATTGGATAGTTTTTGGTAACTTCGAAGTGTTGGGTATGCTTCTAGGACAACAGTCAGGATACACCAAGTTCTCCTGTTTCATCTGTGAATGGGACAGTCGGGCTTGTTACAAACATTAGGAGCAAAAAAAAAAAAAAAAATAATGCCCTGAAGATTTGAATGGGTTCTAGCGGACAAAAATGTGTAAGGTGACTCTCTTGTGGAAAGAGACAGAATACTCTCGCCACCTCAAACTGGGCATAATGAAGCAGTTTTTAAAAAACATTACCTAAATGTGCCAACTGTTTCAAATATATGTGTAACAAGTTCCCTAACCTATAAGGTGCCAAGTTCAAAGAAGGCATGTTCACTGGTCTCAATATTCAGAAACTAATCCTAGATGACGATTCAATGACTGCCTTGGAGCAAGAAGTGCGGACTTCCTTTAAATGCATGGTTCAAAACTTCCTGGGAATCAGTCGTAGCCCAGAGTGTATCGATATACGGTAGTTGAGAACATGCTGATGAAATTGAAAATGCTGGAACGCTCAACGAGTTTGAAGTCACATCCACACATTGACTTTTTTTTCCTACAAACCTATGTGCTGTAAGTGAATAACAGAGTGAAACATTCCATCAGGCTATCAAGGACATTTAATGACAATACCAGGGAGCGTGGGATGTTCGGATGATGGGTGACTACTGCTAGATGCTTCACCGTTAGCTCCTGGAAATGCCCCGTAAGAGAAAAAGCAGGGACCAAACTATGTTTTGTTCCACATTCTCTGTATTCATCTGTTCACTGTGTGTATATTTCAATATACTGTTGTTTTAAACTTATATACTATTTCAGCGTGATTCATATGCCAAATATATGTACTACTTCAATATGTGATATCAATATTGACAAAGTATATGATTTGTGGATAATGCGATGTTTTAAGTATCATTTTTGAGTTCAGGGGGCAGAAATACATAATGAATACTTACGTTTGCAAAAAAGTTTTATCATTGTTGCATAGTATAATTGATTCCTAGTAAGATTCCTATGTAGGAAGCAGGGTAGTTGCTGCAAGGTGGTTGTAAATGACATAGGAAATGTCATAGGTGATGCACCTTAAGGTGAAGAAGATCTTTCCACTAGTGGTGATTGAAGATAATGTTGGAATGTGTATGTTATGAGTCTTACTAGGTAGGTAGTTGAAAGGTATGGGGTTGCATTGTTATTTATGGACATAGGGTTGCCTAATGTCAGGAGATCTACTGAAGCAAATTTCAGACGGAGCAAAGGATTTTAGGTAGGGGGAATATCTCCTTGGCTGGATTGAAGATAGTAGCAGTATTTGGTACTTTTAAGTTTGCTATTAAATTCATGATCACATAATTAGTCAGATGTATTAAAAATGCCAACAGCTTATTAACATGTTGGTTGTGTAAACTATTTGCTCCCCAAAAAATTCACATTCCTAATGCTTAAATCGAGTGCCTGCTTGAATTCATGGTCATATTTTTCCTCCAATTTTTCTACCTATATCCTTCATAGCCTCTTCCCAGTTAATCTTCTTTGCAGATTAATTAGGGACAACAGGAACCAAACATTTATATTTACTGCATTACTAGCACATTGTTGGCAACTGATACTTTCATCTAGCCTTCATACAGAAGATATGATGAAGAAATAGGAATTTACGGTACCAAAAACCAGGTATCAGTTTTGATGAGTAAAGGGAAGTATTTCTGGTCTACTGATTTAAACTTAAATTGCTTGATTTAGTAGAAGACTGAGTAGTTAGATTGGTTTTTCCTCCACACTGTCTTTTATAATCTTACTCTCTATTTTACTTATGTTTAATACATTATTATATTACATTTCAGTATATATGGAAAACAGTGGTATTATAATCACAAAAGTTCTTCTTTATTAAACAATTTTCCAGTCTTTATTTATAAAGTAGTTTAAAAAAATATACTTATCACAAAACATATGTAACAGTTTCTCAGCTACTGTCTATAACATATTGAGCTTACACAAATCCTTGCAGTAACAGTTAAAAATCATCATTTGTATAGCTTTTCTTACAGGGAATCATTATTTTGCAAACATTAGAACATTTTCAACTGGAATAGAAGCAAAAGTGTAGTTCCAGTATTTTATCACAATCAAAGAATTGCTATGAAAGCATAATAAAACCTGACATAGAATCAGCAACATTCAGAAAAACATTGTCTTTATACAAAAACATTTAATTACAATAGCACTGTAATCTTCACTACTACTCTCTACTGTACAGTAAGAAAAGAACTAAACATCAATCAGGTTTAATATGAATGGTCATATTATTCCTAAAAACTGAAGTATATGTATTCAAATAATGAGTGTATATGACTTAGTTCTATTTCTACTTCACATTTAATGTCACCAAAACATTTCTCAGGTACATAATCTTTCAAATTATAATACATATCACAAAAATTGTGTGTTTTTTTAAAAAAATAGTTGTTAAAAGTGAGTCGCAGTAATATATAATTTTGAAAACCAGTTGTTTTCTGGCATTTCTTCTTTCATGAATTATATTATACTGAATTGCAACTAGAATTCAGCTGTTCATAATGAAGGATGGTGTGTTTAACCAGATACTTTCGATTTTGAAAATGGGTTCATTGCTTTATAGAACATAAATTCTTAAGCATGATTGTTAGAATTTATGGGAGACAAATGATGTTGATTAGAATATATAAATAGAGAGTAACCATTGTTTACACTGACTAGTCCAGTTACCCAATATAAAAGTGCCAATATGTTGAAAGTCCCAGGTTTATAACATGAAAGTGGTCTGCCTGTATTGTAATTATTTTTTTTAGGTGGTTTTCTTCAGTCAACTCAGTGTTTGCTGGGGTGGGACAGAATTTACATTTTAAACATAGGCTTTTATACAAACCGACACTACACACACAGGAGGAGGGGGGTGGGGGAGACTTGCATGGTTCCCTAACAAATTTTGGCATATTATTTTATTATTATAGACAACCACAATGGAAGCAGAATGCATCATCCTAAACTCTGTCACTCAGTATTTGGGCTATTAAGTATTATCAGCCAATAACGCCATATGACTACATAATATTAAAAAAAAAAAAAAAAAACAGTAGCACAAAAATACAAATTCAAAGGCACAGAATAATAGTGAAAGTTTTAGGTTTAAACTCTTCATCAGCCACAGAACATTTAATATATGGGGTATGAGAGAAAGTTCAATAAAATGTTTAAACTCAAAAATTTCTCTATTTTGCCTTTTCATGACCCTGCAGTCATTTGTGACATTGGATGTTAGCTGTGGATTCTAACTCGATGTATTTAAAGACTATTTAGAAAAATGGAAGTTTCCTTGATTTTATTTCTGAGAATTATAAATACAGTAGATAGTAAATTGAGGTAGATATTTAGAATGTCAAAACTGTGCTTCACTTTTTTGATACTGAATTATAAATATGAAGTGTAACCAAACCAACATATATCTTTTACAGTCTTCATAAAAATCTGCTAGGGGAACAATTGTAACAGCATACACATCAAGGTACAACAAATAATCATATAGAATGAATGAATCATACATCAGAGCTTCATCAAATAAGAGATTTTTTTTATTATATGTTAAAACAGCTCAAAACATTATTTTTTCATAATTATGCTTAACAACTATGGAGCACTAAAAGACTTCCTTGTAGCTGTGATACAACAAATGATGGATGTCTTTTTCTTTATGATAAAAGCAATTATAAGTACTTCTGTGTACGAAATTAACTCTCAATAAATTACAAAAAAAATCCTTAAAAATGTAGGAAAATAATGGAATCATCATCTCAAACAGAACATATTTTTAAAAACATCTGATTGTTTGGAGACAGGTTTATTTAGGTTTGCTCCATGTTTATATGGACTATCCTTCATTGAAAACAGTTGTTCATGTTTTTTTGCAATTGGGTTGAACAAAAACTAAAATTTAATTCACAAATACAGCAAACATTAAACAGGAATATTAAGATCACAACAAGTTATGTCTTTCGTGGAGGAACTTTACATCATGTTTATGGTTCTTTCAAACATATCTATTATTTAGCATATAAAATACGATTAAAAATTGTTTTAATGGCATAGTCATCTCTCTTTGTGATAGTAGAACAATATGAACTTCTATCATTGTTTCTACGAGTGTATGCACTTTCCATCTGTCAATGGGGACGAATGAAGTTTGTGACCAAACTTACAGAGGAGAAGAGATAAGATGATGGGTCACATTTTAATATAAGTATAATTTTTGTCCAAATATTTGAATAATACTGCCAGCATACAGTCAACATGATTATCAGGTCTTTGGAACCTCAAATAAATCAGGGATTGTATATGAATCATGAACAAGCACCACTTCATAAGAAAATGGATAAAATACAATAAAACCCTTATGTATGTGATACAGTTCGTGATTCCTAATTTTACAAGCTTCTCCTTCTCAGATTGAACATTATCAGTGGTCCATAGTACACACAATGAAACATAGATGCAAAAACATGTGAAATATGTCTTGTGATGATATTAACCATCCAGCTGAATTTTCCATGATGGGTGAATTCAGTATCGTATTAATGTTCAATCATATGCTTTTGAATAGTAAAAATTTTATGGCAAATTCTGAATAAAAGAAAGGAAGGCATTAAAGCTAATTTTATAGTTAATATTTATACAAATAAATATGACTTTTTAAACTGATGTGAATGTAAATGCTACAGCACCTAGTCATACAGACACTAAATTGCATCAAACAAACATATCATTAAATTATAGTGAGTTCTTAGTTTCTGCAACTTCATAACCTGAGAAGCAATTCTCATTGCAGCATTGGAGAGTAAAATGAAGCTGCCATCCAAAATCTTGAGTCACATCACAGTAATTGATGCTGGAACAATGGAATATGTACTTTAAATGAAGGACTGGAGACATTAAACATACATACATTTAGAAAGGAAGATAGTAAATAGTATCAATGATATAATTGGTTATGCCAGAAGCTGACAAATATAAGAAATCATGTTTGCAATGATATAGTGGGAATGTTTATGACACTTATTGTAAGCTTCATGTTCCCAACCGATGACCTACTCTCCAGTGCTGGATCAAAGGGTAGCCAAAATGGGGTACTTGCCCTGGATGGCGAAACATGTTTCTGGGGACGCAAAATTCATGTGGCATCAATCTTTTTTTTTTTTGGTGTGTGTGTAAAGCTCCACTACTGCCCTGGGCCACAACCATGTTTGAAAGAAAAATGACTTCTTTTTATTGCTCTACTGCCCAGGCTGACAGAATCATGTTCAGCAGCAATCTCAAAGTTTTTGGCCTTGGTCAGAAAATCTGTAGATCTGTCACTGCTATCCATTACCTATATTCATTGTAACTGTTCACTGCAGGTATAATGTTGAAACACACACAAGATTGCTTGATTGCTTTATATGGCTGCCACTCAGAGATTCAGTTCTGAGAAAATAAGCTGTTATCATTTTAAACAAAATGTCAAATGGCCAATGCATATGAAATTCTTTTATTTACTCTGAATAAAAATACTAATTTTTCATTCACAAGTTCCTCTTTGACTAACTGAAAACATTCTTTGCCAACACAGCCACATTGATTGTTTAGATTAGGGTTACCAGAATTTTTCTCCGAATACGGGGACGCTTCAGAACTTTTTCACTAAATCCGGGGACGCTTTTGGCATTTGTCCTAATTACGCGTTGCACTTTTATAAGTTATATGATTAAAGATTGAGTTAACTTAAAAGCCATATATTGTTTATATTTTGTATTTCAAACGAGGATCACAGACAGCCATGTTGCACACATCAAGGAGACATGATTTTCCAAAGATTTTGTGTCCAAGACGCAATATCCTTGCAATTTTCTTTTATTCCTAGGCACGCACAAGGGAAGAAGAGCGCTTCATATCACTTGCTTTAAACGAATGCATTAGGAAATCTGGGCTTTTAATAGAACTCTCGCTTGATTAAAAAAAAAAAAAAAGTTCCGAGGACAACAGTAAAAATCCGGGGACATTGCGGGGACGAAATCTGCCCGGGGACAGAGAGCTAAATACGGGGACTGTCCCCTGGAAACGGGGACGGCTGGTAAGCCTAGTTTAGATGGATCTTTGTTTTATCCTCAGATTACATGTTCTCGTTAGAAGCATGAACAATGGTCACATTCAAACAATAAAATTCGCTCAGGCACATCTTTCATATTTCATGGAATACACTATGACAGCTATACATGTTTAAATCAACAAAATTCACTGTCCTCCTTCACTTTGAAATGATGTATTATCATAAAATCACTGAATAACGCATTATTAAACCAACAAGAATGAGCAGTTTGCCACCGAGACCGACACTGAACTTAACTAATCTCTAGGGTTTGATCTTTATGACAAAAAAAAGAGAAATATGCATGCAAATATTATCTAAAAATAACAAAATATGACCCAACATTTAAATTTACCATAGATTGAAACATCCTCAATTATACATCGTTTATTTCATCTAGTAGTGTCACTTTCATGTAGATAGCATAATTTGCTTCCGTGTGCTCAGTGCACCATTGGGTAATTAAATTTTAAATCATTTTGTTGAAGTCACTTTAATTTCACATAATTTACAGAAAAGAACCTTTTGCCTGTACAAAAATGCTTCTTTCAAAATTCTTTGATGTAACTATATAACTTAACACTTTCAGAAAATTTTGTTTTCAGCATTGTGGAACTCACTTCCATCGCAGATTTAACACTAACTGAAGATTATTTTCAGAAGTATTGTCGACAATGAGACATTGATTGACGTGGCTCAACAGGGGCATGCTGCTGTTGCGTTGTTGAGATTAAAAGGCTAGCGGAACATTAACGTTTAGGGAATGACTATAATGTATACCTTTAAATCTTGGCTGATGAATTCTGGCCAATTCAGTGATAATTAGTTTGTTTTTTCCTCCTATTTGTAATAGGAGTACAGTTCTGTGAGTAATTAATTATCTTAATTTATTCTCATCTATAACTTCTACTAAATTTCTGGTGCTATTAAAAAATTACCAGATTTTTCTTCAAAATATGACCATAAATGTTATCATAATATGAACAAAACTAGAAAATGACATGAATATGCATTTACATGCCATATAAAATACATCAAAATACAATCAGATATGTTCAATAAGTGTTTAATTCAGAATTACAGGTCAAAAAGAATGCAGGAAGAAATACGACTTGCCATAAAGATTCAAACCCTACTAATCACTATCTGGAGCAAGAATGCCATGCGGCTTCCAAAAATCAGCTTACTTTGTCACCCTTGAATTAGCCAATCCCTTACTGGCTTCTCCAAAACTTCATACTAAATTAATTCCTGCAATGACTTCTTTACATTATGCTGAAATTATCTTCATTTTCTTAGTTATGTTTAAAATACTCATAATTCTGCCAAATTCATAGAAAACATTCCTCTTCTTTATAATATCACTTCTCATTAATTCCTCACAATTTAATCATCTCTCCCTAAAAACCTTTCATTTAATTCAATTATTCAAATTATTACTGCATGCTACTTTGCATGATTCTGTATAGGGGCAAATCCTGTCCCATTGCAGTGTACATCTAATCAAATTTTTCTTCAACTTTCATCAGAAGTGTTATAAAATGCAAAGAGCAGAACAAAACTGATGATGTAAGAAGTATTTCAAGTCTTAGTTTACCTTATGAATGGTCAGATCTGCAGACTGGCAGGGTGTTCTTCAAGGCACTAGCTTTACATCACCTAGATAAAAAAATAATATTAAAGTATTTCATTTCAGAATATTATTAACAGTAAAAATATTTAATTTCAGCATAAATGATATTTTCTATTCAAGTTAGCAAAAATGAAATTTACCTTTCACTGGCTGTAGATTACTGCTGACGACTGAATACTGTGGTGGAGGAGTCACCACTTCTGAATAAGCAGGTGGAGGAGTGTCTGGCACATTTGAAGGAAACTGCACAACTGGGGCAGTTTGTTGGTGCACAGAATATATGGGATACATTGGTGGCAATATGTTTTGTGGCAGATAAGTTGTATTTTGAGAGTTCGGTGCAAGATGGTGTGCCTGTGTTCGTATTTCATAAGGTGATCCAGTACTTATGGTTTCAGCCACCAAAATTCCTGCAAAATAGAAAAGCATTTATAATAGTTTATACTCAATTTTTCTCACAATAATGCAAGTTTCTTGAAATTTGTAAGTAGAGGCAAGTTTACCACTATATTGTAAACAATCTTCATGATATTGCAATAGTGACCAAACAATGTAATCCATAGAACAAAATGCTATATTTACTGATAACATCTTTATCTATCAGTAACATGATTAATTATTTCCTATAACAGCATTTTGTTTAATCTCTCGTAGATCTGATTTAATTGTGATGGAGCACATGCTGGGATGTCAATTTGCCTATACACCCATTTTTTTTCACCTGTACCCACCTACTTTTCCCTCTACAAATTTCGACTTGAAATTCTTTCAGTGATTTGGTAAATTATTCATCATTTCATTTATTCGAATACCTGACCCACTTACCTACAAAAGAAAATCTTCCCACAACCTGGTGCCTGAAATCGAGTGCCAGCTTGTTGTCATGGTCAAATCTTACCTTCCATGCATTACTTTTAATTCATACACCAATATCTTTCTAAACCTCACCCCCAATATACACCTTGTACACTCCCATGACCCTCTTCACCCTCCTCCCATCTTCCAATGCTTTCCATTCCAACTCTTTTTATCATATCAGTTACTAATTGTGTTCTGCAGTAATTTTCATAGACAAATCTAGCAGCCCTTTTTTGTACCCTCTCCAACACCTGTATTTGATACCCAAACTTCCATGCTACACGACCATATTCAAGCAATGGTCTGACCAAAGTTTTGTAATCAAATTCCTTCTCTGGTACATTCCCTCATCACCCTTTCCAACAAGTGAAGAATTTTGAAACCTTTTCATATTACCTGTCAAATGTGTGTTGCTCAGTTGAGCTTGTTATCAAATGTTATGCCAAGATATTTACATTTCAAGTCTTCAACAAGCATTTCTTTCCCAACCTGATAATCACAATCAACCTTTAGTATTTTATCTGTGTACTTAATATGCTGACTCTTCTTTGCATTTATCTTCATCCCATGTTTACCAACCCAGCTGGATATCCTGTCCAGATATCCCTGCACCCTCTACCTTTTTGATCATATTATATAGCATTTTGTCATATACAAACAATCTACTTCTGATAGCAAACCATCAATACAATAATCACAATGTGCTACCCTGGCACTCCCATTTCTTTTGATACTGCATTTCCTTCTTCAACCTTTTGCTTCCTACCTTTAAGAATTCTTCTACCCAGCAAATCACTTTCTTATCCTTCCCAGTAGTTTTTACCTTGTTTACCACCATTTAATGACTCACTCTGTCAAAAGCCTTTGAAAGATCTACACTATCAATTTGGTCTCCCTTGTCCATTTCACCTGAAATATCTTGCATATAATTCACTAACTGGGAATCGCATGAATATCTTTGCCTAAAGCGACGTTGCTGGCTTGAAATCCACTTTTGTCTCTCCCATATATTTCTGCTGTGGCTGCATATCAATCTCTCAATTAATTTACCTGCCACTGATGTCAAACTGATTGGTCTGTACGTTTTGACACTATTTTCACCCCTCCTTAATCACTGGTCCTCTGGTAAGTAGAAAGTATCCAGATTCAATTTAAAAACGTTTCAAGATAAGGTACAATGTCACATTCTACTATCCGTAACACACCCATAGTAGTATTATCTACACCAACCCCTTCCTGTTTCTTCAGCTGTTTTAGTTCCTTCATGATATCCTCAGAATAAATTAAATATTTCTAATTGTGAGGTTAAGCTCTTCTCTGATTTACATCATGCTGTTTAAATATTATGATAAGGAAATAAAGTAACCATCATTAAGAAATTAGAGCCACCTTAGCCATTTAGCAATAATGCAATTAAAATCACCAACATCAGGTTTTAAGGTAGTGTCATAAAACTGTAATCTCACCTAAACCATTTAGAAGGGGGCCTATCACTTACCACATATATGAGGGATACCAGAATTTTTTTTACGAATCCGGGGATACTTCAGAAGTTTTTCACCAAAATCCGGTGACGCTTTCGGCATTTGTCCTAATGATGCGTTGCACTGTTATAAGTTATATGATTAAAGGTTGAGTTAGCTTAAAAGCCACATATTGTTTATATTTTGTATTTTAAATGAGGATCACAGACAGCCATGTTACACACAGCAAGGAGACATGATTTTCCAAAGATGTTGTGTCCAAGATACAGTATCCTTATAATTTTCTTTTATTCCTAGGCATGCACAAGGAAAGAAGTGTGCTTCATATCTCTTGCTTTAAATGAATGCATTAGCAATCAGGGCTTCCAAAGAACTCTCGCTTGATTAAAAAAAAATTTCTGAGGACAGCAGTAAAAATTCGGGGACATTGCAGGGATAAAATCTGCCCAGGGACAGAGAGCTAAATACGGGAACGTCTGCTAAGCCTAACATATATAGTAATATAAATTACAAGGAAATGTAAAATGACTCATCACTCACCAAAGTTGAAGGCAGCGACGGGTGAAGAACACATACGACGAACACAAGAATACACAACATTTCAGTTTTACACCTTATTCATGCTGTCATGCTGTAGGAAATGAGTCATATAGTTCGGGAGGTGTGTACACACCGAAGTTTCCTACATGCCTGAGTGCATTATTGAAATGGCAGGGGACTGATATGTTTATCACAGATGGTGATAGAATTAGTAATATACCAAAAGGGAACGGAATGTTGAAGCAAAAATTAGGCAAATAAATATTGACAGATAAACTAAAAATATTTTAGCTGCTAAAATGACAATAATGATAATACTAATAATAATGGATGATGCGTCAAAGAAAGGAATTTTATCGGTGATTGAGGCCAGGTGGGTGTCTGGTATCTAGGATATTTTGGTAGTTCTGAAGCGGCAGTGGTTTCGGGGAAAACTCTGATTGCTCTCACAGTGAAACATTCATTGAGGTTGTTGGAATTGTGGTAGTTAGCATGTTCTGGTATTGGAAGATATAAGTTGCGGGTGTGGACTGTTTGTCTGTGACCATTCATTCTGGTTGAAAGTTGTTTTGTAGTCAGGCCTATATAGGAACTAGTGCAATGGTGGCAAGTTAGCTGGTATATGATGTGCATCGTGGAGCATGTGGCATGTCCAGTGATGGGGAAGGTTTCCCCTGTGACAGGGTTGCAATACGTAGTAGTGGGATGATGCATGTTGCAGGTTTTGCAGAGAGGTCTATTACAAAGAAAACATCTATAAGGTGTTTTTGGAGAGTCAGATGGAGGTTGTTTGTGAACCAAGATGTTTTTGAGGTTAGGTGGCCTGCTGAAACATGTACTGGGTACAGTTGGTGAAATGTTTGCCAATAGGGTGCACATTTCTGGAAAGGAGCTAAGGAAGTCATGCCCTTGTAGGATTCGATTACTGGATTCGATGCCAGGCGAGAACTGGGTGACAAAGACAGGGCTATGGTTGGATTTTAGAGGTGCCGGGTGGGAGAGTTTACGCATAGGATGGGTGATTGCACGTGTGGTTTGTTTATGTACAAGATCTGCTGGGTAGGAATGGGAAATAAGGGCTTGGGATAGGTTCTGGGAATACTGGGAGAAGGATTCAGCATTAGAACAGATACATTTGCCATGGATAGCAAGGTTGTAGGGTAGGGAATGTTTGGTATTGAGTGGGTGGCAACTGTCAAAATGTAGCTATTGCTGTAGATTAGTTGGTTTGCTGTGGACAGAAGTGTGAAGGGTACCATGCCTGAACGTGATGTCTGCATCGAGGAATGTGATGTGTGTGCAGGAGTAGGTCCAGGTGAAAATAATGGAATGGCTATTGTTAAGGGAATGGAGGAATTTTAGGAGTTGATTCCCACTGTGGGTCCAGATCATAAATATACATCTATGTATCCAAACCACTCAGTGGATTTATAGTTGGTGTGGTTCAGGAAATGTTCCTCCAGATGACCAAGGAACAAGCTGGCACATGAAGGGGCCATGCGGGTGCCCATAGCAGTGTCATGGATCTGGTGATATACTGTGGAATTAAGGGTGAAGAGGTTTTGGAGAGGATCAGGTGAGCCAAGGACAAAAGAAAGTATATACTAGGATGGCTGTGTGGGAGTCGCAGATCTAGGAAGTGTTCCAGGGCACTGACAAACAGTCCACACCCGCAACTTATATCTTCCAATACCAGAACATGCAAACTACCACAATTCCAACAACCTCAATGACAGTTTCACTGTAAGAGCAATCAGAGTTTTCCCTGAAACCACTGCCGCTTCAGAACTTCAAAGATGGGAACTTGCATACCAAAATATCCTAGATACCAGATACCCACCTGGCCTAAACCACCAATAAAATTCCTTTCTTTGACGCATCACCCATTATTATTAGTATTATCATTATTGCCATTTAAGCAGTTACAATTTTTAAAAAAATTATCTGTCAATATTGATTTGCCTAATTTTTGTTTTTGTTTCAACATATATTACTAATTCTATCACCATCTGTGATATATATATATGTATATATAACATCTCAGTCCCCCACCATTTCGATAATGTGCTCAGTCATGTAGGAAACTTTGGCGTGTGCACACCTCCCGAACCACGTGACTCATTTCCTTCAGCATGAATAAGGTGTAAAACTGAAATATTGTGTATTCTTGTGTTCTTCGTATATGTTCTTCACCCGTCACTGCCTTCATCTATGGTGAGTGATGAGTCATTTTCCCTTTCCTTGTAATTTATATTGCCTAGAGCAGTTTCCTTTTTCCTTAGTTTAATCACATATATAGTAAATAACTTCTATAAACATTTTCTTAATAATAATGAAGTTTTCAATTTTATTTCTAACAATTTTTGTAAAGAATATATATTTTTTTGTTTTTCTTAAAAAAAAGTTTAATTTCTCAAACTTAATGCCATCTATTACATTCATTTTCACCAAAAAAGCTTAAAAGTACATTTATCTTGAGATTCGATTTGTATGGCTTAAAAATTGTAGTTAAAGAGATATCAGTTTTAAGTTGTCTTGAGCCATGTGAGCGGGGTGAACAAAGTCTTAAATTTAAAATCATCAATTAATGAAAAGAGAAAACTAAAATTTTACTATGGCATCTTATTGTCGACATTAAGCATCCCGTTTTAACTAAAAACAGAGTGTGTTGATGAATTCTAAATATGTTTTTGAGTAAAGTAAAGAATTTTGTAAATAAAACAGTTAAGAAGATAAAAGTAAGGTTAAATGAGAGAGGAAAACATTCATTTAATAATAATATTACAGTTTAACAGCAATTTGAAATTTAAAGAAAAAAAAAAAAAAACGGAATTCTAGTATTGAAGCTTGATTACATTGCCACGCAGTGGTGGCTCTAGACGTAGTGACACTGTGACATGGCACCACCTTCAAATCAAGAATAAGGAAACTAAAAAATAAATGTAATGAAAGAAAAATAAATATTTAAAAGTGTGACATTATCTACTCTATTCTACCTTAAATAAAGTATTGAACGCCTGTGTTGGCCACATCAGTGAACTGTTACACTGTCGTGGAGACAGTCACTGGGTGTCACAAATCGCGCATGTGCTCTAGCATTTTTGCGGAAATTTTCGAGGGAGGAGGTCCGCTTTGTTAATGGCAAATGGAGACTACTTTGTTCTGTCACACGCTGCTGTGGGCAGACATGTGGGTTGTGAAGCACTGTGGAGCTCAAAAAAGTTAGCAACACTGTCGGTAGAGTGCAGCACAGCTGCCATTTTTGTAACATTCGAATAATATCCTCTGGAACAGTGCTTCTCAACCTGTGTTTTGCGGACCACTGGTGGTCTGTAAAGATAGTTCATATGGTGCACAAACAGAATATCATAAATTTTGATACTGTACAAGTCTTGAATATTTCAATTACCGTGCCAAAATTTGGCATTTCCAGGATGAGGATAGAACAGCATTGTTTCTACAATGGTCTTTTCATTTCCAGATGGCATCGGAAAGAGCTCCATTCTTCTAAAAATTAAATAAATGAAGGTTTCCTTAGGGTTTTAAACAGGTATGAGCAACCGCATCGCGGTACGTGGTAGGATTTGTAACATAAGAGTGATGAAGTAAACAAAAATAAAGGTGTACTGACTAGTGTCTTTTATTTTGTGCATGTAGGTTGATGGTGTAGTGTAGCGTCCAGCATGTAATAACATTATTATTTATTTGATTTGGTAAATATTAAGACTCTGGTTAATACGTGATTAACTTTTAATAGTTCACATCCAGCTTCATAACTGTGTTTTCGTACAAATTCAAAACATGGTTTTAGATTTATTATGTTAGAGTGGTACATGTGCCATATGTTAACAATAATATGGATAGTAAAATTAGGCCTATCCAAGTTAGTGGTCTGCAACATTTTTAACAATTTACCAGTCCTCAGATTGAAAAAGGTTTAGAAACTCTGCCTTATAAGCTTTGTCAATGCTAGGAGGCAATATTGTTTCTGTTTGTTAGTTCCTTTGAAGGAGAATTACATAAGATTATGATTGTACATAACAACCTAACAGGAAATGATTCTCAAGTGAAATGTGTTCCATTGACGCCGTGGTCATCTAAGGCAGTGCCGGATTAAGAAAGTATGGGACCCTAGGCACAGAAAAATATTTGGCCCCTTTGTTTTTGAAAATAATTATTTGTATTTTATAAGTACAAAGAAAAGGTTTTGTAGATGACTAATTGAATTTATCATATTTTTATTCAATTAAACAAACTAATGTTACAATTTATGATATTTTGAAAATTACTTTTATTCATCATACACTACAATGAAACCAAAAAATTTAATTTGCATGCTTTTCATGTTACTTCGATTGTTTTATGTTGAATTACTTTATTTTTTATTATTTTTATTTAATGGAAAAAAAAGTTAACTCTTGAGCAACCTTCAAAAATCGGGGCCCAAGGCTACTGCAAAGTCGTGTCTATTAGGTAACTCAGGATTGCCCGTAGGTCAACTCATCCAGCATTTACCAACTGGTCAATTTTAAAACATTTATCATTGATTAATTTCAAAATCACTTCTTTAATGAGGCAGTACACGCAGGTAATGAAACTTTCACACGTTACAAATCTTTATGTTGCAAGATTCTTAAACTACTCTGAGCTGTTTTTCCAGGCACCTTTCACTTCAGTAACGAAGATCAGTAAACCGTAGAAAAATTTCAGTGTTGTCACTACCTGAACAAATCACTTCGGCCACTACTGCTGCCACATGTGACTTTTAGAAAGTAATAACTCTTAAACAATAGCAATTTTGAGAAAATCTGTCATAAATTAAAAGATAAATAAATCAGACTACAACAATATAAAAGTTTCGAGAAAATCTGAATAAAGATGAACCGTGGGGAAATGGGATTTTTGTAGTTCACAAGAGAATAGTATTTTCCCTCAGGGATACACCGATATTCCAAGTTGATTCAGCTGAAGGTTAACCGAGACTATAAAGAGCCTGCTTTTCCTTGTCGCCAGCAGTCTCTATCTTACAGTCCTACCATATGTATCACATTGTGAGTGATAGTTCCAAAATGTAATCACTACAAGTTTAATTCTACCACCTCAGATTAAGTTCGTGGACACTAATACTCGTTTCAGAAAGGAGAACTTAATTTAAGTTCAGTGGTAGGAACTTTTCTTACATTGTATTCAGAAGTCCACAATATCGGTGCATAAACAGTTCAATAAGCTCACCTTAATTTGGGGTTGCAAATCTAAGTATGTTTGCAAGTGTGAATACTTCTAGGCAGTGTTGTGAGTTGAAGAATAAGCTGCCATCTTCATATGTGCTTTCAGATGTCCGATTCAGCCTTCAATGATATTCCCAACACGTGATCTGATATCAGTATTAAATTTATTAACTTTCAAAGAAAATATCAAATTAGTGTTGAGTGCAACAAAATCTTCTTGGGTGTCCCGCTGGATGGTGGTGTAAAAACACGACGTTTTGACAGCTGACTCTGCTGTCATCATCAGGTATCTGGCATTTGTTCTCAGCTGACTGTTTCTGCCTCGACTGGCTTGGACGCCCATCGAACCTCCTATATACCTTCAGCTGGAAGGGTCGCTCGCTCTGGTTGGTCGAGAGCGTTGGCTTTATACGCTATATAGTATTGAGTAGTTTTTAATTGGATGTATAAACCTTTCAACTGTTATCTGTTGTGGAAATAATAGTAAACAGATTGACGACCGAAAGACAGTATATGAAGAAAAGGTATCAGGCAGTCACACATACAGGCATCACGATCACGGTTCAAGGTAATGTGCGAATGTTGTATAACCTCAAGCAACATTTGGCCACTAAAATAGGTATTTCACCAACATGATAGCCACATCTCAATTAATGCTGGTCCAGCATGCCTATGTTAATAACTGATTTATCATTATTATTTTTGCTATTCAATTTAATATTAAGGCCTGTCATCACATCAGGGCATCTAATTGATTTTTCAATGTCATGCTGAATTGTCATTTTTAAAATAAAAATTTTATCCACCCAAAATACTTCACAACATGGAAGTATATCCATCATTAACCAAAGTTTCAGGGCTGCATTGATAAAAAAAATCACAATAATAAAAAAACACAATGTTTTGAGCTAAGCCTTTATTCATGAAAATAGAAACATGATTAAGCTCCTATGAAATCTCGCGGTCAACCCAGTCACACGATTCTATCACCTCATGATATTTTTCCTGCTCCATTGTTGCAAAAATATTTTTTATACATGGTACCTGGGAAATCAAATAACTTTGTAAATATCTTTAAGAAATACTTACTATCATTACCAGCTCCAAAAAAATTATTACGCCTGGGACAACAGCATCTGCACAGTAACAGCATAACCGCAACAACAGCACAAACAACACCAACTATCCTGAAATAGGAAATGAGCGTAAAATTATTTTTTTATTTATTATTTTGTTGAAGAAAGAAAGAATTGCTATTTCCTAAATCAGTTTCTCTTCTTTATAACACTGATTTTTATACTCTACTAGCTTGCCTTTTTTTCTTTCTTAAGCTGGTACGTATATACAGACACACTGACATGTACAAAATAAATGAGAGGCAATGGTTTTCATGCATTAAATTAAAATTGAAAAGTTTATTCTAGTGCGTCGGGATATGCAATATTTTTTGTCTTCTGCAAAAGCAGTATACAACTTTTAAAAATTCCTTCTTCTACTGAGGGCCACATTTAGGCATAGGCTAATTAAGCTGTAGCCTATGGGCCCACACCAAGTGCAAAAATAAAAATATATTAGTCGCTGTTGACATGCCTTGTGAATAATCAATATGGCTTTTTTCATCTTTCTCTATTGCGTGCTTTGGTGAGGTTAATCATCGTTTATCATTTATTTTAATATGTAGGCCTACTGTTTCATATTGTTACTGAAATTTTTCAGTTTGTAATTTTATGGGCTTTTGCTGAGGGTATTTGGTTGCAACAACAGCACTAAAATCAGCAGCACCTTATCTATCGATCATCAGTCAATAAATTGAACATGCAGGCATCACTTGTTAACATCGTTCACTTCACTTCAGTCTCGGAAATGATAAAGAAAACACATTATGAAATTTCGATTTTTCGGCAAGTTATTCTCGTATATTTTTACCATCATTACATTATAAAATATTTTGTATTAAAAGGTTCATTAATTTAATAATAAGTACCCCACATTGCTTTATACTGTATATATAAGGGCCTGCACTACAGTTATAGCCTATAGGCATACAGATCTTAAAGGTCCCGCACCACAGGTGTAGCCTAGGGACCTACATACCCTAAATACGGCCCTGCTTCTACCAGAAAGACCAAGAAACTGTTGAAAGCAAGAGCCTGAACCACTGACCTACCAGACCATTCTGTTTGAAGCATAGTGTATTAAGTATTATTAAAATTGAGTAAAAACTATGGTTTTGCATTGAAAAATATTAGAAAAAATTAAAAGGCGGTTAAAGGAGGAGAGGGGTTAGGATTTCATAGACCAAACATAGACAAAAATTTTCTATTTGCTTTAATGTATACATATTCAGAGTTCCATCAAAATCAAATAAAAACAGTGTGCTTGTTCGAATAAATTAACAGCGTGGTGTAAAGGAGTAGAGGGGTGGGATTTTACAAACGAAATGTAGAGAGAGCTTTTCTGTTTATTTTAAAGTGAAAAACTAAAAAAAAACTTAGTCCACAGCACACAAAGATTGGTTGAATCCTACCAAAGGAAATGTACTAAGCCTTGTGTAAGAGGCAAGATGACCAGTTCTTTCCACAGGTACCTACAGCTCAACGTAAAATCCCACTGACCTGGAAAAGTTCATGTGATCAAAGTTCATGCTTCAACTGGTATTTAAACCTGGAAACATATCCTGAAACTTTCAAAAGTATGTACCTACATCACTGTGCTACCAGAACACACTGTTTAATTACACTAGTGTGCTATGTTCCATCAAAGTTGGATAAAAACCGTGGAGGGGTTAGGTTTTTCAAAGCAAATGCGGCTTACAGTATACTTTTGGAAAGTTCCGTCGATATCATATAAAATCTGTGGGTTTATATGTAAACAAAAATGTCAAAAATGAATGGGAGTTGGATAAAGTGACCAAATAGGTGGTATTTTTCTCTTTGTTCTAAAGTAAAATGCTAACTTAGTCCACAATTCAAGGTTGATTGAATCCTCTCAAAGCAGTGTACCAAGCTTTGGGTCAGAAGCAGGATGGCTAATTCCTTTCCTCTGGAACTTACAGTTTAATGTGGAATCCAGACAATGGAACATCCCAACATAGCTCAAATAATCAAATTCAACTCTTAAAAATTCCTGCTCCCACTGGGATTTGAACCTGTAATCGGAGGCAGAATGATTTGGATGCAGGTGCTTTAACAACTGAGCTACCAGACCACCTTGTTTTTAAGTATATGCTTGCTAAGTACTATCAAAATTTGATACAAATTGTGGGTTTGTATGAAGATCGTTGGCAAAAATTAAGGGGTTGTAGTAAATGTGGAGAGGGGTGGGTTTTGCAAAACAAATGTAGACTGTATTTTTTTGTTTTAAAGTACTGGTGTGCAAAATTGCATCAAAATCGTTCAAAAATTGGGGGTTTATTCAAAGATCTTTTGAAAAAATTGAGGGACGTGTAGGGGAAGAGGGGGTGGGTATTTTAGATATTTTTTTGGTCAGAAACCTTCCCAGGCATGCACTCAGTAACTCACCAAAGTTTCATTGCAATCAGATGAATGGTATAAGAACACTAGAAGATGAAAAACCAACAAACAAACATTCATTTTTATATATTAGATTTGATATTGCTATGTTTTTATGTTCCAAGCCCTTGTTCCACATTTAAAGAAAAACAGAAAATGAAAGCATTTAGGAACAGGAAACAACTAATGACAAGAAATAGAGTCAAAATAACAACAGATACTGGAAATGTTGAACATAATCTGTTATCAGTTGGAATGTAATGGGATCAATAATCTTTTGTCATAGAATTTTAGCTTTATCATCAAACCTTCTGGTAAGGATTTTAATCAATTTTGATTTTACGTCCTTCCCACCGATAAAATTCTTATTTTTTGTGTTTTTAAGTGGTGCATATTTCTCCCCAAGTATTGGATCTTCTGAAATGTTAAGTGATGGCTTCTTTCTCTCTCTCTCTCTCCCTTTCCAAGAAAACTGTCTATTTATCTCAATAAATACATATGTTGCTGAAGTAAACATAAATATTCTTTGCAGTATTACTTCAGAAATGATACATCTTGAGATCAGTTTTCTATCAATCTGCAGTGGCAATACTCTTGAAAGAAAAAAATGTGTTTTTTTCTTTTAAATCAACCAGAGTAAATTGATGTTTTATTTTAGAGTCGAAAGTGAAACAAGTGACAATGTATGTATCTAATGATTTATCTTTTTCCTGCCAGCTATTGGAAATAAAGGGAATTTATAATTTCAGTTATATATTTGTATAAAGGTACCTACTCAAAATTAAACACAATTTTTTTCATATATATTTTTTTGGAAATCTAAGTGCTAATTGCCAAGCCGGTACAAATTATTACTGTCACGGGCTTTGTGTATCACAGGATGTACAGAAATAGCAATTGAAATCAACTATGTTCAGATTTGTATGAAATGCTTGCCTCATGATATTCAGCAAACCCATTCCTTTTTCTCATTCAGACACAAAAAGACATTGCAGTGTGTAAGAGACAAGTCTAGTACTGGGGGTGAAGTATAAGCCTAGTACCTTAGCTGAAAGTTCACTTTGAAAGATAAATGTTCTCTAACTTTACATTAATAATTTTAAATGACCATATAGCCTGCCTGGAATTCTCAATTGAAATGCTTAAAGGTCACCACCAAGTTTGTTTATCCCCACAAACTTAGAAAAGGTTTCAGTGTACTACGAAATCACAAAGGTTCACTTGAATCAAAATTTGAAGTTTATTTTCAAAGTCACATTTTCAAAAATTAGCGTTCTACAGTTGAGTAGGCGATCAAACAAACATTTCCAGAATATTGCAGATTGTGGAAAGAAAAGCACCAACCGACAGAAAAAACCCTTTTTGAAATTTAAAAGTTCATGGTAAATGTTAACCACACATTCTGGTAAAGAAAACCATCATGGCCGACACACGTTCCTAGCCTGGCTCAGCCAGTTCCGGCTACAAACCGACACACACCATGACTACTGACGCAGATTCACCTTACATAGCGTTCCCGGAGTAAAGACTAAAGATGAAACCATAAAGACATCCCACTCTATGAGGTACCCGCTTATATACCCCATCAGCGTGACATCAAGTACCCAACTACTTACCCAAAATAGTATAAAATGATTATAGAAAGTGTTCAAACTTTAACTGCATGTAGTCTTATCCTCAAGGTTCATAAAAAGTGTTTAGTTCGAATTCGTGAATGAATAGCTTGCTTATAAATGAATTTAGTTTAAACAGCGTATTGATAAAGAGTCTCTGACAGTAAGTAGGGGTTCTCCTATTTCTAATTGAATTTAGCCAATTTTTTTGGTAATCCTGCTGGATTGCAAATTATCCCAATGAAATTAGTGCCAAAGTGTTCTACATTAATTCCTGATTCCAGTGATGTAAATTTTGTTAATATCGGTGGCGAAATAGCAAAGTTATATATGTAACAAGATTGGGTTTGAAAACTGTTTAGCAAACACTTAGTTTCTGGTTCATTATTATTAAAGCGTTGTTTATTTCTAAAAGGTGAAGTAATCTGAATTTTCTTTGATTTTAGTTACGTGTTTTGAAAGTTATTTTATTTATGGAATTGGCTTGGTTTAATTGCAAATAAATCTCAAGTGAAACCACGTGTGTTTAATGACGAAATAATTTTAAAAATGTATATAAAATCTATTTTACTGCATGGAATGTTCTGAAATTTAAATATGTTATACTAGATTTTTGGTTCTTTTAGAAAATCTACTTTTTTAGATCAAGAAATTACTGAAAACATATGATAAAAAATGTTGGAAGTGAAAGTGTGTTTATCGAAGTATTTAAAAATTTATTTAAGTTATTTACCCTATCAAAAACTATGGAATTTTAGTGAATTTAACTTTCTTTTGAATTATTGTTATTTTAAAATTACTTTACTTCATTTAAAAGTGTTCAGATATAGTGAAATGCTCACGTAGCAAAAATCTATTGTTTGCAAATTGGATAATAGTGGATTGTCCTATTTCAGGTTAGTTTAAAGTTTCTTTACTATTAAAAAATGTTTATTTAGCACTTTTATTAAGTGTTGTGGGTCTTTACTGCTTTAAAAATGGTTTATTTAATGAATTAGCTTGTGGTATCAGCTTCTATATGAAACGTTCCTCCCATAACCTGTACTTGCAATGAAACCTTATGTTTAAAGGAAAACTTACTCCCTCCCTTATGCTTTAAGCTAAGCAAACTAGAATTTACTAAAATTCTAAGGTGCTTACAAGTGGAAACATTTGGAATGGTGTTTAGACTGTATCTTCTTCATACTATATACTCACATCTTTCTCTGTTTTTGACAAATTAGAGCCAGTGTATACCTCTGTTTCCCATGTTTCTTGTGTCTCTTATTGTGGAATAGTCTGACTTGTGTTGTTTCAGTGGATGAGGGCATGGTGAAATATCTGTAGATGACCTTTTATTCTTATTTATATCCTTCATACTCATCATATCCTGTGCAGCTGATCTACTGGAATATTTACAGGCTTTTTTCCCCCTAATATCAGGCCACTTATGTTATAGGCATTGATAAATATAATATCCAGAATTCCCCGTGAGTCAAGTGATTTTCTGTCAGCATGACACAAAGCATTAGCCGACGATCAACAGTATCAATCCCACACATGAATGTATTTAGTCCTTGATGACTGTCGACTTCAACACATATTTTTCTTTGTGTGTAACCAGTGGTGTAACAATTGGGTGGCAGGAAGGGCAAAAGGACCTACTGCCAGAGGGGGCCCTCAATGACCGGCTAAGAGGCGCTCCGGCCCAAGATTCACCCAGGTCGCCAATCCAGGCTAAGAGAGGGCCCATCCGTTGAAGTAGTCATGGTGTAAGGACCAAGGCTGATACCGGGGCTGTAGTATAGCCTTAGTGCCTCAACTAACAGTTTGTGGTTGACTCAAAGTTCTGTAGAAAATTTATGAAATGATTTTGATTTGACCATGTAGCCGGATAACTCAACCTAAATGCTTGAGGTCGCCACAATATTTGTTAAACCACAAATAAAGAAAAGGTTGCAAGATAACTACGAAATGATAAAAGTTCACTTTCCGAAAATTCCAAGTTTTATTTTAAGAAAATCACAAGTTCAAAATAGCATTTAACAGTTGAGCTGGCACATCGAACACACTTTTCCAAAGGTTGCAGGTTGTGGAGAGAAATTTTAACCGACTGAACCCCTTTAGTAAATTTAAAAGTTCATTTTAACAGTCATTAAAGTTACTATATAACACGACACCCCACATGGTCGAAAACAGTTCACTGACCAGCATAGCAAGTTACGACATGACATTTTGCTAAGTTCCTATTTTAAACATCACTGATAAAGTCATGCGCGGAGTTGCTCGATTACTTCCCGGCGTAAGAATGAGACAACGTGTGCTTACCGCACGAACTATTATAGCCCTGCGCGCGCCTATGACCTTGGCAAATCTTTCTTTAATTAATATCTTCAAAAGTATATGACAGTTTAATCTGAGATTTTTACAGGGACTTTCTATCATCCAGTTCTATCTATTTTAATTTAATTTACTATTCCAAAAGGTTCCTATCGTCTTAACACTAAATTCATCACATGACCAATCTTGGCGGACTTTGCGGACTTTCCCGAACTTCTACCCGACAATCAGCAATAATCCATTTTCAAAAACTTAATTACCGGACAAATACTAAAACTTTATATGGAAACCCATATATGTACGAAATCATCTTAATTAGGGCTATCTACTGATATAATTTTTAAATTAATATCTCTTTTAATAAAAAAGCTTATTATTTTCTCTTAATTAAAATCGCTAATTAGACTTTGCCAAATTACTTAATTTTACTGCCAAAATATCGGGGATAGTGCTGACTACAGCTGGTGATAAAAGTTCGGTTATAGCTTTGCGCGATTTAAAGATATTACAAATCTTAGAATTTCTACTTTTCCGATCGCGTGTTTCAAAACGTGAACAAACCTAAATATCTCTTAAGATAAACGTTTTTCGATATGATAAATATACTTCAAAATGATTTTTATGCCGAATTGTAACTATGGAGAAGATTACAGGAAAATTCCTTAAAGTTGAAAACTGTTCTCAAAATTTCAATGTCCCTCCTAAGCAAAACTAGAATTTGCCAAAATTCTAAGGTGCTTACAATGGGCCTCAACTAGTGTACTTAATGGTTACACCACTGTGTGTAACATTAGTTTCCTCGCTGTCATGAAAATTTGATACTAAATGTACAAGCTTTTTATCCTTCCATTTCCAGTAGCCAATGTCTAGATTTGAAAATCTATGGTCACAGTTTCCTCTTTTTAGTTTGCCATCAGCAGATAAGTTGTTAGGAAGCCCCTTGCAGTTGGGCTGATCGTTCAACAACCAAAAGTTCTTTCACTTATTCTAGTAATGAAACAGATTAAAAATAATTATCAAAATAGATAACATCACCATTGAACCATTTTTGCTCACCATTATCTAAAACAATAATAAAACCAATTGTGTACTTGCTAAATCTATTTACGAATAATCTGTATAAAACTAATCAGAAGCCTCTGATGGTACTTATTAGTTCTCGTTGGTTTTTCTCGATTATTTAATAAAGAAACTGGAAACATGCATTTTATAGGTCAAATATATATGGTTAAATGTTAAAACTAAAAAAGTAATAACAGAAATCGACACTTACCAAGTAAATTCTCATCTAAAAAAGCATTGTAATGTAGCACTTGTTAAATTAAATTAAATTGCAATGGAGCGCATGCTCTGGTGGCAATTTACCTAAACACCCATTGTCCCCCTTTAATGCATCCACCTACATTTACCCTTCTTTACAAATTCTTTCAACATTTTGGGCAAATTATTCATCATTTCTCTTGGTAACTTATTCCAATCCCTGACCCTTGTGACTGAAATCGAGTGCCAGCTTGTGATCTTGGTCATCTTTTCCCTTCCATGCATTACTTTCAATTCTTACACCAATATCTTTCCATGCCTCATCACCAATATATGCCTTGTACACACCCATGACCCTCTTCACCTTCCTTCTGTCTTCCAATGAGTCCAATTCCAGCTCTTTTATCATATCTGTTACTGATTGCATTTTGCAGTAATTTCCAGAATCAAATCTAGCAGCCCTTTTTTTCCCCCCTCTCCAATTTCTGTATTTGATACTCAAAATGTGGGTCCCATACTACACTGTCATATTCGAGCAATGGTCTGACTAAAGTTTTGTAACCCAGTTCTTTTACTTCTCTCATACATGCCCTCATCACCCTCTCCAACAAGTGGAAAATTTTGAAACCTTTTCCTACTACCTGTCCAATGTGTCCTGCCCAGTTAAGCTTATTATCAAATGTAATGCCAAGATATTTACATTTCAAGTCTTCAACAAGCAATTCTTTCCCCACCTTATAATCATAATAAACCTTTATTTTTTTATCTGTGTATCTAATAAGCTGACTCTTTTTAGCATTTATCTTCATTCCATGTTTACCAACCCAACAAGATATCCTGCAGCTGTTTACAGCCCTCTACTGTTTTGATCCTTTTATATAGCATTATTTCATCTCCAAACAATTTAATTTCTGTTAGTAAACCATCAACACAATTATTCATTAGAATAATGAATAGCAATGGCCTCAATGTGCTACCCTGTGGCACTCCCATTTTTACTACCACTAATTTTGACACTGCATTTCCTGCCCTAACTTTTGTTTTCTACCTTTTACAAATTCTTCTACCCAGCAAATCACTTTCTCATCCGCTGCAGTAGTTTTTACCTTAGTTACTACGATTTTATGCCTCACTTTTTCAAATGCTTATGAAAGATCTAGTGCTACACTATCAATTTGGCCTCCCTGTCCATTTTTTTTTTTTTTAAATTGTAGACAAAGCTTACATAGTTTAACTAATATATTACTTTGTTCTTTGTTATATTTTAACTAAAATGTTAATTTGTAATTTGTTCTTCATCTTACTTTGGAAGTTAGTGAAATACATAATTTTATTCAACTTTAATACTGCATTATCATAATTCAAATTCATAGAAACCGGTAATTTGGTACTTATACATGGCTTCACACCCAAATTGTAAGAAAGTACAATATTTGTGAATATAAAGGTATTTCTGTAAGGGCAGCCTCTATCATGTTATGTTTGTGTGTTAATTCTTTGTTCTGAATGAGCCTATGTGTCTCAAGTTTCTTTTATGCATAGAGATCCACAAGTTTAATTAACATATTAAATTTTACTTTGTTCCTATCTTTGGTTTTAAATTTTCTTAGGGTGGCAGTTAAATCTACTGCAATTGGCATGTTTGCCTAGGATGCATAACCATTGTTTGCAAAGAGAGTGGGCATTGTCGATATTGGATATTGATAAAATTTGAATTCTGTAAAGACCTTATCTACTGATTTTTAAATTGAACTGTTACATTTGTGCTGTTACAGGTAAATAATTTATGAAAAGAAATGAGATGTCACAAGAATAATTCTTATAGAAAGTGAAGGGAATACATATCATAGAGTGTAGACTTAATTCAGAACAAGACCTAGTAACTTTTTGTCACTAAAAAACCACAAGATGTGGCCTATTTTTACAAGATTTGTTTTGTGGTATCATTAATATTATTATTTTTAGAAATAAAAAATTATGCCAGTGTGTAACAATGAGAATGCTATCAAATGATACCAGAGACTGTATCTCTTCTATTTGCTATGTTATAGTTCAATATTTGAAAGTTTTTTATCGTATTATTTTATTGGAATACTCAGTACTGAAATCTTTGTTACCTAATCTAACTGTGATGGAGCATCAGTCCAAGTGGCATTTCTGTACACACCTATTTTACATTTTTGTTTTTTATCTTCAATTCTTTGAATGCAAATTATCCACCCACCTACTTTTGTACTCTGCAAATTTTAAATTCTTTCATTGTTTTAGGTAAATTTTTCTTCACTTGCCTTGATAATGTATTCTAATCCCTGTCTTCCTAAAATATATATACTGGGTGATTCAATGATGAAGTTACAAACTTTCAGGGATGATGGAGAAGTGTAAATGTGTCAATTTGAGGTAAGGAACTTTGTTCTGGAAACAAGCGAGTTGAAAGTTATAAGTGAAAATTGTTCTGAGATCTCTGACAGTTGAATACCTTTTCTGTGGCCAGCATGTTCACATGATCTCATCCCACTTGATTTCTTCTTGTGGGGCCATGTAAAAAGTCTTGTGTATGAGAGCCCTGTTGAGACTGGAAATAAGTCTCACTGCCTGAGACACTGTTCAAATGACACCGGGGATATTAAAACAAGTAGGACAGAACTTTGTGTGATCATGCCATGCCTACATTGATGTTGGGGTGGGGGGGGGGGGGGGTAGAGGAGGCACCATCTTGAACAACTGTTGTAAATTAACAACTTGTGCAGATAATTGGTTTTCGGACTCTCTGATATCAAGTTATATGCACTGCTACTAGTCCATCAACAGGGAAAATTGTCTGAGAGTATTGGGGAGTATTCAGTGGGAATTCTGTATATCATGATCAGGGTTTGGAAGTTGGGGTCTATAGTTTGAGCACAAGGCTAAGGCAGAACTTGACTAGATTTTCACTTAAAAACTCTGTTGTTTCTGCACTGGGGGTCCCTTACCTCAAATTGATTCATTTACCCTCCTCCATTATACCTGAATTTAAAGATAAAATTTGTAGAGGGCAAATGTAGGTGGGTGCAGGATAGGGGGAAGATGGGTGTGTAGGGATATTGCCACCGGAGCCTGTGCTCCATTGCAATTAAACTAAATTTGTATCATCATCACAGAATCACCATGTATGTTAAATATTTGGACCGCTTACCAAAGTTATAGAGTGTGGTGGCCTCGAAGGTTGGAAAAACACATACACACATAGAGTGTTGAAATTTTCAGGTTTATATTCCTACTTCAACAGTAGAGTGAGATAGCTGCCTCATCGAGGCTGGCAGCTAACTGTGTGTAAATGTTTTTCTGTGTTATGATACCGCAACAATCTACAACTTTGGTAAGTGGTAGTTATTGTCCTATCCAAATGATTAATTTATCTGACATATAGCGCCTTTGTTTACTAACAATATATATATGAGTTCACTCCCTTATGTCTTGAATCAAGTGCCTGCCTGTCATCTTGGTCAAATTTTCCCTTCCATATACAATTACTTATTTTTTAAAAATCAATATCCATCCAAGCATCCTCATCGCCAATATACGTCAGTACAGACTCAACACTCTCTTCATTCTCCTCCTGTTCTAGAATGACTCCTAATTGAGCTCTTTTATCAATTCAATTACTGAATGTATTCTGCGGTAATTTTATAAACAAATCTAGCTGATATTCTTTGCACTACCTCCAATTCCAGTATTTGATATCTGTAATTTGAGACCAGTGCTGCCAGCCACTTGGCTTTGAATATCCGTAGAAGGCCGTCAAAATTTCCATAGATTGGATGTAAAAATCCAGAGAATTGCTAACTGAAAGACTGGAACAATAATTATTGAAGAGAGAGTCAAAATTAAGAATACTTTTATTTCCAGGTCTTTAAAATTCAAAATACAAAATAATATTTTACATTGAAAGTAAGAAATATCCCTCTCTCCCTTTTTTTGGTTTCGGTAGGCACTTTCCTTTGAGATAGGAAACTGTGCTGAAAACCTGGCACCCACCCTGACTGACTTTAGATCACAGAAACCACCGAGTATGGCTGATTAAACCATTTTTTAATAATAAGAGAAGGGAGACATTTCAGCCTTCTCGGAAAGCACTGCTTTGTAAGCTGTGCCAACAAGCGTGTCATCATGCATAAAGAGTGCACTGATAGTTCTGTAATATGGTCTTTTAAGATCTATAAAATGCATAATCAAACAAAATATGAGCTTTATTTCAATCTTTGGTTCACACGAGCGGTTGCAAAAAAAGATTCAAAATTATTGAAAATCCTTAACACATTACACTCAAAGTTTAACAAAACACCTATATGAAGAAAAATCAACAAAAATTAAAAAGTAACAAAAATCTGTAGATATTTTAACAAAATCCGAATATCCTAACTTTTCATAGAAATCCATAGATCTACAGACAAATTTGTAGAATAGACAACACTGTTTGAGATCTATACTAAGCCACCATGTTCACGCAAGCCATGGTCTGATCACAGTTTTGTAACCCAATTCCCTCACCGAGCGTGGTGGTGTAACGGCTAGCATTCTGGACTCACATTCGGGAGGACGGTGGTTCGAATCCCTGTCTGGCTTCCAGATTTGGGTTTTCCATGGTTTCCCAAATCACTCCAGGCAAATGCCGGGATGCTTCCTTCAAAAGGGCATGGCCAAATTCCTTCCCATTCCTTGCCCCCCACCCCCCATCCTTTCCCGTCTCTAAAGACCTCGCTGTTAGAGAGACGTTAAGTAGATAAAAAAAAAAAAAAAAAAAAAAAAAAAAAAATTCCCTTTTTTGTACTCTGCTTTATCACTTGTGTAAAGCCCTCTTCACTTTCTAAGGTATTTGCAAATCACTGTTCCCTTGCATTATTAATCTTATTTCATTCTCAGTCCACATCTGGCTAATTCAAATCCCCAACAATAATGGCTATCCCACAGTCATCTATGAATACTGAATATGAACTTAGTTTCTCCGAAAGTGTTTCAACTCCTCCATTCATTCTCCCACTGGGGTAAACACCCAAGATTCTAAATTTTTCTTTGTTGTTACCCCAAAAATCTACCCCAAGCATCTCATGATTATGGTCAATGAACAACAATGAATTTTAGTAGTCTTTGCTAATCAACATGGATACTCCTAACCCAATTCTTCCTTTCCTACTGCTAACTAGGAACAGTTTAATAAGTGACCTTTTTAAAATTTCAGCTTTAGTAATCACTTCACTTGTGATAACTTCTTTTGTTATTTCATCAGCTTTGACTATTTCTTTAGTATTTATGATTTTTCTGATTAAGCGTCTGAATTCTGTATGACTTTGGTTACCTATTTTCATACTTCACCAGCTGCCTAAAAACCTAAAAAGACACAGTCTTGACCCCATAATAAGTGTAAGTGGATTCCCTTATAGTCTCAGATAACTACCCCTACTTACCCTTACTTTGCATGTGTAGGCCATGCTTGAAATCTCATCTACCAATAGTATCCGTCCCTGAGACATTACTAATGCCTTTCCTAAGCAACACCCCCATTTTCACATTTACTGACCACAGAAATTGGGTGAATTGTGATTGATTATGGTGATTTAGGACCTGCATGATTTCCACAGTTATTAATTGCTTTAGATTTATGAAACCATGCAAATGGTGTAAACAGAAATGTGGACAGCATTGCAATGAAAAGTGTGAAGTTTTTTTTTTGCAAGTATACAATTTTGCATTATAAAAATACTATCACACAGGACAATCTGAACTGTGTCTACTTCTGTCAATTTGGGGAAGTTTGTGTGGTTGCATTTTTCATGCAAATATTGGCTATTTCAGTAACCAAAAATATGTCCAAAAACTGCCCTTAGTGGATAGACTATTGGGAAGAAATGTATACATGGAACGACTTTGGCATAACAGCTGTGTGTTCTAGAACATGGTTCTTCTCTCAGTTAGGGAAAGATTAATGAATAAATGTAAAATGCTGGATGTTCATAGTTGTTCTATTTTATTGCATGAAGCAAATTTGAATCAAATAAATATTTTTGGATTGAGAATAATGAAACATAATTCATAATGTCTTAATTATTAATCCTGTATGTTCGAATTTATAATTTAAGTGTATATATTAATAATGTAATCACACACCACATACTTACTTTACTTTATTGCTGCAACACCTGTTACCACAACAGCTTTCCAATGCTGAACAGGTGAAGTACTGACCGTCTGAACTGCTGCAAATATCTGGAAAGATACAAAAATGTGTTATAATTTAATTTTTAGATTATTCTTGGTTTGCATTACTTGAGAAGCATCTCTTCTTGTAAAAGAATCACATAAAAAATGAAGAAACTTCTCCATATTTTATCATGCATAATTATTTTTTTCCCTACCTTTAAGATATACATTTCAAAACAGAATAAAATGGAGATGTTGATGGAAACCAAAAGCAGGCTCACAGACTGACAAGAATACTCATTTCCTTTCTAGAATACTTTATCAAAAATGACCTTTGCTATCAGTAGGAACCTAAGAACATGAACACAGTGCATAAGAAGACGTTGATATTAACTCCTTTGTAGTGAACTTATTAAGACTGAAAGAAGACTGATAAAAATGACAACTTGGATGTTGAAAGTGCATACCAGCAATAGTGCAGCAATTATTTACATTTAGAGGGTACAGTAAATTATCCATAGTATCTCTTCATACAAAGGGAAAAGGGGGGGAGGAAAGGTAAACAAATTTGCTATGTTGTCGATGTTCTATCAACTCTAATAAATGTTTTAAATAATTTCAGTGATGATGGTAAATAAACAAATATCTTATCTGATGTGTCAATTCTTTTTATGCACCTCACTTGTTTAGAACTTTACTAAATTAATTTTAGCATATCGGTTACCACTTTGCTGCCAAAAGTGGTAGGTTCTTTTTTCTTACAATCCCATTTTGTAATCTAAGTGAACTTTGCTAACTATAAATAAAAAGCTTATTCAATCCAATAGTCCCATCCTATGTTTATTATACTAGTGGTTTTTTAAGTAACTAACTGGTTATCAGTTGTTGGTAATATTACTGATATGGTTAATTAATTAATTAAATTGCAATGGATTGCACTCTCCAATTTCCATACACATCCATCTTCCCCCTTTCCTGCACCCTCCTACATTAGCCCTCTACAAATTTCAACTTTAAATTCTTTCAACATTTTTGGTAAATTATTCATAATTTCTCTTAGTAACTTATTCCAATTCCTCACACCCTAACCTAAAAAAGATAATCTTCCTACATCCTTGTGCCTGAAATTGAGTGCAAGCTTGTTGTGGTCATGGACATCTTTCCCCTTCCATGCATTACTTCTAATTCTTCCACCAATATCCCTCCACACCTCATCACCAATATACACCTTGTACACTCTCACGACCCTCTTCACCCTCCTCCTGTCTTCCAATGAATCCATTCCTGCTCTTTTATCATATCCATTCCTGAAAAGCGTTTTGCAATAACTTCCAGAAACAAATCTAGCAGTATGTGTATCTAGTGTGTGTATTGTTCCACATCACTGAGACTGTTCTCAAATGGAATCAAAGCAAACATATCTAACTAACTAAATGCTATAAAATAAGGTAAGATAACAGTCATGGATTTTTTTGTCTCACTGTTGTTTCCCCACAGGATTCACAGAGGTAGAGCTCCGCATCCTCGATTCAGTCCTTGGCACTAGAGAAGGATGCGATGGGGTCAGTGCCATGATCAGGTCACTCTTTACCATGCTGCAAAGTTTCCTTCAGTATTCATTTGATAACTGGCTGAGTGAGCCTGGGAAACAATTCCAGACGTTCAGTTTTGAGGAAAATCTTTGGCTTCGTTGGGGATCGAACCCTGGTCATTGGGCCATAGTCAGGCACTCTACGACCTAGGCTATTAGGCCGCCCTGTTATAAAATAATTAGTGAGAAAACTATAACTATCTAATTTACTTGCTCCCTTATCTTCACCAGGTATTCTTGATGAAATTCTCTATCTAACTCAATAAGAAAAATAGTCATTCACTGTGGACGCAATATTCATCTTCTTCTTATATGTAAAAATCAATGTCTGTCTGTCTGTGTGTCCTCTATGCACTCCTAAACCGTTCATCCGATTATGGTGAAACTTTGTTGAGTTGTGGAGTGCACGTCTGCGAAGGTTCCTGAGGGAAAAAATTCCCAAAAAACCACCCCCTCTTCCCCATAACACCCCATAATTAAAAAAACACAGATTTTATCCGATTTCTACAGAAATTTGCACATGTATTCTGTAAAACAAACAGACAAATACTGCCTATATATGGTTTTCAAAAACGCATCCCCTCTTCCCCTTCCCACCCCTTAATTTTTACACAATCCACACTTTTTATCCGATTTCGATGGAACTTTGCACACATATACTTTAAACAAATAGAAAAATACTGTAGACATTAGTTTTACAAAAACTCAATCCCTCACCCCTTTTTCACCACAAAACCCTTCCCTCTTCCCCCATACAACTCATAACTTTAAAACATCCACAGATTTTATCAGATTTTGATGGAAATTTGGACACATATACTTTAAAATAAACAGAAAAATAACACCTACATATGCTTCCAAAAACACAACCAATCTCCCCCTCACCACTCCTTTAATTTTACACAAACCCACACTTTTTATCCGATTTCGGTTGAACACATTGCACAAATAGAAAAATACTGTAGACATTAGTTTTACAAAACGCAATCCCTCTCTCCCTTACCATCCCTTAATTTTTACACAAACCCTCACGTTTAATCTGATTTCAATGGACCTTTGTACACATATACTAAAAAAAAAAATAGAAAAATATTATAGACATTAGTTTTACAAAAACCCAATCACTCTTCCCTTTTCCACCCCAAAACAACTCCCTCTTCCCACCTTACACTCGTAATTTTTATACTTTAAAACAAACAGAAATATACTGCCTACATATGGTTTCCCAAAACACAACCCCTCTCCCCCTTCCCACCCCCTTAATTTTTACACAAACGCACACTTTTTATTCGATTTGGTGGAACTTTGCTCATGAATACTTTAAAAAAAAAAAAAAAAAATAGAAATATACTTTAGACATTAGCTTTACAAAAACGCAATCCATCTCTCATTTCCCACCCCTTAATTTTTACACAAACCCTCATGTTTAATCCGATTTCAATGGACCTTTGTAAATATATTTGAACACATTGCACAAATAGAAAAATACTGTAGACATTAGTTTTACAAAAACGCAATCCCTCTCTCCCTTACCATCCCTTAATTTTTACACAAACCCTCACGTTTAATCTGATTTCAATGGACCTTTGTACACATATACTAAAAAAAAAAATAGAAAAATATTATAGACATTAGTTTTACAAAAACCCAATCACTCTTCCCTTTTCCACCCCAAAACAACTCCCTCTTCCCACCTTACACTCCGTAATTTTTTAAAAAACTCACCATTTTTATCCGATGTTGATGGAAATTTGCACGCATATACTTTAAAACAAACAGAAATATACTGCCTACATATGGTTTCCCAAAAACACAACCCCTCTCCCCCTTCCCACCCCCTTAATTTTTACACAAACGCACACTTTTTATTCGATTTTGGTGGAACTTTGCTCATGAATACTTTAAAAAAAAAAAAAAAAAATAGAAATATACTTTAGACATTAGCTTTACAAAAACGCAATCCATCTCTCATTTCCCACCCCTTAATTTTTACACAAACCCTCATGTTTAATCCGATTTCAATGGACCTTTGTAAATATATACTTTTAAAAAAAATAAAAAAAATAGAAAAATATTATAGAAATTAGTTTTACAAAAACGCAATCCCTCTCTCCCTTCCCACTCCTTAATTTTTATACAAACCCTCATATTTAATCCGATTTCAATGGACCTTTGTACATATATACTTAAAAAAAATAGAAAAATATTATAGACATTAGTTTTACAAAAACCCAATTGCTCTTCCCTTTTCCAACCCAAAACAACTCCCTCTTTCCACATTAAACTCCGTAATTTTAAAAAAACTCACCATTTTTATCCGATGTTGATGGAAATTTGCACACATATACTTTAAAACAAACAGAAATATACTGCCTACATATGGTTTCCCAAAAACACAACCCCTCTCCCCCTTCCCACCCCCTTAATTTTTACACAAACGCACACTTTTTATTCGATTTTGGTGGAACTTTGCACATGAATACTTTAAAAAAAAATAGAAATATACTTTAGACATTAGTTTTACAAAAACCAGATCCCTCTCCCCTTTTCCATCCCTTCAATATTGTCAATGTTTTTTTATACAAAGCTATAGTTCCTATCCGATTTTGAAGGATGTTTGCACACGTATACTTTAAAACAAACAGAAAAATACTGTATACTTTCAGTTTGCCAAAGCCCAATCCCTTTACCCCTGCCCTATTAATTTTCAGTGATCTTTATTGAAACACACAGTTTTTATCTGATCTCAAAGGAACTTAGAATTTCTATACTTTAAAAGAAGGAGAAAAATGCTGTTTACATTTAGTTTTAAACAACCAACTGCTCTTCCCCTTTACCCCAACCCCATAATTTTTGTCAATATTTCATATACATACCCACAGTTTTTATACAATATCGATGGAACTTTGCACACACAAACTATAAAACAGACAGAAAAATATGGTCAATATTTACATTGCAAGAACCAAAACCCTCTTCTCCTTTCCCTCTCCCCTTCATTTTTTGCTAATGTTCTTTATACATACTCATAGTAACTATCTGATATCGATGGAACTTCACACATGTATACTTTAAAACAAGTACAAAATACTGTCTACATTTGGTTCCCAAATCCCAAGCTCTCATCCCCTTTATTCCCTCTAATAATTTTCAATGTTCCTTGCTCTAACTTTATTCAATATGGATTGAACTTTGTACATGTATAAATTAAATCAAAGAGAAGAGTGCTGTCTTTCTTTGGTTTTCAAAACCCACCCATTTTCCTACCACCCTAATCAAGAAAAAATTACATTTGAACCCATTAATATTTTTAGAAATATCTCGAAAATGCTGGGGAAATTAGATAAAGTAGATAGCAACATTATTAAAGTACACATTATTTCCTGTTAAACAGCACTGGATAGATTAAGATTGGACAATTGCTGACCATGAAATTCAAACTTGAATTTTAAATTTTAAAAGTTTTTTTTGACAACACACAAATCTACAGTTTTCTATTCAATATCGAAGGAAGTTTGCACACATAGCCTATGCTTTAAAGTAAGTGAAAAGGATGTTTACATTTTGCTAACAAAAATGCATTTGCTTCCCCCTTTCACTCTTCTTAAGATGGATTTACACATTCATCTTTTTCGTGTTTAGCATTTATCTCCAAAACGAACCAAGAGATTTTTTGTATACATATATGCTAAATGGAATCATCAAAAACATTGTATAAGCCAAGACTATTACAATGAACTTGAAATTGAATGAAACTGTACTTAAAATTTATCTGTAAATATCTAACTTTAACTAAATACAAACTTGCAAATGTATTAATGTAATCTATATGTGTAGTCAAGTCTAGCAATAGTGAAGCTGTCACATAACCTTACTTATGTCAGTATACTTTCAAAAACAGTTCAAAAGGTCCTTAACACACTTAAAACCGATAGCAGATCATTTTAGAAGCATTTTCCAGTAGGTTGAGAGTCAGAAAACAAGTTAGTAAGGAGAGTTTGAGCTATTTTGTAAGTTTTCGAAAATACTATAAAGAAATTTAAACATTTTTGGAAGCCTTTTGGCCACATTCATTTTCAGAGGTGTAAAATGAGATGACAATTCAAATTAGATCCAACACTTGCATTTTAGAAAATTATATTAAGGAAATATCATGAAATTGGTGATCTTGCAAGCTCATGGAGTTTATTGCACAAGTAACTTTTTTCACCTAATTTTCAAGGTACAGCTAAGATTCAGAGCTCAAAATGTTCAGCATAAGATAATACACAACATATGAAAAGATAGAGTCAATAAGTAAAAAGAAAGTATTTTTTTAGACAAAATAAGAGATTTCTCTGACTCTGCAATTCAACATTTCTGCAGACATACAGATCTGAGGGCATAGAAAAGACATTTATATTAAAGAGAAGCTTTCACTGAACTCATGGAGTGATTTTCGTAAAGATTCCAACAATATATAAGCCGTAAAAGGGAAATTAAGGTTTGAACATAATTGCTGCTACTAAGCATTATTTTGGAAACAAAGGATTGGTATTAAGGGAAATAGATAATGAAGAAATAATATTACCATCAGATAGATAATTTAATTAAGTAAAGTTTGAGATATATTACAGATCGGTAGCACTCATATATTTGGAGATAATGAACATACAAGTTTTTAGCTGACTTTGCACTTATAGTCAAAGTCGATTTTCACCATCAAATACATTTGGGACCTAGATGCGTTATATGTCAAAAGTTGATGAAATTTTTATAGAATATTTTGATAACACAATCATTTCACAGGCTAACGAATTGTAGGAATGATGACAGAGTAATGCTTTTAAGACTTTAACTCAAAATCCACAAATATGCTTCATAACATATCAAAATTTCAGAATGATTGGAATAAGGTTTCCCTTTGTCAAATCAAGAATCTGCTGAGTCAGCTGGCCCAATATGAATATAAGGAGCCAGTGCCAGTCTAGGCGGGTGGCAGTAATTCGGCAGAAATTGAACCGAGAGGACGGCGTGTTGGTTGGTCGCGGAGATGTAGAAAATTTTAGTAGTGACGTTATAATGGTGCGGGGTCAATCTTCCTTCGAGATGAACTTTTAACTTTCATCTAGGGGTTAGGAGGAAGTTGCTTACTGTGAGAGGATGGTTTAACCTGTAATCATTTATTTCGGAGAGAAGTCTGATGCTTTTCTATTAGGCCTACGCTGATACTGAGTTAATGTAGGAACTTTTGGAAAAAAAAAAATATAATTTGGATTTAATTAGGAAGTCTGAAGTTGTATTCTAAGAACATACCTTTATCCCTTGGGGTAATTACGGGGGATTGGTGACCGTAAATAGAATCACTTAAGGTTACCAGACACGGTCATAGCTAAGACAAGCTGATGTAAGCTACAACCCCCAGCGAAGCAACAGCTTTTACAAAGCATTGCCGGGAGAGCTAGTTAGCTAATAAAAGAGCCGTTAAGCAATCAAAACACATAGAAAAGGCCAGGAGGATTCTATTACAATTTATTAAATGTGAAGTAACTTATTCACCAGAGGCAATTTCCCTACACACCAATTTTTGCATTTTACAAATATTTATTTAAAATTTTTTCACTGTTTGAGGTTAATTGTTCAAAACATCTAGGCTTTGTCACTGGTGTATGTCTTATACAGTTTCACAAAAACTATTTCTATGCCTGCTGACTTCAGTGACTTCTAAGTCAGTTACTTTAACATATCAGTTAATGAATGTGTTCTGTGGTAATTTACAAAAGCACTCTAGCTATCCCCTTCTGCACATCTCTACCTCCTGGATATAATGCACGTAACAGGGCTTTCATATTTTCCCAATATACTCAGGAAAGGGACTTGTGGCGATGTGGTTGTAATGACCTGGTGACAGGGTTTTTATGTGCTGTGTATTCTGCTCCTATTGTAGCGGCCTTAACCTAACCCAGTAATCCTACCAGGTATAGGGGACCTAGGGTTTAATATGGAATTGAAACAACAGAAGCATTCTGGCCTACTTCACATTACACAACAAGCTGCGCCAGAGTTGAAGGTCAGATTGAAAATCATCACCTAGACGGATTCAAATCGGGAACCTTCCGATCTCCAGTCAGGCATTTTAGCCATCAGTCTGCTCAAGAAAGGGTGAAGGTTTTATATCCTAGTTACTGCACTTTCCTGGTACATCTATTCATCACTCACTCTAATACATCAGTACTCTGAAACCTCTCCTCACTGCCAGTACAAACTACCCAGATGAGTTATGATATATAAAGATATTTACATGTTATGATATTAGCAGGAAATTCCTCCAATATCATATAATTATGAAAAAATCTTTACTTTTCTATCTGTGTATGTAACAAGCTGACTCTTTTTGGCATCTTAATTTCATGCTTATTTATCCAGTTAATATCTCTCTGTAGCTGTTCACAGTTCTTTCTCATTTTAGTCATACTATATATAACTTTATGTCACCTCAAACAACCTAACATTTGACTATACCAATGACACCAGCATTCTTTATCACATTGTATACCAGTGGTCATAATTCAATGGCCTGTGTTACACCTGTTCTCTTTTCTAGATGTTTGGTTACCTCATTTCCTCCCTTGAAATTTTGCTTCCTGCCTCTTAAGAATTCCTCCTCTAGAAGGAAACATACTGATTTTCCCCCACAGTTTTAATTACATTCACCACCATTCTATGATTCATTCTGTCAAATACCTTGGAGAAATCCTACCAACCTGGTCTCTCTTGCCCATTGCTGTTGCAGTTTAATAGCTAAATAGATATATTCTGATCTCTGTTTATGAAATCTTGTGGTATTGTTCAGTATGATATCGAAGCAGTGGTGGTTCGTATGTAGGCACTGTAGAACTTCAGCACCCCTTATGTTTCCATACAAAATTATTGATACTAATAAATACAAAGAGACTTCCCCTAATTCTCTAATTGTAATGGAGATATATAATTAATCATTAAATCATTCATGAATAATGATAAACAAAACATTTAAAATGTACAAAAAATCCTCATATGGAACTGTGTTAGTGGCCTGAAACACGATATTTAGCCATTCTGCACATGTGCACATTTCTGACTCTGAAATGGGTGCATGCACATATATATATATATATATATATAGAAATTCTGAAGTAAAGCAGCAAAATAATTGAGTGGCACTACAATTTTTGCAGTGCCATTTTGGAGAGTTTTAGTGAAGGTGTCTTGAAACTATGGTGTGTTGGAGTGAGATGTTATTTAGTAATTTGTTATTGAAAATAAATTCAGATGATCTATTTTTCCTAGTATGTCACTATTTGACACACACACATATAATTGAATTTTATACTGTTAATTGAAAAAACGAAATGCTTTATTTGTCACAAAATTATGTCTGTTGCGGTGGAACCTGGAGGTTCAACTTTCATAAAGGCATTGTCTCTCCTCATACTGCACTGTTAATTTTATTTTTCATGTGATATTGATTTCATGAAGCAATTTGAATAACAATCATGCCCTGGAGTTAATTTGAGTCTCATAAATAATTTATAAAATATATGCAATATGTACGTAATTTTAACCGAGCGTGGTGTGTGAGCAGTAATGCTCTGGCCCTTTATTTGGTAGAACGTGGGTTTCAGATCCCCAACCGGACATTATGGTTTTCCATGGTTTCCAAAAATTACTCCAGGCAAATGCCGGGATGGTTCCTTCCAAAGTCCATGGCCGAACTCTTTCCCGTTCTTTGCTCCCAGTTCTTCCCCATCTCAACGTTGATAAGGGATAAAGCCATACAAAAAGCAAAATTTTTTTTTTTATCTTCAGTGAAACGGTTGAACTTCTTGTGTTTAACTTTATTTTGGTATAGAAATTAAATTGATTAAATTTATATCCACTCCCATCTATTCTTATGCATTAGATTTAGATGATTCCTATGAGGCTGTTTCTTTTGCCCATTGTTCTCTTTATATTTTATAGAAGATTTTTGTTATGGCATCCTTGCATTCAAAAGAAATAAATTCTATAATTGTAAATGAGCTTCAACAGTTTAAATTTTCACAAACATCTCTCCATGAGAAAGAAGAGGGCTTTCAGACACAAATATTACTGTTAAAACAATCTTTTTGAATAGATAGGTCTATATTTTCAAAGCAGCACCCTCACCAATTTCAGTAACAACCTGCCACTGCATCTAAGTATCTGATGGTGAATGAAATTTATGTAAATAGCTTTTCATAATGGCTCTGATGGGTGGGCTGAAAATTCGACAGCTTATGGTGGAATGAGGCTTCTATTTTATTATAAATGTGTTGCCAACCTGTTTGTGTGAGGGACTGGGTGAAATAGCAAATACTTGTTTTGTTTTATTCCCATCTGAATGAGGGAAGAGTTGTAAAATTGCTAGAAGCTGCTAAGCACTGTTTTCTTGAAAGCGAGCGGCAAATTGAGTGTCAGTTAGATTCAGCAGCAGCATGGTCTGATATTGAGAAACAGTCATGAAGTTGGGAGTCACTGTGCTCCCTTATACAGAAGAGTAAAATTCAGTACGACAACTTGTATGGCTGAGCAAAATAGTTGGGGAAAGTGAACCATACAAGATGGCTGTGCGTTTTCATGAATATAGACAGAGATAGCATTGACTATGAACAAAGAGAGTTAGTTGGCATAGAGAAACAGTTTTAAAAAGAACAAATTTGGGTGTGGTTCTTGAGGGAGGCTGTTAATAGTTTCCTTTCACTCATAACGTATAGGCAGAGTCCAAGAAGTAGTTCTTCATCAGTGAGTATATGATTGTCCATTTACATGTGGAAATCTGTATATTAGAGGGGGTATGAGCCCACAATCATACAGTATGGCCACATGATACATTTCGACAACAGAACTTGGTTAAAAAGAGATTCTTTTCTCGTAATCCCGACAAACTCGGAGTCTTAATTACATGAAAAGATTTGGTTGCACAGGGTATATTCTGTAAATAATAGCGTTATATGCTGCTGCAAAACTTTTATTTAATAAACAATTGATGTCGCCCTGAAAACTCAAAACAAATTTTCTGACAAGCTCTCTCTTTGCCATGTTGTTACTGATCTTGTTTCATGATAATTATTACATTGAACGTTTGGTTCATTTTACATTAATTTTTATTTTACTATGAATGATAAGATTGAACACAAAAAGAAACTTGTTTGCATGAGTATAAATTATGGAAACAATGACTGATGTCAAACTAACAGTTCTCTAATTTTCAACCCTATATGTCTCTCTTCATTTGTGGACAGGTACTAACGTGACAATTTTCCAATCCTCTTCTAATCAGAAAGTCTTCAGACTCAATTTGAATTATGTTTCGAGGTATGATACAATATTGTGTCTGCCTATCTTTAATATATCTATAACATGAGCCAATCCAGCCCCTTTTCATTTTTATCTTTCTTAGTTATGATAAATTTCCAATTTTTTAGTCTACTTATGTGGTAAAGCTCCTCTTCTGATTTCTCCTCCCATCCCTGAATGATAGATCCTAATGGTCTTGTTAAACTGGTTGCTAAATATCTGCTTTTTTGCCTAATCCTTGGTAACCTCTTATTCTTTCTTATCCACAATTGTCTGTATACCTTTTCTCCCCTCAGTTTTCTAACATAGGCATAGAAATTTCTACAAGCAGGAATGAGTGGTACCTCTGACCCATAATATTATTCATAATCAAGGTTTTAGCTTCCCTATTTGCAGCATTAATTCTTTGTTTAGTTGTTTCAAGTTTTCCCTTCTACCTAACCATTTTCTAACTCTGTTATTTTTTCTTCTTAAGAATTTTCTTAGATTTCTGACTTTCCTATTACAGGATGCAGGTTCTGTAGTTTTCTTTATTTTCTGTTTCCAAGTAAATATTTCTTTCCTCATTGTTATAACTTCCTTTATCTCTGCCTACCTCTTCTCGACTACACTGGTGCTTTTCTTCCAAAAATTGAACCTATCACTGAAACATATTTCTGTTCTGAAATATGTGCCTTTTTATAGTTGTACCCACAACCTCTTCAATTTTTGCCTCTGGTTTCCTGAACCCTCTTATATCAGTCAGAGCTATTTCAAGATCACTTGTTTCTTCTGCAACTTGAGACCCCACGAAGTTATCATCGGGTTTTATTGGGAAGATGTCCAACATGTTCTGTCCCCTCTGTAGGCAGGTGGATGCATAACCATGGTCACACATTGCCTGAGTACGGTAGAATGGTGTGGGAACAGCATTATAGGGGTAAAATACAGGAATAGAAGATGCTGTAAAAGAGAGTAGCTAGAGCTGCAAGCAAAAATTTTTGTAGAACACAGCCAGTGATTAATATTATGAAGGAGCTGGGTTGGTAGTCATAAAATTTTAGGTAGGGGAAGAGACTTGTGTAAGTATATGATGCAAAAACTATTGACTGCACCTGGATTAATATTGATAAGTGCACAGGAAGAGATTTTTTTACTTCTGGCTTTAAGCCTCGTCGACGTCAAGTTTGTTAGAGGTGGGAAAGAATTTACCCAGGCCTTTAAAGGAACCATCCCAGCATTCACTTGGAGTGATTTTGGGAAACCTCGGAAAGCCGAAATCTCAATGGCCAGTTAGAGATTCAAACATGCATCCTCCCAAATGCGAACACAGAGTGTTACCTCTTACCCAACGCACACGGAATGGAAAGATATGGCATGGTCATTAGCACTTGATTTCAGGTATGAAGGTGTGAAAAAATTCATATATTATGGTATGGGTTGTAGAGACTCGAATAAATTGTTGAGGGATGTGGAGAACTAGTTACCACAAATATTGAAATAATTTTAAGTAAAATTTTGTGTAATGGAGGAGTAGATCCACAGGGAAATTGCTATTATAGAATATCCACAATTAATGATAATAGTATTAAGTAACTTCTGTCACTCTGGTTTGTATGGGACCTTCTAGATGGGTACCAAATAAAGAAGTTGGAGGGTGTGCAAAGGGAAATAACATTTGATTTGTGGAAATTACTGTTGAGCATGCACATTTGTGGATATGGTAAATGATTGCAGTTGGAGTACAGGAGGTGCATATAGAGTGTGATGGTTATGTTTTAAGACATGTATATTTATGATGAGGAATATATAGTTACTGGACAGAGAAATCTGGACAAATAAAGAGGAGATTGAGACTAAAAATTAGTACTTGATAACAAGCACAATTAAATGGAAAATATTTCATAGGTAGGTTAGGAAGTCAGCTATTGAAATAACTGGTGAACAATATACTTGAAATATCTGAATAAATATTAGAATAATGCAAAATCAAATGTGTAGGGGGAAATAGCAACTGGTGCATAACTGGTGGACCATAGTTGAAAATAATTAATGCAATCATTTGGCCAAATTTCTGATACCTAAATTATTTGTGGATTTGTATATTCAGTTATTGTAAAATGATACAATTTGATATATACTGTCTGTTCACTATATTGATTGCTGACATTATTTTTCACTTTCTCTCTTAAATTTGCCTCACAATATGCTGAACATTTCCTCTATAAATCACATTTTATGTTTCCATTTCTCTAGAGATTGTCAACGATTTTTATATTACAGCTAAAATAATTGGCCAGTAATTCGTGTATTTATAAAGCTACAATGTGAGATTTTATTACCTATGGTCACCACATAACTAATAAGATACTGAATTGTTAATATAATATATTTAATTTGCCTCTGTTTAAAATTTAGTTTATTGTATTTGTGTTGTTCCAAAAACAGATTAACAATCCTCTTGCAAGATTAAAATTTAAATATGGTAAATAAAAAAATATATATTACTGTAATTTTCTCATGTAAGTCTGTAAACAGCAATCATGTAATTCTATTTCTGAAACAAGTTTTAATATTATAACACAGAAACAAGTTACCCAACCAGGCTGGTATTTTAGGAGTAGGTAAGTGAGGAGAGGGAAATGAACCACCACTTACCTTTAGATGATGGGTGTGGGGTTTGAACACACAAAAAAGACAAAAACACATGTAATATAGGAATTTTCCCAATTATCTAGGGTCCAACTGCTATGGCCATGAGTCCAGGAGAGGCACTGCAGCAGATATCGTTTGGTTAGCAGAGGCACTTGTGTCTGTCTTCTGCAACCATATCCCATCTTCACCAAAAGTCATTCTGGAAGGCAGTCTCTCACAACACCCACCCTCCAGAATGTTCTCCTGTTGATAAAGGGCTAAACCTGAAAATCCTATATTACGTATGTTATGTCATTTTTAAATGCTGAAAAATTTAAAATCAAAATTCTTAGAGGAAGAAAGTAGATGGATACAAGAAAGGGGAAAGAGGGTGGGTAGACAAATTGCCATTGTAGGGTGCACTCCATCACAATTAAATTAAAATCTTTAATGGTTCTGTTACATCCATGGTTCTAAACGTAATTCGTTTAATTGTTTTGCAAATTAAAGAAATTTTTATACTAAATAAATTGAAGTTCCCTTTATGCCAGGACCGAAACTTTCTAAATAGGCATTTAATAACATATAACCTCAGGGGCGGATCCAGGATTTTGGTTTGAGAGGGGCTTGAGCGGACTTTGGTTTGGGAGGGAGGGCTTGGCTTGAGTGGATTTTGTTTGGGGGGGGGGTCGCCTTTAGTGGAGTTTGGCTTGGGGTGGGGCGGCTTGAGTCGGGCAAAAGGTAGTATTTATAGTCTCCTCGAGCCTCAAATCCGTAGAGCTAAAAAGAAAAAAAGGTCTCCAAAATTACAATGTCGGAGATGGACCTAGATACTTTGGGGGGGGGGGGGGCTTGAGACCCCTAGACCCCCCCCCTGTATCCGCCCCTGTATAACCTAATAAATAGTACGCACACGGATTTCATTCTGACAGGAGCAGCGTTCTATATACCTAGGACAGCGGTTCCCAATTTCTTTTTGGCCACGGAACACTAATTGATCATACATTTTTTGGCGGATCCCCATTTTTATAAGCGTTAGCTGAAAAACCAGTCTCGCAGCGGTAAGTCGTCACAAACAGAAGCAGAACCATGATAGCCTTCTGACGGCGCGGTTATGACTCTTTTCAACGAACATTATATTTAATTCTTGGATGGAACACGAAACCCTTGTGACCCTTCCGCGGACCACCATTTGGGAACCACTGACCTAGGAAATAAGAGATGTAGCATCAAGGGATATGTCATACCTATTTACAAAGCACCATATTGACCAGTCAGTCATTGAAAAAAAGACAATCTTAACCAATTATGAAGGACGACATTCCACGCTTCCCTATACATAACTTACCGGCCACTGCTACAGTGAAGTATCCACAGAGGAACAGGATTGTAGCTCCCGCATGTCGAAACATCACTGAAAACATGCGCGCACGTTGAGCGTCCACTCGCGACTGACTGTTTTCGCCAGTGAAATCCCACTGTTGGTGACGTCGTGCGGAGTCAGCTTCGGGGAAGGCGCAACCAGCTCTTCCTCGAGCAGTCAGGGGATAACCTTCACCGCAGACAGCCGCTCGTTATCGTTCAAGGAGAGGCATGCGCGTTTCATCATTCACCACTGTCGAAAAACCGTTACCGGTACCTTTCGCCAGCAGAAAACCTTATCTACAACTCTACCAACTGAACTACGCTGTTTTGATTTTATGGTTCGACATTTTTTTAATGCGTTCATGCAACAGTTAGTATTAGTCTAAACTATGTAATTGGAAACGAAGCAGATTTTTTTTTCTGACAAAAATATTATTTCCCACTAAGAGTAAGGATGCTTTAGAGCCTGTTTGAAACAGAAACATAGGTAAGCATGAAACCTTCGTAGCCTATATACAATTTTCATTTTTTAAATTTATTGATAGACATCTTCATACCTGTCAGTAATAACCTGAATTATATAGCTTAATTCCAATTTTTTTTGGAAACGCTGCATTATTTTTTTTCCTCCGACAAAAAATGCCTTAGTAAAGAATTGAACAAAGATGTTTCACTGCTCTAAAGACAATGTAGAACCAATTTTCCAGTTTGAAATAGAAACATCGCTGGATACAACAGAGAAAACAATTTTACTGTGGGTTTTTTATTGTGATTATAAATAGTAACATTTGAGACTGTGAGTATTCACGCTACCAGACTATTAGGCCTCCATTTCTTGGCAGCGGAATGAAGAACAAATAATTTGTTAGTCGATTATTTGATTATTAATCTACTAACGGATACTTCAAAATTTTCTACGAATTAATTCTTGTCTTAGCAAGCTTGTTAATAATATGTACCGTTATATTTTATACAGATGTCGCATTGGACGAAATAAGTTTTGTATTCATATTTTTCTTATGCTTTTGATGTACCGGTAACATGAATTACTATGTAACGTTTCCAGATTTCGAATTACAAACACCCATTTACTAGATTTTCTGTTAAATTGTTTTGTAACATTTAACCACAACCACATTCCTAGTGATTAAATCCTCTACAAAGATTGGATGTCATCCCTACAGAAGCGTTTACTGAAATGTACACCTGTTAGGAAAATGAAGATCAGTCTCAATGTCTTCATAAGATTATCATTCCTCCAATGAAAAGGAGTTATCAGAAAAAATAGAAAATCTTTTGAATTATACAGTGGCGTACCTAAGGAAGGGTGGCGGGGCCGGTCCGCCCCGGGTGTCACCCGTTTGGGGGCGACACCCGCATTTCATGAAATGAAATGATAGAAAATTAAAACTTTTTTAAAAATTGAGTTCTAGTATCGTTTGGTATTCAGCTATTGCTACTTTTTGGGTTTTAAATATAGTTATTTAAGTTAACCAATCGCTTTTTTCAAATGCAATCCAGTGCGCTTTCGTTTTGAATATAGTTATTGGCAACACTGCGCGCATAAAGAGAGCATCGCTCTATGGATCCAGGAATCACAGGAAATCGTAGTTTGTGTCGTCCGTCACTGTTTGGTTTGTTAGAAGCGGCAGTGGCGTCAGTGTAAGTTTTCTTGGACAATTATTGTATGAAGTAAGTAATTTTTTAATTTAAAGGAAAGATATCTGATATTGCTAAAATCGAGGGAAGTAAATAGATAAATTGTTATATGTCGTAATTATTTAAAGAATATGCATTTTCTTCTGAAACTAAATGCAAAAATCTGCCATGTGTATGTCGAAACCAAATAGTCTGAACTTCAATTTCCTTTGTTCGGTCAGGAATTTAATACAGACTTATAACGCGGGGCACGAAATTCATTTTTTTAGTGTTTTGAATTGTTTTGCGTATTTAGAATTCAATTAGCTTTCAAGCTAAGATTCACGAGTACCTGGAAGTATTTTCTATGGTTTCTAATTTATTAACTGACAGATTAGTGTTGGATAAATTGAGTACAATTCCATTTATCCGATTTACAGTATAGTACCTACCTATCGTCGACAGTGCATCCAACGTGACATGAAATCGTATCATAGTCGAATTAATGCAAATACGATGATTCAGAAGACTGCGCAAATAACTAGCCACACTATAAGGTTTAAAGTCAATCCGAACGAGTCTAAGTGCTCGGTGATGGTATTGTCTGTCGTTGGTGAACAGTTTTCGTAGAGTGGAACACAGTTTGTAACCCTTATATCTGTTTAGCGGAATCATAACGTCGGTAAGTACTTTAACTAACAGCTAATGTAAATTTGCTTTACTGAACGCAAATATAATCGCGTTGAAATTAATAAGCTAATGATTCCGTAGCCTAGACGAGAATAATGTTTCTATTATGGATAATCTCTGCGTCGAGTATAGGCCATGGAGGAAGGAAATTCCATGGTATAGGCACCTAAATTCTTGTGTGTTCCTTAAATCTACAGGGGTGTCGAACTTTTATCATAAACTGAGAGAACTTTCGAGCCGTTTAAGACGTTTACAACTTTTTTCATTTTTTACAGTTAGGCGCCATGAACCTAAAATTTAAACGTGGTGACGCTCTTCGCTAGATAAGATGTCATATTTAGGAGCCTGTTGTTACATGTATCATGTCCTAGGCAGATACTGAAATACATCACCTGCTAAATACCTCATGTAGAGACGTCAAATATTGCAAAGGCATATTTTATGCAATTTGATCCGCTGTTTATTATTTTTGTTATTTTTATAGTTTGTTTAGTCTTATTTTTTTATTAAGGAGCTTAAAGTAGAGTTGCTCTCTGACTATAGAGTATCCGCCAGTCTCGCGACTTGTGAGATCGGTACGCTGGTTTGCACCCATGTGAACCCATCTGGGTCTGGAATTGTTTCTACTTGGACTGTTAACTTTCTTCTCGCTGTCCTTTGGTCAGGTCTTATTCTTTTCTGACCCTGATGATATTTTATGGTTACGAAAAGAGTGTCGACTTTTGGAGCCTGTATAATTCAGTGTGGACTACAGGAACAGATGCAAGGCTCATTTTAAATATATATAAACATTCCCTATTTAACAGCAACTGTTATACGGCTATATAATGAACCAGAAATATTCAGGACGCATAATTATTAAATAGTGTTATGAGAGACTTCGAAAATGGACAAAAATTCTTAACGTGTCGACATTTGGTGCGCTTATCTTATCTGTCAAATTATTAATAAAAATAATAGAAAATACTTCTAATTGTTCATGATTTTGAATGCTAGTTAAATAATAAAAACTAAATCCTGCGAAAAATTTGGATTTCGCGTGACAAATAAACCATTTAACCTCCAAGAAAGTTAAAGAACAGTAACACTAATTTTTCCATTAAAATTTCGTTATTAGACGTACAAACAAATGCATTATTACCTCCGTGATACTGATGGATAATTTTTTATTTAACTGTTTGTAACGAAAAGTGAAATATGCCTCGGAGTCTTAATACATCGAAGAGGAAACGTGAATTTTAGCAGAGGTAAACAACAGAATCTAAAATTAACGCTTTCCAAAGCATATCTTCAAATATGTTACAAAACTGATGATAGCTAAAGCTCATCAAAAGAAACTCTCACCTTGATGCAAGGAATAAATTAGATGAAGTCAGCTCATCTTCAAGAGGCAAACAAGATACTAAAGATAAAATTTACTTAAGGGATGTATCTCACTGTACTATAGCCAATATTAATATTTTTAATATAGAAATTATTAAAAAACAAGCGATTATTTCCAAAATAGAGATGTACCATCTATAGTCAAAAGGTGGCGGTGACATCTTTTAACAGAATGGTTCTATAAGGTGATGGCTAACGGCGAAAAAATTTTGTGGTCGTGGATGGTTTACTCCCCCATAACTGTAAGACTGTATTATTTTTGTCATCGTTCGTTTGCTGGCTATAACACTAATACTAGATCTTTATTTGTGACTGGATTTCAGAAGTGGTGCAAACTAAATCCTAAACTGCAACAAAATCTCGGTTGTCCAGCCGGATGGTGGTGTAAAAACACGACGTTTCGTCAGCTGACTGCTGAATCCTAAACTGACAGAACATTAAACTACAAATTGATATCTATAAAATCTTGAAAAGTGTAATTGAAATAAGTCAAAAATTCTACAAAACAGTAGATGACGCAGCCTTGTAATTAACTGATACTGAAAAGCAAAAGTGGAAGCTTCTTTTATTTAGATTATCGGAAATACCTGTTTTTGGCTTAGCAAAAACAATCATTTCTTGAACACGATGAAGGATATGGCTCCACAAATAACGGCAATTTTCTAGAACTGGTCCAATTACTTTCAGAATATAATATTGTATCTACTGAAAGAGCACATCTGGGACTTGAACATAATAAATATCTGCCGTCAGATACACAAAATGAATTTATTACTGTGCTATAAAATAACGTCAAATCGTAAGCCATTAATAAAATTAAATCGATAAAATATTTCGGTATTATATTTGATAGCACATCCGACATATCACATATTGATCATATGTCCAGAGGGATTCCATTTTAAACAACTAAGAAAATAGGAAATCAAAGAAGTATTCCTTGCATTTTTCCCTTTAATGGAAGGAAAACCATTGATCGCAGAAATGAATTTTTAAGACACTTTATAGTGATCGATTAAAAATGCGATGTGTCGTTCTCAAGATTATGACAATATCGAAGCTAATATCAGCGGCGTACATGGAGCAGTGCAAGCCAATATTAAAGTGAAAAAACATAAAATCGTTTTAGTTGGATGAACTGAACATTCAATTATTTTGATGCCAACATCCATTTGCACAAATGCATCTTACGTAATATTTTTCGGATACGGATAAACTATTATTACAGTTTTCTCCGTGTCCACCAACCATTGAGAAGTGTTTGAATACAGTTAATCATCGGCTAGAAGACATCCAACAACGCGTTTAAGTGCTCATTATGCTGCAGTAAAAGCACTAAGAGAAAATTTTTGTGAGGTTGTGGCTGCAGTTAAAGAATATGTGATCGAAAAGAATGTACAAACAACAGAGGTGTTGCTCATAACCTTATCCCTGCAGTATGTAGTTTTACCTTTCTTTGGTACCGTGTGCTAAGGGAAGTAAATTATAAGAATGGATTGCAAAGTAAAACCTTGCATCTTGAACAATTAATGATAATAAAGCCACTTCCTCTTTATTTTGAAGAAAAGCGGTGACACATTGGAGAAAGGGCAATAGATCTCGCTACGAAAAATAACAGGACTACGACAAAACTAAGAGAGCGTCTTAAAAAACGAATGGCCGGTGAAGCAGCCACTGATGTGGAACTCACACAATAGTGCCTGAAAATCAAAAGGATATGTTGGCATGTCTTGAACGATTCAGTACCGTACTTGGAACTAGATCAAAATCCGTTCAAGATATAGTTTCATTGCTTGAAGTCATACAGAAAAATAATTTGCTTTCGGTGAAGATGGAGTAATTAAAAATATTTGTATCCAAATTTAGTGGTTTTTATAATGAATTATGAGAAACAGAACTTCTCCTGCAAATACCAAGGTTGAGAAGACATTTAAAAGCAGCCTGTGTTAGAGTTCCAGTAACAAATGATTGGGAATTTTTAAAATTCATCGTGGAAACTTAAGATCATCCTAAAGTTATTTATTACAATTTGCATATCAGTTACTACGTGTGAGAGGATCTTTACTAGGTTAAAATTAATCAAAAATTACTTTCGGCAACACGAGGCTAAGCAATCTTGCCATTTGACTATTGAACATGAAGCAACTATAAATGTTAATATCGACGATGTGACTTCCGAGTTTTCAACTGTAGCTAGAAAAAAGGGATCGTGAAAGCAAATGTTATTTTATTTAACTATCTTTAAAATGTTATTAATATTACAATTTTATAAATAAACGAATATTTTTAAATAACAATAAATGTTTATCTAAACATGTTTTATTAAAATCATACTTTATGGTTATAGGATATTAAATTTTATGTAACATTAGATTCAAGTTTTCATGGGGTGACACCTTCGTTATCTGCCCCGGGTGTGACGCCACTACCATGGTGTGAATCAGTAATAGGCTACTTCTATCAAAAGTCCTTCTGAAAAATGAATTTTTACTGGTGTTCAACACTTTCACCTTCTCAAACATGTAGTGGAACCATGTTGGCAACGGAAAGGTTTGAAATACATCGGTTCCGGTAGCTATGATGCCAAATTTTTGATTGACGTAAACTTTTATTAGCAGATGGCGATGAAAATTAATCAATTCTGCTGCTATCTACATCAGAAGAAGCCACAGCATTGAAGAAGTCTTTGAATTATTTTTCTTTTTCCCCCCGAATCGGCTCTGCTTTTTCTCCAAACTGTTCGTATTTGGATATATGCATCCTCTTCATACGTTGTTTAAGAATATTAAGGCTAGGCACGTGAACCTTCAAGTGGTTGCGCAGACATCCGCGGTCGTTGTCGATGTTATCTTGGTTGTTCGGGTTGAACCGCGTCAGTTTACCGAAACCTAACGTTTCGGCCTTCATTTTATGGCTTTCTTCAGAGGACTGTCGTGGTTGGAACCGATGTCGCCTATATATAGCTCCAGAAGAACGTGCTAACCGTTCGGAGTGACGTTACTCAAGCTACCACCGCCAGCGTGAACCTTGATTGTAGAAAGTTTAAGCAAACTCAGTTTGAATCATAAATCAACTGTTCTCCCAATCTTGATTTAAGGGCAACATAATCGCATAAAAGTGGCCGAGGATTTTTAATATTCTCGTCGCTATTGTTAGCATTGCTGCTTTTACTAATGGATTAAGAGCTTCAGTTTTCATGACGTAATCATATCAGATTAACTTATTTCACGAATACCAAACCAGTACCAACTAAAAACTGAAAATTTCCTGGCAGTAAAAAAATAAAATAAATAAATAAATAAAATAAATAAATAAAAGAAAGATTATAAAAATATCGAAATCAATCACCGATAGAAACGAATAGTCAGCGGCTGTTTGAAGACGTAAAATAGAAACGCTCCAAAACTCTAGCTTTCCTGCTCACATCCATATCATGCCTAGCATAAAAATAATTGTATACGCATCACACTTGTACTTCGTATTACCTGTTATTTGTTCGCCATCCGCTTCACCGAAAGAACAAGCGTGGCATGACGCGCAATTCATATATATCAAACGACATCAACTACCAATGTAGCGGACTGAAGTTAACGGTAGTTCAATTTAACTGAAGTTAAGAAGGCCGTTAACGATTTTTTAAGTTAACTTAAAAGTTAAAATTTTGTAATTTTGTTAACTTCGTTAATTAACGATTAACAGATTAACGATTTTCTGCTCAGCTGTTCTTCTCTCGTAGGTACCCTCATCACTCTCGCCAACAAGTGCAGAATTTTGAAACTTTTTCCTACCACCTGCCGCCAGTTAAGCTTATTATCAAATGTAATGCCAAGATATTTACATTTTAGGTCTTCAGGAAGCAATTCTTTCCCCACCTTATAATTATAAACAACCTTTTGTTTTTTATTTGTGTATTTAATAAGCCTACTTTTATTTGCATTTATCTTCATCCCATGTTTATCAACCCAACTAGATATCTAGATATCCTGTTCAGATCACCCTACAACTGTTTACAGTCCTCTACCGTTTTGATTCTTTTATGTAACATCATGTCAGTTGCAAACAATCTAATTTTAGATAGTAAACAATCAACACAATTATTCATTAGAATAATGAATAGCAATGGTGCCAATACTCTACCCTGAGGCACTCCCATTTTTACTTCCACTTCTTTTGATACTGCATTTCCTACCCTAACTTTCTGTTTTCTACCTTTTAAAAATTCTTCTACTCAGCAAATCACTTTCATCTACTCCAATGGTTTTTACCTTATTTACTACCATTTATGCCATTTAAACCATTGAAAGATCTAGTGCTACACTATCAATTTGGCCTCCGTTGTCCATTTCATCTGAAATATCTTGCATATATCCCACCAACTGAGATTCGCATGAATATCCTTGCCTGAACTCATGCTGCCTGCTTGAAAACTACTTACGTTCCTCACATTTATTTCTGATGTGGTTGCATATCAATCTTTCCATTAATTTACCTACCACTGATGTCAAACTGATTGGCCTGTAATTCTCAACTCTATTTCTCACCCCACCTTTATGTACCAGTACTACTTTTGCACTTTTCCAGTCCAGTGGTAAGCAGCAAATATCCAGACTCAATTTAAATAATATTTCAAGATAAGGTACAATGTCACATCCGGCTATCTTTAGGATATCTGTAGTAATATTATCTACACCAGCCCTTTATGCTTTTTCAGTTTGCTTATTTCCTTCATGATTTCCCCAGGATGAATTTCAAACTTTTTGGTATCTTCATTTCTGATTGTGTTGTTAAACTCGTCCTCCGAATTAGACCCTCCCGTTTCTGACTCATTGTCCCTAATGCTCTCACTAAACCAGTTTGATTTGAGCGAGGCGACGATGTATTCAGATTCAGATGAGGATTTTATATTATATTATCCAAAGAAGGAAAATGAGATTAAAGAAAGGGATGTATTGGGTTCATCCCTATATTGAAAAAAATATCAAATGCAGAGCATTTGTTGTTGCAAAAGTACTACAGCAAAATGATGCAAAATTTTTGACATTTTATAGAATGTCAAAAAAAGCATATTAAATTAATTGAAAATGCTTTCTCCTTCTATCAACAAGAAAAATACTCCAATGCGAGAATGTGTCAGCGCAGATGAGAGGATTTTAATTACACTCAGGTAAGGTTTATTACCAAGACATTTTATTTAAACACATATTTACAAATAATTAATTAATTTGTGACTTCACTATCACTAGCGATTTCTTGTGCGAATTGTTGATTATAATGTGTAGCCTGTTGTGGCGTCGTATTTTACAATATCTCATCAATGAAGTCAATTACGTTCTTTCTAAATCTTCCCAACCGGATTTGATTCATCTGGTTGAGTTCAGGAAGCAAACTTATCAAAAACATTTTATTAGCTTCCTCTTGAGGATCGTTCCTTTGCAGTTTTTTTTTTTTTTTTTTTTTTTTTTTTTTTTTTTTTTTTTTTTGCTTTGATTAATTCCACAAATGTCTTCTCACAGTTATCTTGTTGAGGTCTTTTGTTCTTCTTTTTTGACACATGGTTTTGAGGATGGTTTGATGGTGAACTGTGTAGTTCGGCTGACTGAGGTGATTGAGGGGAGGGAGACGGTAGCGGAAAGACTACACTTTAAAATGAATTGTTATTACATCTATTTCCTGTTCTTCTTGTTCTCTGGGTAAAATGCCGGAAATATTGTACTGCAGTGTTTTAATATACGGAATAGCAAATCACATTGCCTCTGCTAAGTAGTACGGTTTTTTTGATTTAGCAGATGATCCACTTACAGCAGGCTTCATATGGCGTACGAAAACTGCAGTGAGATTTTTCTTGCATTCATTACCTACAACAAATAGTATATACGAATATTTTTACAGATACTTAAATTATTGTTTCATCTTTTTGCAGGTACTTAGTATCTGGATCGACATTTGTCAGTCTCACATTATATTTTGCAAGAGGGAACAACAAAGTTTCACTGACCGTTGCAGAAATTGCAGTTATTGTAGGGTCTATGGGATGTACTACGAGAAACCTACATGTCAATTCCAGATGTGAATAAATGGAAGAGAATAGCAGAACGATTCAATTTACTATGGAATTTGCCAAATTGCTTGGGTGCTGTCGATGGTAAACACATTCGAACAGAAAAGTTACCAAATTCAGGATCGAGTAATTTTAACTACAAATCATACCATTTCCATTGTACTAATGGCATGTTGTGATGCTGATGGGCTATTTACGTTAATTGAAACGGGATGTGCAGGAAGAAATAGTGACGGTAGTATATTTCGTGTGTCATCTATCAAAAACTTAATTGAAAATAAGATTTGTCTTTGAATGCAAGGCTAACAAGTGATGAAACTAACAATGATTTAACGTTCTATTTCGTCGGCGATGAAGCGTTCCGTCTTAAACAATATTTAATGAGACCATATCCACAAAGAACTCTTGATAACACAAAAAGAGTATTTAATTATAAATTGAGCAGAGGAAGAAAAACTAAAGAATGTACATTTGGCATGATAGTGGAAAAAATTCAAGTGTTTAACGGTCCCATACGATGTCATGACCCACAAAAGGTAAAATCAGAGTGTATACTGCATAATTGTCAGGAGTGGGGAAGGAGTCCCGTACAGTCAGAGTATATTCGAAAATAATGTAACTTCAACACCACACATAATACCATCATCTCATCAACTTAAAATAAGTTCTCGTTCACCAGCATATGACACCAGAAATTATTTAGCCAATTACTTTATTACTTCACAAGGAACACTACCGTGGAAATTGAATTATATTGTATAATTTAATATAAGAGAAATAAATCTGAAGTGCTTACAAAAAATTGTTCATTATTATTTATTAAAAAATGCATTTATGTACCTGACAAATTCTTTCCTGTCCAATTTCGTTCCATGCTTTCTCTGTGATTTCTTTTCGTGAATATTCACCTATAGTCATACAAACACAGATGTTTTTCGATCTCAGCAACAAGTTTTAAATTTATTGTCTGATCCGCCATGTTTGTCGAGAAACTAGTTAAAAGCTAGCAGCGCGGCAACCGGCATGCCGCGTCGCTTGGAACTAATACGGACTGGTTTTCAAACTATCGTCACGTGTGAGAGCCTCCATACAAATACAAGTGCTGTGACTGGAAAGAACTAACTGGTGATCCTAGTTCGTAACTGGTTTCTTTTCAGTAGCGCCGTGTGAGAAGGACCTTATTCTTGAGTAGGCTGACCGACGCTTAAATTTGGTCGGGAGTTTCATGCGTATTTTAGAAGAAAACTTCATTTATTTCTTCTGGCGAGTTAAAAAATGTTTTATACTAGATTTCTTTGTTATGGTGCTTAAGTTAATTTAAATGATTTCGACGTAAGGTCAATGCTATAACCTAAGTGTATTCTTGGGTACAATCTTATCGTAAAATCGCGTGCCGATTGCATTGTTTGTCTGAACGGGGAGCTGATGCATCTATCCCAACATTTGGGATAGATGGACAAGTGAAATTTGGGATAGTTGGCCCTCTTCTAAAAACGTGGGATAGTCGGACCATTTCTCCTATTAGAGCGTTACTTTCTATATAAATTAAATAGTACTTATACAAAGTTATTTTAAATATAAAGGCATATCCTGATAAGCTGATATTTTTTTCTGCTACAGAAAAATATCTACTCTTTATAAAAGAAAGGGCACGTCTGAGAGAGAAGAATGATCTGAAGACAGTTTGAAAAATGCAGTCAAAGCTGTTGAGAATAAGGAAATGGAAGTTAATACTGCAGGAAAAGCGTTTGGCACACCAAAAACAACTTTAAAAATGTGACGTAAGTCACAAAGTTGTAATAAAGGTTCTAGGAATTGAAAACGGAAAAAAAATCGTTGAACATATTAAAAAATTACAATCAGGGGTTTACTCCAAGTAGAGATTTAGTACGTTCCATGGCTTATTATTTAGCAGAAAGACTAAAATTAAAACACAATTTTAACATGAAACCAAACAAGTAGGCTACGACTGGATTTCTTTTTTTCTTGTACGGAATCCTGAACTTTCCATCCGGCAATCTGAAGGGGTATCTATTGCAAGAGCGAAGGGCCTGTCAAAGCTGTCAAAGAGTAGTTTGAACTTTTAAAGAATTTTTTTGAAGCAAATGGTCTCATAGATAAACCTGGAAACATTTTCAAAATGGATGAAACAGGATTAAAACTGAACACCAAACCTGGAAAAGTAGTTGCCTTAAAGGGTTCTAAAAACGTGACTTCTGAGAAAAGGGTGAAACTATCTCAGTATTGACATGTGTAAATGGAGAGGTTCATTCTTGCCACCTTTTTGCATAACGAATGGGAAGACTCTAAAGCAGGAGTTTAGTGACGGTTTGCCACCTGGTGCCTGGTGTCTCCAAAGTCTGGCTATGATTTATTTTTTATTGGATGAATAAACCCATTTTACTCATAGAAATCGTGCAAGAAAAGTACTCCTCCTTTTAGATGGGCACACATCGCATACTTGCTGCGTTAAATGCTGGAGTTCGCAGAAAATAATGAAATAATTTTGATTAGTATTCCTCCCCACACCAACCATTAGCTTCAGCCATTAGATTGTGCTTTCTTCAAGTCTTTAAGAATGAACTACTATTCTGCATGCTTCAACTACACGACCAATAATCCCTTAAAGAAGATTACCCTGCTGCAGTTTGGTACGCTTCTTATCTTATCTTGGGGGAAGACGGCAAACGAATATAATGGAATTAGTGGTTTTAGAACTTGTGGAATCATTCCTTTTGAGCCCGATGCGATACCAGCCTATGCTTTTCTGTCAGAATCCACGAATTCCAAGCCTCCAGACACATCTCTTGTTTCTCAAAATGATATGACCGGTGTCGCTGTTGCTGTTTGTAGTAGTTCAGGAAATGATATCACTGTTCCTGGTCCTAGTAGCTCAATAAACGATAGTAATGCTGATCCTTCAAGAAGCTATGAAGATGTTCCTGTGCATGAATCCTCTGAACAACTCGAGGATATATCTGAAAATGTAACCCCGTCGAAGTTATTGGACAAAATACATCCAGAGCCTTTTGTTAATAACGTTCAGACTCTGAAAAGAAAGTTTCAAACAGTATAAACAAGTTTAAGCTCTCTGGAAAACATGATTACCCTTAAAAAGAAAAAAAGATGAAAAAGAGTTAGAGATTAAGATAAAAGAAGAAAGAAAGGAATAAAAGAAGGGACTGAGGAAAAGAAGAATAACAGAGAGGAAAAGAAGAAAGGGGGTGGTGGAGAATAAGAAGTTAGAGCGAGAAAATGAGAATAGGAAGCAAACAAAAATTAATAAAAGGAAGAGAATCCAAAAGAAGAAATAACTTACGTCATCTTAAGAATCCGAAGATACTGATATTAATACAATACAAGATGGCGATGTGTTAATTTATCGACACAACACTTGGTTATCTAGGTTGGATAAGTCGGCTGCGACAGAGGGGGAAGGCAGCCAATAGAGACCGTCAGCAGATCATCACGACCACACGAAATGATTATGATTGTTCCATAAGTTTCTAAAAGATGGCGATGTGTTAATTTATCGACACAACACTTGGTTATCTAGGTTGGATAACCATCTAGTAGATGGCGTTGTGTTTCGGTTTCTTTATGCTACAGTCTATTCCACGCCATGTGTGTTTATGTTTACGACATAACTGAGTTTCTTGAATTTTTCGTGTATTATCATTTTTATAAGTGTGCTGTGTATCTAAACTAATATTATAAATGTGAAAGTAACTCTGTCTCTCTGTCTGTTTGTTACGTTTTCTTCGGCTAAACGGCTAATCCAATAGTGATGAAATTTGATGATGAGATGCTATTTGGCATTAGGATGGAAATAGCATACTTTTTTCTGTATAAATAATTCATGTTGTCATATAATTTTGAAAAATAACTGAACGGTGGTAGACAGACACATAGGATGTGTAAGTCTCTGTACCACCTATGCACATGGCGGTCTGGTAGTTCAGTGGTTAAAGCGCTTGCTTAATGATGTTTCAAGAGTGGTCTCTGGTTCAAATCCCTGTAGAAGCAAAGATTTTTAGAAAATGTTCTTATGAGTCACGCCTGGACCGTCGGTTGTTCGGATTGCATGTTTTGTTTAACTGTAGATATCACAAATTTAGGGGCGCAATGCGAGGCAAATCGTAGGTAGTCTATCAATGCTGTAGGTGTACACTTTTTTATGTTATATTAATCCCTCAGGGGTTGTTACTCTCCTAGTCAGTGTGTGTGTGTGATCTGCACTAATAATACTATAAATACTAAAGTAAGTCTGTGTCTTTTTTGTTACGTTTTGACGACTAAATGGCTATAGCGATATTGATGGAATTTGACAAGGAAATACTTTGTATCTGTAGGTAGGGCACAGGAAATTTATTTTCCGGTATCAATAACAGTTGTAGCCACAAAATTTTGAGAACTTATCGAATGGTGACAGAGAGAAGGATGTGTGTATTAGTCTGTAATGTTACGTCGGTTGCTCAAGCTGTGCTTCTCGGGCATTATGTTAGTGTTTATTTGTTAATAAATTTCGCTTAGAGACAAAACGTATTATTTAGTATAGATGTAGATTTTCTCTGCACTATTACTTTGTGTCCGCTTAAATATTTCTGGCAACAGTTTATTTTGCCTTCTTTTTTTGATATCTCTTGCGGGCGTAAACTGGCCTAAGGTAAAGCTCTAGCAGAGCACGAGCAGCTAAAGTTATTAGAATCCAAGAATCGGATGCTCATGCTGAAGAAAGAAGAAAAGACCAAGCTGAAATAACGCCACCCTTAGCTAACCCCTCCCCCCTCCCCTTGCCCTCATCCCGCACTTTCGTTTGTTTTTCTGTTTTTAAATTTGTTGGAAATTGATTCTCTTCATGACACAGATACGACGGTAGAATGATATAATGATGGCTTTCCTGTCATGTTATGCCGACTCGGTGTTGTTTGGGACCAATCCTACGTTACCAACAGCTTTCTATATTCAATTCTGGCAACGAAATTCTTAATCCACGCGTACGAAGTCACAGTTATCAGCTAGTATTGTTATAATTCCTGTCTCGCTGGCCACTATACTGCCAGCAAGACGTTTAGTGATTTTAATTTGTTTTTAAACTTCTTTGGCCTTTTACAACCAATCAGAAACTGTAAAGTTTTAATGACCCGTTTACAGCCACGACTTTTTTGTAATTTATTTTATTTTGCTGTCTGTATGGCCGACCCCTTTACAGTCGACCATACAGACAGTATTTTAGCATTTTTTAAGCCACAGTATTAGCTGCTTCTTGTTAGGGCGCTAATGATCGTGCCGTCGATGCGTCTTAAATCCACAAAAACAACAACAACAATAAGCAGTTAATAACTTTATATATGAAAATAAACAATTTTTATACCTTTGAAAACCTGTATTTCTTGTGTTACACCTTGATTTAGTAAAGTATACCAGAGGCCATCAATCGCTAGGAGGTGGTCCATCTAACCCGAGTATAGATGGACCACCGAGTAAAAAAAGAAAAAAATCATAACTTCAAGCGTGTTCAGTGTAACAGCTGAAGAGGTGCATACAATTGTTCAAGGTCATATATACATATTATAAAAATATATAAGAAATCCTAGACATTACAAAATTTTGGCAAAAATTACTTTAAAAAAACATGGTCCAACTATCCCGTACATCAGTCAGTGAGTAAGTGAGTGAGTGATAAAATCGCTGAAGTTTGCATCCGAACTAAGAACAGTAACGAAATAAAATTTAGTATGTTTGCTAAGGTTTATGATATCTATGCATAACAGAAATTTGAGACTTATAGCATGAACACGACCAAAGAAATTGAGGTTAAAAAAATGGCTCGAATCGCTTTAAGAAAAGGGTAGGCAATGCCACCGTTGACTTGACTTGGCAGGTGCACTGCCATGCACCCAAACCAACGAGCTAAGTTTCAGCTTTAGGGAGGAGTATATTTCTGTTAACTTTCAGCAACTGAAAGCGTCTTTACCAAGGGAATCAATATATTCACTTTCTTCAATATAGACTTTGCAATCACTTTTGTAAGTGAAGTGTCTGATCTTTTGTGTAATAAATTTATTGTAAATATTTGCATAATTTGTTTGTTTTTCTTTTTTATAAAAAACTCGGATTTCATCGGTTGAAGTTCAAGATTTTGTAGTTTCGTGTTGATAAGTTGGTCATAATTATCTATTGCATACATTCCACTCCGTGATTATAGTTGCAAAATTGCGGTCGCAGTGTAAGAAACAATGTCCTCTCTAAGCAAAATATTGATGGATTGTTTAAGAGAGTCAATGAGTAACCTTAGAATTCGTTTAAGTTGGCCATACTACATAGCTGGAATATAATTAGATAACAAGTTCATGTTGTCATCACCACGCGTTGACAGAGGTAGAGGAGCAGCTGGACGAGGGCGTTAGTGGAATTTTGGCCAACACAAAACAAAACCATAAAATCTTTGATTTCTTGAGGCATGTCTTCTCGTCTGATATATCTTCATATAGGCGTTTTTTTATTGAACAATCTTCAACATCCATCGGATAATTGCCAAGTACGTTAACCAATGGATTTTAGATACATGAAATTGTTTGTAGAACTTTTTCGCAAGCTCGCGGAACCGATCTTTCAACATTAGTAGATTTGCAGCTTCATGAAGGGCAGAGGGAGGAAACCTTGTGCCAAGATGTAGGGCTCTCTTCAGAGCTCTGTTTTGAATTGTTTGCAGGCGGCGTGGCGATGAAATGTCGCGGCCGCGTATCCCTACACTGGACAGTAAACCCTTAGCGTTTTCGCATTTTGTTCCCATTTAAGATAGCCTGCATTTGCTGAGCTATTTGCAGGCACCTCAACATTTTACCGCAAAGTAGATCCCGTCGTAGGTTTTGACAAACCATTCGGTCATGGTATATTTGACGATATCCTACGTTACACAAAGTTTAATAGGAAAACACGAAACATCAATTGCTGATGAGAACAATTTGAAAAATGATCTCACAAAAATCCACTTTCAATATTATTCACCAGGTATATTTCGTAGTTAATTTTTTTCTTGAGCTTTTACATTATTAGATTTTACATTATTAGTTTTCTGTAAACACTAATTCATAATCACAAGAACAAATATAACTACTTTTTGTCAGACGCCTCTATATGCCAACAATCATAATGTCCTGCGGCCATCTCACTTCACACACAATCTTTGCCACCTTATTGCGTCTACTACACTGAGGCAGTATTACCAACTGCTAACACTGAAATCGTATTCCACCAACTTAAACTATTCAGTAACTAAATTACAAACTTCTCACAGTAGAACCTCTCTTTACAGAACATAAGATACATGAAATACAGAGATATAACGATATATCTTCTATGTGTGCACGCCACGTCAGTCTACTGTAGAGTGTCATACAGAGATAGCGAACTGTTCTGGTGCATGGTATGTTTTTTTTCCGTTCAACTGAAGCTGAAGGTCAGGATGAATTCGCTGACTAGGTCCCAACCTTTTGGTGAGCATAAATTCTTGAGTTTTGGCGGTGTTGATTTCAATCCACCACCGCCTCGCCCAAGCTATTGTCTTCTGCAGGACTTCCTTCAAGTGCAGGGTGGTTACTGTCCTGCTTTGGCTGCAGGTAAGGAATGAAGTTTCATCAGCGTAGGTGGCAGTATGGACCGTTGGCTGAGCTGACACATCAGCAGTGTAGAGTGAGTATGAGGTCGGTCTTAACACCGAGCCTTGAGGTACACCTGGCATAATTAATCGTCGAGATGAAAGTTCTGCGTCAACTAGTGTGCAGAAAGTCCGTCCCTCGAGATACGACCACAGCAACTTGATTAATAGACGTGAGAACCCGTGGTCATTTAATTTCATCAAGAACCCCGAGTGCCAGACGGAATCAAATGCTCGCGATATGTCTAAAAGCACCAGGCCACAATATTCCTCGTAGTTGAATATATACGTCGCAGCCTCTGTAACTCTCATCAATTGTTGGATGGTCGAGTAGCCATGATGGAACCCTAGATGGTGGTGGGGAAGAATGCCGGACAGTTCGATGCGATGGTTTAGGTGCCAGAACAGGATACTGCTGGCAGCAAGCTGATAGGGCGGTAATTTTGCGGCAAGCTTGAGTGCTTCCCGCTCTTATGAACTGGAACCACCTCTCCGTGTTTCCACCGACGTGGGTATGTATTCGTCTGAATTATGACGTTGAAAAGTTCAGCAAGATAGTCTGCAGCTACCGGCGAAAGGTTCCTGAGGCACATATTACCAATCACGTCAGGACCCGTGGCTTTATGCGTATGCAGTCTGGCTACACAGCTGAGGATCTCCTGAGGAGTGACAAGCTCGATATCGTGCACTTCATCATCTCCTGTCTCCAAAAGAGCACTTGACGACAGTAATGATGGCCACCTGTTCAACGTCTCCTTGAGATGGTTGAAAATTTCTTTCCAACACGTCCGCCAGCGCATTTGCTTTGTCAACAGAGAGGTAAATGACGCCGCGCTCACCTTGGAGGGATGAAGTTTACTCTGTTTCTTGGTGAAGCAAAGGGTTTGTGACCAGAGTGTTCCATCTTCTGGACGTAACATCGAGAGGTGGGATTCCCACTCCCATTTCAATGCTCCGACAGAGACACCTTCAGCTCTCGCTGGAGGCGATTTAACAACGTTCTGGCTTCCGGGTTTCTGGTGAGTCTCCACTCCTTGGCAACCCGGTTTTTGTGGCGGATCGCGGCAAGCATGTGCGGTGGGAGATGTGAAGAAGAAGCAACGTGAGTCTGCATTGGTTTCGTAGCTGTAGTAACATTTTTGACTGTTCTTTCGAAGAATTTCCGTCAACCGGGAAGTCTTCCAGTGCCTCCGTTAACAACTCCCTGTACTTTCTCCAGTCAGTTTTACGAAAGTCGAAGATAGGTCTGCCTGTCGTCTACCAGGAACCCACAACAACTTCCACTATAACAAGCAGATGATGGGATGACATACTGTTCATTGTAGAGACTGCGAAAAATCCTGTAATGCCCTTAGAGATGAGGACATCAAGGATTTTCGGCCTGCCTCTGCCGCTTGGATAGGGTATAGGTTCTTTAGGTGCTCAAACACACATATTGTGTCTGTTAGACACACGCCACAGAAGTTTACATGCTTGAATGGTGATTCTGCAGTGCCACTGTGTACTTAGCATTGAAGTCACCCCCAATTAAAAGCTTAACACGGATGGATGCCAACGATGTAAATTCAGCCTCAAAGAGATGGCGCTGCGGTGGCCGGTAGGCCGAAGTGACGGAGATACTACCATTAGCCATGATCACCTCAATGCCGACTGCTTTGAGTTGCAGGGATGGAAGGGGAATATCATGCTGTGGAATTCCTCTTTTCATGTAGGTGGCAACGCCGGCTCCAGCCGTGTGAGACGATCTCTTCTGTAACAGTTATAATTTGCAACTCCGGCTTTAGGTGTGTCTCGCTGACAAGACACACACGTTAATGTTCCGCTCCTTAAGCAACTGGAGAAATTCCGGAAGCTGGGTACGGATTCCGTTAGCATTCTATTCACAAAATGTGAGATCATGGATGTGCGGCCATCTATCCATGGTGGGTGACACAGGAGCATTTCTTTGTGAAAAGGGCGCAATCTTCACTGTTGCATTGATGGTCGTGGTCATCTGGTCAATCCTTTGAGTTAGGCTGAGCGATATATTCATCACAGATTCCAACATGTTACAAAGTCTTTTAAAGGCTGCCGGTGCTGGATTGATAGGCTGCTTGTTGCACTGACTGGGTTTTCCCATAGCTGCGGCGTTTCGCGGTTTGTCATCAGTGGACACTGCAGCCTGGGTTGAAGGAGTAGGCGCCTTAGGAATGATAGTTGGATGTTCTAGACGCTTTCCTCCCGCAGCTTCAGCGAAAGAGTGGCCATCAGTATGGTGGCTGACTGGTTTGGGATTTCTCTTCTTCTTTGGCTTTTGTTGCAATTGGTTTTTGTGAAAGACTCTTGCACAGCTTGTTGGATATCCATAGTACTTGACTGTTCCCTTTTGTCCAGATTTTCTCGTGTTGTGATGAGGCCACGATGGCGGTCTCGCGCCCTCTTGTATGCACTGCAACCCTTGTTAATACCTCCGCATTTGAGTTGCTGCATTTAGCGGAGTCATGTGACTTCGGCATTAGGCAGTTGTTGGAGTCATGTTGACCTGCACATTTCACGCAGACTGACTGCATTCTGCAATGCTGAGCCACATGGCCAATTAATTGGCAGCTAAAACATTGCGGTGGCCCAGTCGAAGATCGGAGCTTCTCTGTGGTGACCTTCAGATGGCAAATGGTTTCCACCTGGAAAATTTCACGGTTGCGTGGCGTATCTGGAATCACAACAAGGAACAGTAGCATAACGATGCTGGTGCCAGGGCGGCTCAGCTTAGCCGTTGTCTGTACGTCATAACCCATGTCCATTAATTACTACTTCTTTCAGCTCAGCAGTTGGAAAAGTCCGTGGTATGCCGCGAAATACTACCTTCAGCATTTTCACAGCACCGGTTGGAAATGTAAAGTATGGCGTCTTTTTCTCGTCAAGGAGATCCATGGTGAAGTCTTCTACAGCCGTAAAGGTGAATTTGACCTTGTCTCCTCCTGCCGTCTTGGCAGTGAAAGGATCCTTCGCGATGTTTTCCACCCAATCGTGAAGATTCTTGTAGTTTTCCTTAAACTGTACAACGATGGGTGGAATGTGAGAACTTTTCACTCAAGCTGGAGTCTCATCTTGAAATGGTTGGAAGGGATTACTCACTTCCATCATTTCTGGATCGAATGGAGGAGGAGGTTGCGCCGTGCGACGTGGAAACACGAAGCCTTCACTGTGAGGCTGCTCGGCTGCATATCTTGGACTGCTAGATACGAGAATTTTTGATGTTGACTTCAAGTCATGGTAAGTACTAGCAGTCTTGACGTTGGTGGGCCCACAACTGCCATCCTTCGTTGTAGGTGAAACCCCCTTCTTATTTTTCTTAGTGGCTCTCTTTGTCCATGTTTGACAAGGATATTTGCGACACTGGTACCCTGAGCTTGGAATAGGTACGTAATCAGCACGTGGTTGCTTCGTCATTCCCAATAGGAGTGGCGAAGTGCATTTCTTCATTGAACCACGTGAGTCGTGCAGACTACCGTTTAATTGTCCGTTATTGATATGGCGACTGCATTGTCGTGTTATTCAAATCTCGTTGCATCTCGATGCCCATTAAGCTTTGGTTCATCTGCGAATATTTCGTTTGTACTGCCGGCGAAGTCGAGTATGAAGAGGCACTTGGCCCACCTGACGCGGCAATACTGCAATTGCTTTCCTCTTCATACATCCCTACTTAGCTGAAGGCAAACTTTCATGAGCGAAGGAAATAAGCACACAAAAAATCAGAAGAAGAAAGAAAGACTCGTTCACATCGAACAAGAAAACTTCAACGAGAAAATAAAACGAAAAATGAAGATATAACTAAACCCAACAAAAAATAAGACGCAATAAATACACAGTCTGTACACTGCGTTACACTATTTCTCTCGTTACATCGAGAAAAAAATGTGTAAATGACCGTTTTATAAAGTAGCGAAACGCGATCGTGTTGCTACGTAAACAACCCGATAACGGTGCAGTTTTGATTAACTAGCGCTAGAGACATCTGTTAATTAACAGGATAACAGTTCACTAAACTGTTTTCCGCTCATCGAAAATGTTACTTATTTTTTAAACTTTTTGTTAGGGAAAATCCAATTTTGATTCAACCGTTATCGAAAAATAGTGAACAGTTTCTAATAGTATTTTAGCGTTAAGGGAGCGTGCATAAACCACGTAGCTCCATTTTGGCCTCCTTTGAACCCCCCCTTCCCCCCACGTAGCCCTACGTGACTTTTGCCTCTACCCCCCCCCCCTCCCCACGTAGAACGTAGCTTTTTTCCCTTTTGATTCCAGAAGACATTTTGTAATGTTTTCTCTTGTCAGACTATTGTAAATTCCATATGGAGATAATTAACTGAGGGAAATAAATATTCACATGCTGTTGTGAGGTCTGTTCCTCATTTTAACTGTCAAAAATGTTATGAAAGGAAAGCTACGTGGTCTGGCTCGGAACGCCCCTACCCCCACGTAGCCCAGCGTAGCTTTCCAGCCAACCCTCCCCACCTCCCCCTGGACCGAGCCGCGTAGTTTGTGCACGCTCCCTAACCAATCAAAAGACTCACTAACATAGTATGTTTTGATATCTTTCACCTATTTCTTCGATTTACGCGTAATTGGTCTTCTCCTGTTAGAGTATTAGCTTTGGAGGGGGCAGCTCTTCCTCATTTTCACTTGAAAACACCTCTCAAATTGTTCCAGAACATATCTCGTCAAATTCAGAGAAGTGAGATAATAATGTCGTCTTTGTTTTCGTTACAACTCATAACGATCCAAGTGACCTTGTGGTGTATGTTCGAAAAATAGACTGTGCCGCATCTCTCCAGGTGGTCCCAACGTGCCTGTACAATTGCTTAATTGAACTGTGGGCGGAGCCAGCTGGGTCTTGATTCACGCTCCGGTCGAAGATCTTTCCGAGCTATTACTGAATTAGGCGTGTGATTCTCATACCGTGTAGAACTAGCACAGATTCGTAAAGTGACTTGCACCATGAAACTATAGCTTACAGTTCAAAGAATGTAAGTTATATAATATTTTAAAGTGGAAACAAACTGCACTAATCAAATAACGAAGCCCAAAAGAATAAGATGCTCCAGAGGCGACACAAAGGACTCGAGCGAATAGAGGAGAGTCTAAGGAACTGAACAAGCGCAAGAGCATTTCTGTAGAACGAATTATACGGTGGCGTCACGTAGCTGAGACATGGGGGTTCTCACCTCGCATTCGGGAGGACGGCGGTTCGAATCCCCGTCCGGGCATCCAGATTTGGGTTTTCCATGGTTTCCCCAAATCACTCCAGGCAAATGCCGGGATGCTTCCTTCAAAAGGCCATGGCCGAATCCCTTCCCATTCCTTGCCCCCATCCTTGCCCCCCATCCTTTCCCGTCTTTAAAGACCTCGATGTTAAAAAGAGACGTAAAGCAGTTAAAAAAAAAAGAGACATGGGGTGTCGCATGCGAGCCGCTAATAGCTTCTATTAGCGGGGCTGTGCAGGCGATGGATATACAGCATAAAACGGATAACGGTCTGCCCAACAAATTTTGGAGATGAGCCACAATTTCGATTCTAAATTAGCCTGTGGGCCACAAAATATTTGCCTAGTGTCACAATAGATATTTAAATAGAACAAAGATATCAGTAACACAGTTTAATTACTGTCAAAAAGTAAAAATTAACAATGAGTTCTTAGCGGAGTTTTTTTTAAAAAAATATAATAAAAAAGTAAAAAATATCAATGAGACCTTTGCATATGTCTTTTTAACTATAATCGGAAAGTCAAAAACATCAATAAGACCTTTCCAGAGGTTTTTAGTGAGCATATTCTAGACCGCTGCTGCTGGCGGGCAAATTGAAATGCTTCGTGGCCCGCGGGACCGGGATGCCAGCCTTGGTCTATGTGCATCGAGTCACAGTGACTTCGCGGTGGGTGGGTTAGATCGGTTGGCTGTTAGAATACAGCGGTTTCATCGATTGCTTGGGGTAGGAAGTCGAGTAGAGCATGCCGCGATTGGTACTCGATAACTACAATACATCTGAAGAATACCAGTGTAAACATTTTCACATGAAACTCAAAACGACCCAGCCGAAAAGGCTATGCTCAGTGGCAATTGCATCGATTTAACCTTCTCTAAATAAATGCTCCTAATTTGTAAACCGTATGTGTAATGATTGTGTATACTTCCGCGGTCGTGTTCAATGTTTTGTTGGTTCTTCGTATGGAGTCGCGTCGATTTTTGAAACCTAATTTCAGCCATCTTAATGTGTCAGAACTCTGATGAAAGCCGCAGTAAGATGGCTGAAACGATAGGTTTTAAAAAAATCGTCGTCGATCCACGCCGAGAACCAAAGAAAACATGTATCATACTACTTATTGTATATCTTCACTGAGTATTCTCTTTGTATCTCACATAATTCAACCAATGCAATTAAATCATTCTGTAATCTATACTTTGTAACAAAATAGCAGAAAAGTGGATCTTTATTTCTAAAAAGTAATTCCAGTGCAAACTATTGATGATAGGGATGCCAAAACTGTAAAGTTTAGAATTCTTCTCTGTATGTTCGCGACTCACTAATGGTCAAATTTTAATGAAACTTCACATAATGGTAGCTTATGTCGGTTAGGATATTGGATACCTTTTATACCGATAAATTACAAAACTGCCTATGATATAAAGTCCAAAACTGTCTGTCCACGCATCACGCAAAAACTAACGAATGGATTTCAACGAAACTTACCATAGTGATGGCTGATGGGACGTGGCATGGCGCTGGGAGCCGTGCAGGGCGAAATCTTGATCCACAATAAAATTCTAGAAATTTTGTGTCTGTTCATTAAATTTATTTAAAATTTTTTTTTGCAATGTACACTACTGATGATAGAGATGCCGCAGCACAAAGTGATAGAATTTTTTCCTAAAAATGTTCAAATTTTGTTCTCACGTGTATGATATAAATATGTATTTGATGGCAGTATTGGTAGAATATGAAAACATAGCGTCAATAGGGCTGCTCCGTTGTTATTTTGCCCAATTATAAAACAGATACACAGAAATGCCAAAAGTCACGGGACACCTTCTAATACCACGTGGGACTCTGTTTTGTACGGCGAAATATAGCAGCCCGATATGGCGTCGACTCAACAAGTAGTCGGAAAGTCCCTGAAGAAATATTCAGCTATGGTTCCTCTATAGCCGTCCGTAATTGCAGAAATGTAGCCGGTGAAACACGTTGTGCACGAACTGATCTTTTGATCGTGTCCCTGATATGTTTGACTGTTCTTGTGTGGTGATCTAGCTGACCAAATTTTTTGCTGGAACTGTCGAGAACGATCCTTATAGCAATGATAAACGATTTTGGCATAGTGACATTATGCATTGTCGTTCTCTAAAAACACATATTTGTTTGAGAACATGAAGAAGATGAATTGCTGCAAACAGTCTCCAAATAACAGAACACAACCATTTGCAATCAACGGAGGTTTAGTTTGAGTTCTCAGTCCATGCCATGTAAACACAGCCCTTACCAGGACGGAACTAGGGATGTAAGGGATATACGCATCCGCAACTTTCGCATGAAATCCTACATCCGATTTCACATCCGCAATTTTTAATCTTTATATATAAAGATGAATGTATGTTTGTTTGTTTGTTTGTTCTTCATACAAATCCACAGTTTTCATTCGATCTCGATGAAACTTTGCACACAAGGAGAAAAATACTGTCCACATTTGGTTGAAAAATTATCTGTATAAATAACACATTTTGTCTAATAACTTCGAAATACGGCGATAGACAGACGCGTTGAATATGGACGTATCCGTACCGTGGCTAAAGCGCTTGCTTACGAACGTCGTGGTCTCCGGTTCAAATCTCCGTGGAGGCTATGATTTTTAAAAATTGTTTTTGATCGTAAGAGTCACGGTTGGACCGTCGGTTATTCGGATTGATTTATAAACTGTAGATATCACAAAGGTAGGGGTGCAACCTGAGGCAATTCGTAGGTAGTCTTGCAATACAGTAGATGTACACTTTTTTTACGTTATATTGATCCATCAGGGGTGATTCGTAGTCAGTGTGTGTGTGTAATCTGCAGTAGGAATACTATAAATGCGGAAGTAAGTCTCTGTCTTATGTTACGTTTTGACAATTAAATGCCTATACCGATATTGACGGAATTTGACGAGAAAATCTGTAAGGAGGGCACTGGACTTTGTTTGTTCTTCATACAAATCAACAGTTTTCATCCTATCTCGATGAAACTTTGCACACTTATCCTTTCAAACAAGGAAAAAAATACTGTCTACATTTGGTTGAAAAATTATCTGTATAAATAACACATGTTGTCTCATAACTTCGAAATACGGCGATAGACAGACACGTTGGATGTGAACGTCTCCAGACCGTGTTTCCGTGTAGTGAACTGTCAGCTCAGTGGCTAAAGAGCCTGCTTACGAGCGTCGTGGTCTCCGGTTCAAATCTCCGTAAAAGCAAAGATTTTTAAAAATTGTTTTTCATCGTAAGAGTCAGGCTTGGGCCGTAGGTTATTTGGATTGAATGTTAAACTGTAGATATTATAAAGTTAGGGGTGCAATGTGAGGCAAATCGTAGGTAGTCTTGTAATGTTGTAGGTGTACACTTTTTTACGTTATAATGATCCCTCAGGTGTTGTTCGCAGTCAGTGTGTGAGTGTGAACCACAGTAATACTAATATAAATACGGAAGTAAATCTCTGTCTTTTTGTTACATTTTGACGACTATATGGCTATATCGTTGTGATGGAATTTTATAAGGAAAGCTGTATGAAGGGCACAGGATATTTTTTCTAGTATGATTAACAGTTGTAGTCACGAAATTTTTAAATCTTTTCGAATAGTGACAGAAATATGTTGGAAATTGATTCTCTTCAAGAGGCAGGTTCGACGGTAGAATGATATAGTGATAGCTTTCCTGTCATATTATGCCGACTCGATATTGTTTGGGACCAATCCTTCGTTACCAACAACTTTTTATATTTAATTCTTGCAAAAAAATTCTTAATCCATGCGTACGAAGTCGCGGGTACGAGCTAGTGCGGATATATAGCAGATGTTTTGTTTACATTGCAATATATATTATTATTTTCTCTTTACACTAGATTCTTTCCATCGTCGCTGTTTGTTTTTTCCTTACGATCTTGCAATAAAACTAACAATGAATTGAACGGTGTTATAACATAAGCGACGAATTTACAAGTTTGAACCTACGTGTAAAGTAAAGCGGCCTATTTACGGTCCAACTTACAGGACATCCGTGTAGAACTACACTAGCATAGGATGTGCTCCCCCATGCACGCTAATAGAAGGGGTCCAACAAAATGTTTCAAGCAATCCTTTCCACTCGTACTTTCTCGCGGCACAGCATGTGTGCTTATCGAACAGTCTTAGGATGTTTCTTTCAGTAGCTTCCTCCAATATCTATTGCTTGTTGGACGGCAAGGGACCCGTGTTGGTTGCCTGGGTGTCCAACAACATCCAACACGTCATACATGTAGTCCCGTAAACTTTTCAAGAGTTCTTTATAGAAAATCGGATCATCGCAGGTCCTACAAGTTGAACTGTGAATGTGCCACTAAATCGGTGGGAAGGCGGTTGGTGAGCACGGAACCGAACGTGGTGGGTGAGCGTTAACGCTCTGGCCTCGCAATCGGGAGGTCGCGGGTTCGAATCCACATCCGGGCATCAAAATTTGGGTTTTCCATGTTTTTCAGAAATCCCTCCAGGCGAATGTTTCCTTTAAAAGGGTACGGCCCGATTCATTCCCGTTCCTAGCCCTGATCCTTTAACGCCTCTAATGACATCAACGTCGACGAGGCGTATAGTCATAAAAAAAAAATCCGAGCACGGAGATGTGCGGTGGCGTGGTCTTGTGCTTGACGCTTGAATTAGTCGAACCACGAACTCCGAAAAGTTCATAAGACAAAGATTTGTTTTTTAGACGCTTGCATAGTTATGTAAATAATTTAATTCACTTGTTAAATCATCCCTCGTTTTTTGTTATTGAAAGATGAGGCAAAAATAAATCAATATGGCAGTATTATATGGAAATAGATTTTACTTATGAAAAAAGATATACTTATTTTTAATAAAATATCAAAATATAAATAATTATAAAATTTATTTTGTCACATCCGCATCCGCTTCCGCAAAACATCCGCTTCCGCAAATCATCCGCTTCCGCAAATCATCCGCTTCCGCAAAACATCCGCTTCCGCGGATGTCAAGCACTGAACATCCGCATCAGCATCCGCAAAGATGACCTCCGTTACAACACTATACGGAACCACCAGCAGCTTGTTCAGTGTCTTTGTGATAACCTGAGTACATGTCATCGTGGGGTCTGCGACGCACTCGAACTCTGCCATCAGTTCTTAATACCAACTGGAATCGTGACTCATTTGATCACGCAACTATTTTCCAATCATCTAAGGTTCAAGCCCAGGAATGGCACTGTAGTCGATGGAATTTTGTCAGCAAAGGCACTCACATCAGTCTATTGTTATCATACCCCACCAACTTCACATTTCGCTGCACTGTCCGCACGGCCACGTCTGTGGTATGTCGTACACTGTGTTGATGTTCTTTCATGTAGTGTTCACTGTCTGTGGACACTGATACGTCGACACACACGTCGCTGGTCTTTGTCGTTAAACTATATGTGATCGACCACTGCGTTGTCCTCAGCGGAATGTAATACCAGAAATTAAATAATTACAGCATACTCTTGACCCTATGTAATGACGAATGTTGAATTCACGAACAATTTCCGAAATAGACTGCTCCATGCGTCTGGTGCCAACTACCATTCCGCGTTCAGAGTCAGTTAATTCATGTGTTGCGGCATAATAAAGTCAGAAAACCTTTCATACAACTCACGGGAGTACAAATGAAAGCGCCGACACTGAGTCGAACATTTGTACATTTCTTCCAGGTGTTACCGCAATCTGGATATTTGTATCTTTTCATCCCTTGACTTTTGGCACTTCAGTGTTTTGTGAACACAAAGAAACAGAACCGAGTAGGAATAGTTTCATTAAAGATGTGCGATTGATTTAACTGGAGAAAGATTATAATCCCGAGCTCAGTGATCGAGAGATACCGCTACGTCCTGCCGTTCGGGAGGACATGGGTAGGAATCCCCATCTGACCATCCGGATTTGAGATTTTACATGATATCCCGATATCACTCCAGGAAAGCGCCACTCAAAAGTCCATAGCTGAATTCCGTCTCATTTCTGTGCGGCCTATGATGCTTTCAAATTTTATTTTGTATGTAACGCAGAATGAAAATGCATGTGAATTATGTAATGCTGAAACATTCGTAAAATGGTGACATTAGTTATTGGCAAAAAAAAAAAAATAAAAAAAATAAAAAAAAAAATTATTACATAGCAACACAAAATTTATGACTCACAAGGGCAATGTGAAACCACGCACTCTCTAAGGAGACAGTGAACAAGATGGAAGAAATAGTGACGATTCCGGCGTATTCTAGGAATTCAGTACACTACGATGTAACGGAACAGGGTTTTGTACGTTTATAGGAATGCTTACTTAAGATCAACAGATGACGCCATAGTTGGATGTCAGGAAGACGAAGTACTTACAGGGACCGAGTGTGGCGGTGTAACGGTTAGCGTTCTCACCTCGCATTCGGGAGGACGGCGGTTCGAATCCCCGTCCGGGCATCCAGATTTGGGTTTTCCATGGTTTCCCAAATCACTCCAGGCAAATGCCGAGATGCTTCCTTCAAAAGGCCATGGATCCGCCACTGGTACCAATGTTGGAGCCTGTAATTGGAGCTTGGTGTTTGAGGATTTGATCGCAAGTTTCAGTTTAACAATATTTGGCTGAGTTGTCAGAATACCTTCAGTTAATTAAAAAAATATTCACTACATGACATATTTATCATTCAGTTGTTAGAAAGAGAGCGGACTGGTAGCTCAGTGGTTAAGGCGTCTGACTGCTCATCGATAGGTAGCCGGTTCGAATCATTTTCCTCGGCAGAAACTTTCATAGGCTCTTAACTCGACCTTCACCTCTGGCACAACTTACAGCGTAATGTGAATTACGCCAGAACGCTTCCGTTAATGTTAGGCAAGGAGCAGGGCCGCATTTAAGCATAGGCTACCTAGGCTGTAGCCTAGGGACCCGCACCACAAAGGGGGGCCCGCACCACAAAGGAGGGTCCCGCACCACAGTCCGGGGCTCCCACCTGAGTCAGTAGTAGAGCCCCGATGATGACCGGTCGGAGGGGCCTCCCGCCTAGGGCACTGCCGCCAGGGGGCCCACATCACATGTATAGCCTGCGGGCCCACAAAGCCTAATTGCGGCCCTGGTAAGGAACTTTCCTTCCTCCAGTAAAAGGCTAAGAATATGTTCTTCTACGTTAGGGTTGAATACCAAGTTTAGCTTACCATTTGTCGGAAAGAACTATTTAGAGTTAACTTTATTCAGAAATCATCATATCTAAGAATCAATCAGTGGATTTTCTCATTGTTTCTTCACCCCGTGGTGACCTCCATCGAATTATGCAACTTAATAATTGATAAACTATCGCTTCAACTTTAGCCAACCATACGGGTCGTCGATAATGGGAGAAGTTTGCGTATTTCACCTCAACGTATAAAATCACTATTATCCTGCTACTTTCACATACGGATCGATCCTGTTCATTGCACGTCTCTTGACCGCATTAGAATCTTCAGATGACGACTAACCTGTATCACTCATTCGTTACGTAACATTTGCGACGAGCATGTTATATCGTAACATGTCCAGGTCAGTCGCCACGTATAGCAGATCACGGATACAGCGTTTGAATAGCATAACGCAGATCCCCAACAGGAGGATATAGTTGTGACTGTGCTACAACAGTTAAATGTAGAAAACAGCAAGGCAGAAATTTGGTATGAAAGAAGCAACACCAGAAGTGGACGAGTGGATGCTGAGGAGAAAACCTTTTGATCAAAGTTTGTTAGATTTGTTGTTGAAAAAGCAGAAATAATATCAATTCGAGGATCCATCGAGTCGTACTAAAACGAGTAAGGTCAATTTTACAGTGTTTACCAGACTCATTGCTTTAATTACTTCTCAATCTTGAAAGCCACATGAATACAGTCAAATGACGAAATTCCAAGCCCACTGTTTTTAATCACATATCAGCAGGAAATGCGAAGCTGCACAAGTTCGATGAAAACTTCTTGTTTTTAATGAAACCATACCCTCCGTTTCAGGACTTCAATCCAATAGTCCGAGTTTTAGTACATCTTGGGCAGCGAGTCATTGGAAGCTAGTGAGTGGGCGAGAGATAAGTGTTAGGAGAAGTACGTAGAAGGAAAGAGATCACCATAAACTAGCACTTGGTTCAGGCGTAAGGGAGTGGAAAATTTTTCTCTTGTTGGTGTCGGGGACAGGAATAATTAGGAGAGTGAAGTATTAATTTGTTAACTACAAAAATTAAAAGAAATTAAAAGTATGTAAAATACTGAAGCAGATAATTGGGGTAACTGGACCAATAGAATTCAAAAACAGTAATTGGTGGACACAGGAGAGATAACTCCAGCGATTCATAGCATCATCTTAACGTACTGGAGGAACCGTAAATCTATATTTCTGTTTCCACAAAGCAATCCAGTCACAATCAACCTGTTTCAACGTTATTATTATTCGTAAATAAAACGGAAAACCTGGACCAGTGATTCTCAGCATGTGGTCTGCGGGCCACGTGTTGTACGCGAAGATGGGATAGGTAGACCGCAGGCTGAATGGTAAAAATTTAATTCCGATTGAATCAAAGATATCAGAGCAAAAAATAAATTTGTAAAAAATGTTTACAAAAATGGATACCGTACTTATACTATACAAGGCTTTAAGCGAGTATAAGCTCCTTATGACTTAATACCTTAAAACCTTGTCGACGTCGAGGTCATTAGAAGCGGGAAAGGAGGGGGGGGGGCGGGGCAAGGAAGAGAAAGGCAAATGATGTGGGTATGGTTGATCACTTTGCGAAAATTTTTGAAACGTACCCGCTAAATACAAATGTTGAGGAACTTGGTTTTATTTAAAAGAACTAATATGGACCGGTTTAAATCAATTTGTTCCTTAGAAGTGAATTAAGGTTAGTAAGAACCATTCCTGGTTCTATAGGGATGTAAAACGTTTGCTCAGGAGGCAAAGGCGTTTACATACCACCGTGAAGAAATCTGAGGACTCATCTAATCTCACTAAATAAGTCCAGTTACGAGCGGAAGTGCGTAAAGCGATGCGCGATGCGTTTAAAGAATTCCAAGCAAGGAATTTATCTGAAGATTTGATTACTAATCCAAAAAAGTTCTGGTCGTATATCAAAGTAATAAGAGGCTCTCGTAAGGTTATGCCGTCGCTGATTAAGGAAAATGGTGAATTATCACAAACAAGCGTAGAGAAAGCAGAAATTTTGAATAATATATTTAAACAGCTTTCACGATAAAGAACTCAGAGGAGATTCCGATATTTAACAATCGTACCGACAAAATTATTAATGATCTCGTCCGTGATGTCGAGGGAATTACTAAACTGCTTATGAATGTAAAAAACATTAAGGCTCCCGGACAAGACGGTATTCCTACAAGATTCTACTCTAGGTACGCAAAGGAAATTGCGCCGTATTTGATGAAATTATATACCGTCTCCTTGGATCAAGGAAAAATACCAGACGATTGGAAGACCGCTATCCTAAGTCCAATGTTTAAAAATGGGAATGTTAAATTATAGGCCAATCCCGTCAACCACAATATTTTGCAGGATTTTGGGACATATAATCTATTCAAATGTCATGCGGTTCTTGGATACAGGTGAGCTTTTAAACCCAAATCAACATGGATTCAGAAAAGGCCGATGCTGTGAAACACAACTTGCACTTCTAATTCACGACTTGTGCCGTATTACAGATGAGCAATACCAGGTTGATTTAGTTCTATTAGATTTTTTAAAAGCTTTCGACACTGTGCCTCACACTAGGTTACTTAGGAAACTTCGTAGTTACGGCACATCTAGACAAATATGCGACCGGGTTGCAGATTTTCTGAAAGGCGGAACACAATGTGTGGTTCTCGACGGTGAGCGTTCATCACTTATCCGAGGTGAGGTCCGGTGTACCTCAGGGAAGCGTGATAGGGCCTCTTTTGTTCCTCATATACATTAATGATTTGTGCGATATAATAAGGGGGATGAAAAGATTATTTGCCGATGATACCATTATTTATCGTGAAATCAAAACCCAGGATGACTGCGCTTAGTTACAAGAAGATATTATGAAAATAATTGCGTTGTGTAAAGATTGGCAGTTAGAGTTAAACGCTAAAAAGTGTCAAGTCATGCGTGTAAGTAAAAAGGTGACACTACTTAGCTCTGAATATACAATTAACCATTAATTGATACCGCTAAATATCTAGGGGTAACAATTCGTAATAATTTGTCGTGGAATGAGCATATCGAGAATGTAATTGGGAAAGCAAATCATATGCTCCGATTTCTAGGTCGTAATTTAAATCAATGCACTCCGGAAGTTAAATCGATTGTATACAAGTCACTAGTGCGTCCTCACTTAGAATATTGTTGTTCTGTATGGGGTCCCCATCTAAAGGAGTTAATGGAGGCATTAGAGAAGGTAGAAAAAAGTGCCGCCCGATTCGTGACAGGTATATATAGTTGGAGGGAAAGCGTAAGTGGGATGTTGAAGAAGTTACGTTGAGAAGACCTGGAGCACCGAAGGCGTTTCCCTCGACAGAAATTAATTGAAAAATTAATGACTGACGTATTTCGGAATGATAGCAAGCAAACATTGCTACCTGTAACATTCATATCTAGGAATGACCTCGGAAATAAGATAAGGGAAATCAGGGCCAGAACCAATTCATTTCTGTACTCTTTTTTTTTCCCACGAGCGATTAGGGAATGGAATAGAAAGGATTTACAGGGCGAGTAAAATTAAAATCCTAAAAGAGTAGCTTTCTTTTAAGCACTCCTGCCATCCTGATCTGGGTTTTCCATGGTTTTCCCGGATCACTCCAGGCGAATGCTGGGATGGTTCCTCTCATTAGCCCATGGGCGCCTCCTGCCATATCCCGTATATCCCTTCCAAAGTATTACCCTTTCGGATAGGTGCAATACACCCTCCGCCACACACTTTTAGTGAATCGCGGAGTAATAATAATAATAATGATAATAATAATAATAATAATAATAATAATAATCCAGCCGTGGAATTTTGAAAGAACCATCCCGACATTCGGCTGGAGCGATTTCGGGAAACCATGCAAACTGAAATCTCGGTGGCCGGAAGGTGTGAAAGTCAAAATTTCTAAAACCATAAATATTTCAACGACTAGAGAAAAATCTGGCATTTCCAGTATATGAGGAAATTATTAATAAAATAGTCTATTCACTAAATCAGTTACCAGTCGGCATCAAGTAGGGCGGAGACCCTTTAAAAATTAAATTAAATACCTTTCTGAGGGTGTTACAAGATTAATGGACAGCGGTACGTGTCGATAACAATGATTGGTAGAGTTGATAACTCAAGAATGGTGAAATAAATAACAATAAAAGGTGTCAAATATTGTTTCTTTTTTGAAATAGCTTATAAGAAATGAAATGGAAAAATGATCGTTGCATACCATTTGGAGAAGTCCCGCTTAGTGACACAATAACCAAATTTTAGGCCTATTCATATAATAATCTATTTATTTCTACACCAAATGTTGCCAAAAGACTAGCATCGCCAATCGGCAACTTTTGTCTTTTCTTGACGAGTTCCTTCAGAAACGAGCTTGCTTTTCTGTATTAGAGATACTGTGAAAAAAGGTTTGACCTCATAGCTTCAAATACCGAATAAGAATTTGGGATGGAATAGAAATTACTGATTATTAAGCGTATTACTTTGGGTCCTTTAGTAACAGTGAAGTTGAATCTAATAATATGAAATCAAATTTGCTATTTTAAAGTTTCATCCATCGATATGTGACGCACCAAATGGTCAACAAGGCACAAATGAATTTTTTGTCGTCGTCGGTAAATGACGACAGCTACCAGGTTGCTTCTGTCATACTTCTGTTGCATATCCTGTGTTTAACATGTGAGATATGATATTTGTGCATTCCGGAACACGTGAGTTCAAATACCCGTCCAGCAATCCAGATCTCCGTTTTCGGTAGTTTCCCGAAATCACTCCTGGTAAATGTAGGGATGTTTCTTAAAAAAAGGACATGGCCGAAATCCTTCCCGCTCCTAGATACCAATCCTTTCCTGTCTCTAATGACCACAACGTCAATTAAAATAAATAAAGAAACTTGGAATATATTTAGGTCTCAAGGTTCAATACGAGTAAGGGGACATCCATAAATTACGTGAGGCGTTTTTCCGGATTTCTGCCCCCCCCCCCCCCTCTGGTGAGATCTGGTCCGTGAGAACCCCGCCCTAGATATCCTAGATATCGCCCCCCAAACTTTTGGAGAAGTTTTTTTTTTCGTTTTTTTTTTAGGTCTCACCCCCACTTTTCGACGAAATACCCTCCTAATATCGACTTTCGTGCAATTTGTAGATGCCCCCTAATACTTCTAAGTTTTGGGTGGTTGGCATAATAACCTAACTTCAAGATGTATGTATTACTATTATTCATGCACTTTTTTGACGTACCTGGGTCATAATATCATCAGGATGGATTACTTATTTCCTAATGCGCTTATACCTACTTATATGCGGAAGCTCTTGCTCTGGTATTTTCAGATCAGTTTAAGAATCTTTTTTATGAGTATTAGAGATAAATGCTAATAAATTGTTTCTTCATACTAATTTTTAGTACTTCTTGAACTAACCATGGTTGAATTTAACATGGTCGACAGATATTATGAGGAAGTTGAAAACACACTGTACTCGCGTGTTGACTATGCTTGAAGACAGCGTCCACGTTAATGGTGGGAAAGCATGTTTTTGTTCAGCTGTATTACCTAAGATGTGGAATACAGTCGTTACGAACCATTTCGGTCTGTAAACTATACTAAGTTAGTCTGACTTATATAAATGTTTGATTTTTCAGTTTCCTTTCGACAGAGAAGATACCAGTATTACCTCCTCAAGTGTTCGCACTCGGGAATGCTTGCCAGACACTTGTGATTAAAGGAAAATGATATGTCGGTGGTGGAACGCAACTGTATTTTGTTAGAATCAAAATCCAAGAGATAAAAAAACACGAAACCGTTTATTCATTTGTAAAATACTAGGAAAACTAGCAGTTAATTTCTGTACGCTTACTGCTTCCAATCAGTAAAAGATAGTTGCAAACAAAATGGGAGAAATCTGAGTACGTACTATATACCGTGTATAACAAAGAATGCCGCCAGATTATAGTACATTATATGAACTATATCTATCTATACTATTACAAATTCATAGGCTGAATCCGTGTATCTGAGTGTTTGCTAGGCTACGCAAAAACTATCACACCAATTTTGATGGGAGTTTCACAGTTTGAAATCGTATCGTCCAACTCAGAATCTGCGAAATATCTTATAACTAAACGCGACCAAGGAGCGGAGCAAGAAATTATAATAAATGGGAAAAATAGGTGCCACAGTTCAGTATTTTAGATGAGCATTCGTTTCAAGAAATATTCACAGAGGATCATCATACTAGTCTTTGGATTCCGTTTCTTTTTTTAAAATTCAATTGTTTATTTCTTAAGTTCTCTGAATCGTAGAAGATTAATATAAAAAGATTTGGAAAGTTAAACGTAATAAGCGTAAATGATATTTAATTTACGTAAATATCTATATTCTTTAAGAGACACCAAAGATCACAATACTATACTGAGTAGTTTTTTCACTAGTTATTTATTTTTTCACTTTTCTGAAATACAGTAAGTTAAAATAAACGGAATACGTTAATCAAACCACTGCTTCGTAGATGCATTTCAGTAGGCGTAGATAAATTGTGAATTTAATTTAAGGTAATCATCACTGTGCTTAATTTCCTTACGTGTAGTCAAAACAATAAACATCCACGAATTACAACTTTACTTTGGTACCAACGGAAAGCAGACTTTTTTGTATGAACGGTCCATAAACAGAGTTAGTAGTGAATTAACGGGCACAGTCCTGTTCGTGGTTAATGGACGTCCTCTTTGAATATTTGAATTCGTTTGCGTGTAAGTTGAAATTCTGCCCGGAACCAATTAAACCTAATCATGTAGCATAAGATAACATCTCGGATGCCCTGCTTTCATGCCATTGGTGTTACTGTTGCTATGGTATGGTCTGCATTACAACCTAAACGCAAACAAATTACCCATTAGAGTAAAACAGTGTTTCTCAACCTTTTATAGATCTACGTATCCCTATTAAAATTTTCCAGGCGCTGCAAACTCCCTTGAAGAGGGAGGGGGGGGGGGGAATTGCGACTTTTTTTATTTTATTTTTTTTTTTAAAAAAGCTTTGCTATTAGTGACGATGGGAAATATTCACCATTGGTGTAAAATAACCAAACCATTGCATGGGTTGCGGTGAACCAACTGTACAAAAGTAACTACAAGGTCCCCATTACTACCTAGCCACAAATCCCTTTAGTATGAAATTATATATTATACCTAATGGACAGGGGCGGATCCAGGGGGGGGGGAGGGCTAGGGGGGCTCAAGCCCTCCTCCCCCCCCCAAAGTATCTAGGGTCCATCCCCGACATTTTAATTTTGGAGACTTTTTTTTTTAGCTCTACGGATTTCAGGCCTCAGGAGACTATAAATACTACCTTTTGCTCGACTCAAGCCCTCCCCCCCCCAAAACCAAAATCCACTCGAGCCAAGCCCCCCCCCCCCCAAGCCAAAGTCCACTCAAGCCCCTCCCAAAATAAAATCCTGGATCCGCCCCTGCTAATGGATCAGCGCCAAAGATTTTTTTTTCCTTTTTGCGTGTTTGTTACAATAAGAGAACTTTTCTATATGCCATCTTTAAATAGATGTTATCCGTAGCTTTAAAATACACGTTATAGTGTTCCAGTCGGTATGCCTCGGGATTTACTACTTTATAAACAATTTTATTAATTATCACAAAATAAATGATTATGGGTGGGGATCTCTTCCGAAGTGGTCCTTCACATTAGTAAAAGTGAAACATAATATATTAAAAAGGAACATATTGATTTTATTAATCTTTATACATGGAAAGCAAACTTTATTTGACGAAACAATTACTTGAATGGATAAATGGTTGTTCCCTCTCAAGTAGTGAAATTTAATTTTTATAGGTTCTTTAATTTTGGCGCTCGTTGTGGTCACTCTGTAGATGATTGCGTACTTAGGAGTCTGGTGTCTATCATCTCCAACAGCCACGATATCCCAGTGGATCGAGTGTACGTCCGCCGTGTGCTGTACCTCCCTCGTTGACTCGCCCAGGGCGGGCCTTTCCGCCTTCTCTCTCGCGATTGGCCGAACATATAACAAATATAAACAATTTATTAGCAACCAGCGGGAATGAATTCCATTGGACATAACCCCACCACCAGCATCATTTTCTTGGTAGGTGATCCCGCTCCATATAGCCATATTCTCTGTCTTCTGGTTGGGCTGCATTCCTATGCATAAACAGTTTATTGTTAATGATTGTTTCTTTGCCTGCGACATTCGTAAAGCGACAGCTCAGGTCCACAATAATTTATTAGGGGTTTTGAAAGAAGTCTTTAATTCGTCGAACATCCAGACAGACTAACTCACAATATCACACTGTGTCCATTGTTTTAAGCAAACCAGCGCTATATCCGAGAGTCTCTCCATCATTTCAGTAAATTAATGACAAAATATTAGGGAACACAAGGGAAGTCTGTTCCTTTGAACGTCAACCAGACCTCGTTAAATTACCTTCTTTATTACGTACTCTCTTGTCGACGGAATTACAACCATTATTCTTTCTAACATTTGACAAGTAATAATATTAAATATTCCTAACGATAACCTTGTCGGTCGAGACCCACATTCAAATCAAATGAACTTTTGGAAATTAAATACAGTATGGCAATAAAACGATTGAATCTAACAACAACATTTCTTGTTACTGATTAAACAACGAGATTTACAGAATGGGACATCTCAACGGGATTGTGATATTTTGTGCCTCTCAATTATAATATCTGGTACTAAAAAGAGGGTAAAACATTTCTACACACGCCAAACATTCCGAGCGCGATACAGCGGACAAGTTTAAGCTTTTAATAAAAGGCAAGTCAGCATTGGCAATGCAGCAGACATTTTAAAGATCTAAAGGGAATCAGCAGCATAATGTGAAATGGGCAATAAATAATCTAAACCAGTCTCATTTAACTTAAATCAAATGTTGAATTTTGGGAGGATGTGATAAGAATTCTTTTGAAATGATAACTTCCAACAATTTTTGAAGTGAAAACTTCTATAGTTGCGTTACGCGATTTTTGGAAGGGGGTAAATCTGAATTCGAAAGAAGCCACTTGTTGCACGTCAGATCGCGGCCGTCAAGGACACGGCCACCTGTTGCACGCATGAAATGCGTGCAGAACGTTTCTCGCAAATTCTTTAATCACACAGTTTTTTATCCGATTTTGATGGTATTTTGCATGCATATACTTTAAAACAAATAGAAAACACTGTTGATATTTGATTTACGGAAACCTAAACCATCTCCTCCTTTCCCCCTCACCTTAATTTCTGTCACCGTTGTTCATACAAACCCACAGTTTTAACGAGTTGTATTTGATGAGCTACGCCGAGACGTGCTGTGGTAGGATCCTGAAGAAAGGAATTAGCCTTCTTGCCTCTGACATAATAGCTTGTTAGATCTCCTTCGGGAAGATTCGGCGAACTGTTAGGTAGTGAATTAAGTTAGATTTTTAGTTTTTGAAGTGAAAACTTCTATAGGCACGTTGGGGCGATTTTTGGATGGGTAAAATCTTAAGATTTCGCATTACCTATATGCTAATATTAATAGTATATCTGTTGCGGTCTGGTGGCTAAGTGGTTAAGATGTCTGACTGTCGAACGAAAGGTCCCCGGTTCGAATCTCTGTCTCGGCGGGGGGTTATGTGACGTTTGTTATTCAATTAAATTTAAAAATTCGCGAAAAATAGGTTAATTTTTATAGTATAATTTCTTCTAAAAAGAGTACGCAACGTTGATCTCTTTCTTGAAGTGGGGCCAGAGAAAAATTAATTGTAAACCACTGATTTAAACAGATGTTACTAAATTTTACTTGGCTACACAATATGGAAGGAAGGAAATGACTATACTTTGAATGTATGATGTTTGTTGCTTACATCTATGTTAAACGACATCAGTATCATCACCACTTAAAAAAAATGTCCTTGCATGTCTTCGAGCTCCATATAGGCAGCAGCGACAACGTCTCTGCACGCGCGAAACCTCTGTCTTTACGCATTGTAACTCCTTTCAAACGCAACAAAAAATATTCAAATTTTACAGAGCGAAACCAAAGCATAAAATATAGATCAAGTTTGTATTTCAGCTAGATCGGAGCCTTTGACCTTTTAACTAGGTAGTGCGTAGTAGATGCCGCGCAAATATATATTCACCATCTCTCAGTCCCTTCAGACCCAACTGAATTTCTTCAAACACCGTTTTTCTCCATCTGAGTGATGTGACTTGCCCAATGCTATTTTAATGGACTGTCTACTCAAAATGTTATTTACCTTTATAATTGATATGATGTCGGTTGTCTTTTGAAATCCAGCGTTAATCATCCCATAGCTCTTTCCGCTGTTCATAGTTTTCATTCTATAATTACATTAAGTATCCAGGTCTCATAGCCGTAAGTCAGCGGGGGAACAGTGCACTAGTTGTGAAGTGTTTTTTCCATTTCATCATATTTGATTTGTGGACCATAGAATTATTTCCAAAAGATTTCATCCCAGTTTAACGAGACCGAAAATTTCTGATTTTATTTCTTCTGGCCAAGACAGATGTACTGAACGATACTTTCTAAAGATATTTGTTTGCAAAACTCTGTTGTGTCCATTTATTAGACGTAACTCTTCGTTTGAAAGATTTATGCCCTGTCCGACTGATTTACACTTAAAGACAAAATTTCCTGCCTTGCAATGTTTACAAGGTATTAGAAATCCTAGTTTAGCAGTACCATCTGATGTCAGTTTTTAACTTCATACTTTTTCTTTCCGCTACACCGGCAGTGCAGTTCCTGCAGCGATGACGTCAATCTGGTCTAACTACTAGGTCCAAAGGTCATGCAACGTTTACGAGTGGAAATAATAGCCATTAATCTGATTCAACAATTTTTTTTTGTCTTCATTAATATTATAATTACCGAGTCCAGGTGAGTGATTAGTAATGTTAGGTCTGGCATGCAAAAGATCCTAGGTTCGACACCTGAATTTATTTGAATTTATTCAAGACTAGCATTTGCCCGCTGCTTCACGCGCGCGTGCCTTGGCAGGTGTAGAAATTATTTACCGATTTTATTCTCTTATCAGACATTAACGTGGAAAGGCATGAACTGTTAATGTATTCTGAATAGTTTCGTTTTGTTTCGGTTAGTACGTTAGGTTCGGTTTTCATACTGATGTCAGAGAGTTGTTTTATTCGTATTTTAACGTGATGCAATTGATTCAATAGTAGAAACGGTTCCTGAAAAATTAACAGTAGTAATTCGTGGTTGTAATTATTGTGCGAAGTATAAACATTTATTGTTTAGAAAGGCTTTCACGGTTCAAACGACGTTCTTTCTTCCGTGCGCTTTCAGAAGCTATGGATTTAGCGTACAGAACCCGGTTATAGGTCAATCGCTTTTCTCGGTGCAGGTTACTTTCATTTGCTCTAGCTATTTCATCTAGTTCTCTTTGACGTTGCAGACGATGTTGTCGGTCTATTTCACTCTCATTTAGCCGAATATTATTTCTGAAAGCAATATTTAACTCAGCTAAAACATAATATTTTTAAATGCTGATATGGAGGATTCCACGTTAACCGTGGTACCGAAAATTTAAATGGATATATAACAGTTGTAACGTTAAGAAAGCTGATATTATAATCATTATGTGTAATTTTTTTGGCGATTTTATGTGTAAACTTTGCCTGGGATTATATAGCTAGGTATAAGCTTTGTTAAGGATATATCTGTGGATTTAATGAAAAATATTCTTTCCATGATACTTAACTAAAAAAAAGTTTATTTTTAAATGTGGATACCGAGGATTGCAACATAACCGCGGTGCCATAAATTTATGTAAATATAGCAGTAATCTACGACTTAGTCCTCTTGGAAGGGTGCTGAAATATAAAAATTCGTTACCAATAATCACAGCATCTCAATTTTTCTGATTTATTTATTTTTTGTTGTTTTTTATTTTTTGTTGTTTGGATATTGGTTTTATTTTATGTTGATACACCATCAATTATTCCTGCTTTAAAATAGAAATTTACGTGAATTGGAGCTACTCTTGATTTCAAATCGTCGTATCATTACTGTCATTATTTCAGTCAGATATAATTCATCCAAAAATGTCGAGATGTGATCATGGTACAGTTTATGTAGTAACGTGCATGTAACTGAAACAATTATTTCTGAGTGGCAACATTATCGCAAGTTGTGAATCGCTTGAAATGCAACCTGACAGCTGATATGATGCTTTGTTATAGGCCTAAGAGACGATGCCTGCAGCTTTATAATCTACGCGGTGTAGCATTAGGATATGAAACATTTTTAATTTAAGTTTCTTTCAATATAGCCGTATTTTCTATGTAATTATTTCAGTCGCATGTAAGTACCTGGCGAAACAACCGTCTGGACCAGATGACAATTGACTCGTTTTGTTTAGCATCAGCATAACGGGTTTAGTTTTAAAATTTACGCGGTGTAGAATAGAATTTTAGGATGCCTAGTTATATTTGAAATAAAAATTCGTTACCAATAATCACAGCATCTCAATTTTTCTGATTTATTTATTTTTTGCTGTTTGGATATTGGTTTTATTTTATGTTGATACACCATCAATTATTCCTGCTTTAAAATAGAAATTTACGTGAATTGGAGTTAATCTTGGTTTCAAACCGTCGTATCATTATTGTCATTATTTCAGTCAGATATAATTAATTCAAAAATGTCAAAATGGATCACGGTACAGTATATGTACTAATGTGCATGTAACTCAAGCAATTATTTCTGAGTGGCAAAATTATCGCAAGTTGTAAATCGATTGAAATGCAACCTGGACAGTGATGACAGCTGATATGCTTTGTTATAGGCCAAAGGGACGATTCTTTTAGCTTTATAATTTACGCGGTGTAGCATTAGGATCTGAAAAAATTTTTATTTGAGTTTCTTCAATATATCCGTATTTTCTATGTAATTATTTGAGTCGCATGTACCTGAATTTTCGGATGCCTAGTTATATTTGCACGTTATAGCCACGAGACATATTAATCGAATAAAGTACTTCCAAATATGTGCAATTCCGCACAAGTCATTATGAAAGAAGTATGTTTTATTACTTGCTGATATTTATAATAGCTGTTTTTCAGACATCGCTCTTCGAGAAAAAACTGAATTTCGTATTAAGTATTGGCTTATTGTGGCTGTATTGTACAGAATTCACGTAGCAATTTTGTTCCAGAGACAAACTGTATAACAGTCTACCAGAGACAATACGTCTTCAATATTTGTAATACAACTTTTTCGTAATTCAACAGACCTGTTACGATTCAAGTAAATGCTGATTATACTTGATTCACGTACTCTTTTTATTTTGAAGTACTGCGGTCCAGAAAAATAAATCGCAGAAGTAAAAAAAAAAAAAAAAAAAAAAAAAAAAAAAAAAAAAAAAAAAAAAAAAGGAAATCCTAAATTTTTCAGGTCTCTTTATGAAAGGAGTGACCGTCTGAATGTGTATAATTATCTGTGGTCTACAGTTTCACATTTCTGAAGTTTTTTACTGACTTTCTTCTTCCCATGGTACATAAATTGATGCGGTAGTTTTTGCGTTATTAGAGATCAAGCCTCACTACAAACGCAGCTTGCTTACAGATTTATAATAGTATAGATGACTTTTGGATAGTTCTTTCACAAAAAAAAAGGAAATCCTAAATTTTTCAGGTCTCTTTATGAAAGGAGTGACCGTCTGAATGTGTATAATTATCTGTGGTCTACAGTTTCACATTTCTGAAGTTTTTTTACTGACTTTCTTCTTCCCATGGTACATATTAGTCGTTAGCTACTTCTGCAGATGTTGATCAGCAACATTAGCTTTAAAAATTTGGAAACACCATGCAAATTGATGCGGTAGTTTTTGCGTTATTAGAGATCAAGCCTCACTACAAACGCAGCTTGCTTACAGATTTATAATAGTATAGATGACTTCTGGATAGTTCTTTCACAAAGCGAATGGCCCGTTTCCTTTCCTTTCCGTTCCTTATTCTTCATTATTTTCTTTCCTTCTGGTTTTACGTCTCGTTGACGTCGAGGTCATTAGAGGCCGAAAAGGACATAGCGGAAAGGAATGGGAAGGAATTCGCCCATGGACTTTCGAAGGAACCATCTCGGAATTTACCTGGAGCGGTAAGGGGAAACATAGAAAACCCAAATCAAGGATTCGAACACCCACGTCCTTCCGAATACGAAGACAGAACGCGCTCCTTGTCACACACACACACACTCTCACACATAAAAATCTTCGCTCCCGGCGAGCAGTAATATACTGCACTTCCCCTCTCTCCCCTAAAAAATTCCCAACTCCCGGAGGTTTTAGGCATTCCTTGTTTCCTGGTCAGCGTGCTACCGTGAGACGACAAATGAAAGATGTTGCTGGAAACTGGCGTAGTATCGTTACTCCAATAACATAAAGCACATTGATGGTCACTTGATAACCAAGTGTACTGGGTGAGCGGTAACGCTCTGCCCTCGCATTCAGGAGGACGCTGGTTCGAATCCCTGTCCGGCTATTCAAAGTTCGGTTTTCTTCGATTTACAAAAATCACTTGAGGTCAATGCCGGGATGGTTACTTCAAATGAAGGCCGAATTTCTTGCGCACAGTCTTTTACCACCTCTAATGATCTCATCGTCAACGAGGCCATAAGAAATAAAACAGAGAAAAAAATTACTCGGTGTGGGTCTATGACCGTGTTATGGATTAGGTGATCGGTCTAGATTAGTTCCCAGGTCTCGAGTTTAGTCATACATAGATACAATTAAGGTTAACTTAAACAAAAATGCATTGCACAGAATCCTAAAGTGAGACACAACGAGTTTTTAGGGTCAGACGTCATGAAGGCGTGACCTGATTTGGCTGACATACGAATTTAACTTATATTTGGCTCTAAGTGTTTTCTCTGCAAAAGAATTTCTGTTGAATTTGAAAGGACTTAGTAGTATTATGAGGGACAGAGACGGTCTCAGTATATAGTAAGAGATGTGGAAATCGTTTCGTGTGTTCTGTGAAGGATTTATTTAACACAAATTTAATTCTGAACGAACCCCATTTCAATTGATTGCTTGAGTACAATCCATTGCAGGGCCTCACACTTCACGTAAGATGTAACTGCAAAAAATGATGTAAACTTGCCTACGAGAATATCTGCATCTTATTTTTAAGGGAGTATTGGCTTAACTGTTAAAATTTAAGATGCATCATCTGTTTCAAGATTTAACAAAAGGCGTTGAACCTGAAGGCTGGTCGTAAATTCGGTAACTCGGAAACTTTCGGCGAGTCCGATGATACTCGAAGTGTTGATTACACTGGCCTTCACCACAGCGGCCTTTGGCTAAACAGGAAATTTCAAATTAATAACTGCAGTGACTTTATTTGCCTTTACATTATTAAAAGGAAGCGTAAAACAAATAATGGTTATTAGTTTTTGAAATTATACTTTACTTAGAAACTTCTTCATAAAAAAATTTCCGTCATTCAAAGTCGAATGCATTTATTTAAAAATATCCAAACCAAATACTCCGAGAAACTAATCAGAGAAAGTTTACTCACGTTACGAAAAAACTAAATAAAAAAGATAATGGTTAATCGTTATTCGTTTCCCCTTAGAAAATTTTATAGAACAAATTTATATTACCACCATAGAGGATATCTGTCATTTTTGATTGGTGTTTAAACTAGTTATTTTGTAAGGTGTTTTAGAAGGTACACGGAGTCAAACATAGTAACTCCAAGGAAAATAGGAAAATTTTCTTTGGTAAACTGCCATAAGCGGAAATGCAAAACTGCGTCACACTATCAAATTGTTTCATTTTGTACAGCTATCCGATGCGGATGTGTGTCTGTGTGTCTTAGTATGGACGAAACTGAAATTGTAGTGTCATAAAGTTTTGTGTAAAACAAGAAAGGTTTATTACGAAACGAAATTGGTCCCCAGCTCATAATACTTTATCTTGACTCTTCTAATTAACCTTGCACACTTAAGCTTGATCGTACCAGCCTTGAATACGAGAATGTCGGGGAGGTCAAATAACAGCATAGAGGAAATACATGATTTGAGTATTTCAGAAGAAATGGAGGATATACTTTGTTCGAGAAAAAGCATTTCGTAACGTCCGTGTCATTATCGTTAACATTCGCATTCGTATGAATTAATTTGTATCCTTTTTACTAATACAAATTGATTCGTTGCATAGATTTGGAACGATGCATCAGACTTCGAATTATTACTATATACCACCATCGAAAAAATAATAATATCCGTCAACTGTTTAGTATCAGAAAAAGTCCTTAGAGGAAGTGAAAGGATTTTGTTTATTGGTTACCGTCAGAAGGATAAACCAATGTAGATGAACATTACACCAGATTTTTGAAGTTATTATATGACAAAAATTCTTGAGGGGAGACTCGTTTTGCAGAAGATAAGATAATTTTTCATCATGAATTGCACCTGCTCATGAAAGCATTTTTGTGATACAGAAGTTAAGGAAACTGGACTAGGAACTGTTGTAAAAGCGGTTTCATTTCCAAGGTTTGGTTCCCTACAAACTATGTCTCTGCTCATCGTCGCTTTTAAACGAAACCTGTATCCATGATATGGAGGTAGTTTTTAATGTCATGCGAAAAATCACTTCAAGGAAGTGATAAAAGCTTTAGAACAGCGTTGACATTAATGTGCAGATGCAATGGGAAATTATGCTTAAAATCAGAAAACAGTTTCGAAGTTATGAAGACTTTCCTTTATTATGGGCAAAGAACTTTTAACACAAATTTCGTTATGTAATCTAGAAAACCACGCAGAAGGTTATATAGGCTTACGTAAGTCATTCGATTTGTTGGTTCTTCCATATCGTCATTCCATAACATATGTCACGTGCTATACTGCTTGAATTATATTTCATTTTTCTGGTAATAACTTCCTTCCTACAGCATTTATGTAAATCAGTTAGCTCAGTTAATTTTTACTTATCAGGATGTTATTTACTGCAGTCGTTTCGTTGTAGTTCCTCGAATAGGCTCAGCATTTTGTTTTGGTTGCATCATTTTCTCCTGTCCAGAAAGCTCATCAGTCGAACCGTGGTTCTGTGTTCGAGAAGTTGTACGTATTAATCCTTGTTGGCGAGGAGCCAAGCATACCCACATTGATTACTGATTTGAGAACATTACGGATCACTCAAGGATCCATACTGCCTCCCCTCCATAATCAAACTAACTTAAGAGGCAACTGTAATCTGTGTCCAGCGTTAATACTTTACTTACTAATCTGTGTTACTTTACCTCACAGTATCTTCAAGCCATAAACAGCTGTTCCTTGTGAACCAATATCGGTGGAAATAAAAAGAGCATGACGGTTGTTGGTATTCAAATTACGATTTGCAATAGCCTCAAATAAAAGAAGCAAATTTCCAACTTCTTATCACTAGCTGATGTACGGGAGCAAGTACTAATCTATTTCTCGTTCAGCAACAATGTTGCTTCACAGGTATGAATGAGACATAAATGCGTGCAAGAGTGATATTCTACACTGTTACAAAATTTCTTAGAAAACAAAGGGTTTAGCGATCAAAAATTTTGTGAGAAACTTCATAGATAGCCAACGTAAATTACCTGAAAGGTAGATAGAGTCAGTTCATTGAAAAGGAGTACGCTATATTTAAAACTAATTGTACGTAAATTTCTGACTTTATTTTAATTTTTAAAATATATTCATATAGTAAAACTATAAAAGGACTGTATGCGTACAAGAAAATCATTTAAAAAAGATTAAATTCCAAGTATGTGTACTCATGTATGTCAGTCTACCAGTTTATCTGCCTGCCTGTCAGTCTGTGCAAACGGATTTCAAAATACTTATGTCACGGTAAGTTACATAGTTCCCGAAGAAATCGTAAACAAATTTACGTGTTTCAATACTGTATGCGTTTTAATGAAATGTAGTACTGAGATATTTTATATGCGACTAATAAGTTACCGCAATAATCATAATCAAGTTTCTGCAAGAAAATAAAAACGCAGAAGTTTATTTTACCTTTGTATAGTTGCCTTATTCTCATGTAGTATAATGAATGGCAATATTAGCCATACAATTTGAAATGTTGTTTGCAGAGAAGCTTTGCGAACTGTTCTGAATATTTCCTACGAGTTGTCCACAGCCATAACATCTTACAAGCATTGACATTACAAAGCGGTGGTAGAAACAAATGACGTGCCAAGTATGTTTGAAACATTACTGCACAATCTAAATTTAGAAGGATAGGGAGAAAACTAATAAAAATGAAAATAGTGGGCTGTTCCTGTGCTTCTAACCAAATTTGCTTTGTTAGTGAATTCATAGCACAGATCTTAAATTCCACTTTGATGAAGTCACGGGCACACCTAGCAGATGATAAATTATAAATTAAATTTGAAGGCACCTGGCGGCTCGTTTCACTTAGATGCCCATGTCATTAATTGGAAACATAATGAGGCTGATTAACTTTCAAATACTGCGAATATCTAGAGAAGCATTCCTAAAAGCACATATTAATTTTTCTCAATACAGCCGTTGCAAAGTTGATTATTATTAAGCATTCTCCTTCTTTCTCGAATAGATTTCTTTTAATTTTTTTTCTCTATAAAGTGATACCGGTAAACAATGGAAAAACGAAATCTGCAAAGCCGAGCTGGAATTCGAACATACACACCCACGAATGCCACGCCCAAGTTTTACAAGTCATCCACCAATCTCAGTCCATACGTCTTCTAGAGAAATGAAATTACTAATGAATGATTCTGTACTGTGACAGAACAAAGCCATTGTGATTCGCTTATAGTTACAGATGGGCTTGACAGATTATTGGACAAACGGCAAATAGTGGTTAGGTTTTGGTTAGAGCTTGAGAGGTGGCGGCGACTTTGTAAGAACTGGAGTGTCGACTTCAGGACATCGCGAATTTATGGGAATAATTACTCGGCCATCTTCAGAGATCTTCATGTTCATTTTATAGCAAGTATTTGTATATGATTTTTTTATAAACAGTTTTATCAGTCAGTAATTTGAAACTGTTACTCCTTTCTTTCTGAAGCGTGTGAGATGGTATACAAATTATCCATAATTGTCTGTGAATGGGAAATTTTCCGGCGTAATCATGCTATGTATTCATTGGGATTTACGGCTGGATGGAGTCGTGGAATCACAATATTCCGACAGCTTCATCTGCCCTCTTAATCAGCGCAGCTTAGCTTCCATCAATGGAAATCATAATGTGACTGTTTATGCGCAACATGGCTTGTTACAACACATCAGTGGAACCAGCTGTCGAAATGTTGTGTTTTCATGACTCCATCGAGCTGGACACTTTCAAAGATGTTTTAGAAGTCCACAGTGTTGGGGCGTCCATTAATTGCGTGAATAGTGCTTTGATGGATCAGTGGTTAAGATGTCTGACTGGGGAGCAAAAGGTCACCGGTTCGGTTCGAATCCCTGTCTCGGCGGGGATTTTCATAGGCCCTTAACCCGGCCTTCACCTCTGACACACCTTGCTGTGTAATGTGAAGTACGCTAGGCCGCTTCCGTTATTCGGATTCCACGTTTAACTGTAGGTCCCCTGTACCCGATAGGATGCCGGGTTAGGTTAAGGTAGCTACGACAGGGGCGGAATGCGCAGCCAATAGAAACCCTGTCACCAGGTCATTCCGACCACACGGAATTATTATTATTGCGTGAAGTGTTTTTTCCGAAAATCCGGACCGCACCCTCCTTCCCCCCTTCCATCCCTTCCCCCTTCCCTCCCTTCCCCCTCTCCCCCTATGATGGCGAGAGATGTGGACCCCCCCCCTTTCTGTTCACCGACCTCGTAATTTTCGTGGTCGGTATCGGAGTCGTTTGTAGACCTTTTTTAAGATCTACTGTTCTTCAAGAAATTAAAAATATGACGTGAGATTTCGCCGGACCCTCTCTCCCCCTTGTTTTACCTCACCTTACTCGACGAAACAAATTACTTAAGTTCTGTTTTATAAAATGGCGAATTTCATCCAAATCAATGATTGATATCAACTCTGCTGGTTCTTTTTGCTGTTTATGATTTTGGTGTATATTTTTGCAGCACCATGACGTTTTTTACCACAGGGTTAGAGCCCTGGCGGTTGAAGAAATTTTCACCATCAGAACTTGGCCAGCAAGGTTGGAAAGGTGGCAGTGCGTATTCTCCAATTGCCTGATTGTGCATTGATACGGCTAGTATTAAACCATAAGCATCTATTTAGTGGTATTGAGCGAGGACTTAGCACGGCTAATTGTGATTGTTCTGTTAGACAGAGATATTAAACATAACAGTTCACCTAAGTATCTTTCGGAACATTAGGCCACCATGAACCGGCGCTTGTTTTCATCCCCCGGCCCTCAATTTCATCTGGGTGCACACACAACACAAGAACAAAAAATTACACAGACGTTAAAACTATATTAGTCGTTCACAATCCCAAGTGCCCCCTCACAAAACACTTTTTCCTTATTGTTTTACGCCACATCTACGTCGTAAAAGGCAGGAGAAGGTTGTGAACAAGGAACGGGAAATAATTCGGATATAGCCTTTTTGAAAGAACTATTCTTATGCTCGCTTGGAGTGATTTCGAGAAACCCCGGAAAACAGAAATCTGCATGGTCGGACGAGGATTTGAACCTCAGTCCTCCCGAATGTCAGGCCCGAGCACTACCGCTCACCCACCGAACTCGGGTCGCAAACAAGATTTAGATTCAGCTTACGAAGCAGAGATTACAAGTTTCACAGATAGAGACAATATAAGTTCCTCTATACCGCCAGCGACAGGCTCAAACACAAATCGGCTGGTATACACATTCGTCGCAGGAATACAGTATACGTGGAATACACGGAAAAGGTAGAATAATAATGATGATTCGCCCATGTGATATATTGCTGTGACATTTTGCTGTCTGTGACGAGTTTTTCACTGAGCATTCATCATTCTTTAAAATCAAAAAAGTTATCAAATAACTAATTTATCTAATAACTACAAACAGTGCTAAGTCAAGATAGTTAATTTGTGGGGAACTGCTTATGTTCAGAAAGTGGCACTGAAGTATTCAACATAAAAGAAGTCAAGCTGCACGAATATTTTAGGCAGAGCTACTCCATATGGAGAGATTTTAGCGTCCGTCTCTTCCTCTAGTTTTTGGTGACAGAATGAAAAAACAATAAAGTAAGTCGTGCCAGATGAGCGTATCGAGTCCAACACGAAAGTTATTTTGAAGTCAACCGCAGGCAGCCAGTGTTTTACTTTGTAGCTGAATTCAGACAAAAAGCGACGTTTTCTGGTGTCTATCTGCTTGGTGTTAGGCCACGTCTCGTCTTATCAGTTGGTTTGTGGCTACGGCCTCGTCGCCCACTCACTGCATTCCGGCACATAAACGTGACCTCGCACAACCAATGACGTATCGCCACTTGTGTTTACGGGTCTTATTACTCAGCATGTTTCCGTTCCGGGATAAAGTCAAAATAAAGGCGATATTATCAAAAATGTAAATGATCGAAAAGCTTTCATGAGATTATTGTTCTTCTATTACGGCTCCAATGAAAACAAACTACAAAATATAACAGTTATTTGAGCTGAAGTTAATCTTTGGATTTCGGCTACTCTGACTACACGAGAGTGACTTGTTACGGAAAGTAATAGTCCGAGAGCTGTGAAAAATTTAGGGTAGGTATTTGAGGCACCGTCAAAATTTGTATAACACTTCCTTTCTAATTTCTGAATACAAAATCGAAGACCTGGCTGAAGGGAATTGGGGCATAGTCCACCTTTGAATTTTTAACTTTGCTAATTTTTATTTACAAAAAATGTCCTTCAGGCATTTTGAAATTTTAATATCTTCAAATTTGGTATGTAAAAGAAAATAAAAATAAATAAGCCAGATTATTTGGTCGGGCCTAAAATATTGCCAGGTCGTTTCAAAATTGTATTTTTTAATTTTCGAAAAATATATTTGAATCACGCTGAAATTTACAAAGGATAATATTTACACTTAGAAATAAATAATTCTGAAAAGACGGGCGATTTGGGTGGGACTTTACACCTGCCAGGTGATCGGAAATATACGATAGCGCGAGTAAATTGTGTATGGGGGGCCGGCTGATTTGAAACGTGTTGCGGTGCGATTGGCTCCCACCAGACCATGTGACTCATAGCAAGCGGGCAGTTGTTTAAAATGATTTTTCAGCACATTCGTAGTGAAAGGTGTAGTTATAAAAGTGCTATTTTTTTATGTATATATAAATAAAATAGTAATATACACATTTCTCATGAAAGCTGAACATTTAGTTTGTGTTATTTGCTCAAAAAATAAGGGAAGAATTATTGTTTTCAGTGAAAAAACTTTCCAAAAAAGTCATGAAGTTTGGAAATTCGGCAAAAACATGGGTTAAAATACAAATTTTTTATTTAACTATCCAATGTTAACATAAAAGAGGGTTATCACTCATCAAATTTCCTTGCTATAATGAAGAAATATTATATCGAAAACGCATCTCAAAAATATGATTTGCCTTTTTTCAAATTTTTTTGCTGTGCTATATATTTTTCTGTAATACAAATTTTATATATTTATCCAAGGAACATACTACCGGTCAGTAAAGTATTGGTGAAGCATCAGCATCTCGAAACAACGTTAGTGTTGGTATATAGAATGTATTGCTGAGACACCAAGCATAAATTTAAAAGAAAACGAATTAGAAGATTTTGAGAGTTCAGCAAATAAAACGTTTGTAATTTTTTGTCGCAAGAGTTCCAAAAAATACAAAGGATGTCGTCTATCTCTTAATGCTCTCAACAAGGATGTTCTGAAAAAATCTTTAATGCCGTACAAAGTGTTTATCAAGGACACTGAATTTTATAAAAAAGTTCAAACTGCAGATTCTATAAATAATCATCGAAATGTAAATAACAACAAATGCGAGAGTATCAAGTAAAAGAGGAAACGAATTACCACAACAATGTATTCCTACATCAAGAAGCTTTAGAAGAAATTTGCTGTTTTATTAATGAAAATATTCTTCAAAATAAAACATTTTTATTATTTCAGTTCACTATGTAATACTTATTTGGATATAATTACAAACATTGCTACAAAGAAAGGTGACAAATATGATAGTGCATTCAGTAAAACTCATTTTGAATCAAAATTAATAATAAAGAAAAGAAATATAAAGAAAAACTCCAAACTACATTTGTGCATAAAAAAAATCGTTGGTCCGAAAGGTTATTGTGTTAATGATGAACTATTATCATTAATAAAAGAAAAAGACATTCTCCAAAAAGTTACTTTCATTTTACGAGGAACAGTTTTTGATATGGTAACAGACACCATTACCGGAAAATTTGAAATCTTCTCATTTACTGAGGGGTGAATGAACGACACTACAAACAATAAAAGACTTTTATTCGGTAGAGTTGTGTGGTTGTCTCTATAGCAGTAAAACAAAAAATGAATGTGAAAGGAAAAGATCTTCACTGGCTGAACATTTAATGTTTCACGTGGGAAAATTAAAACAAATAAACATATTACACTAGCTATTACACTAAAAAGTACAACGAGCTCTCGAAAAGTTGTTGAGATCGCAGGTAGGTATGGTCACTGCTACACCTAGCATACGATTGAAGAATTGGAAACAGAAGATCAACAATGTATCCTAACGGAATGAGAACCTTTCCACTGCTCCAAAATCTTTTTAAACAACTGCCCGCTTGCTATGAGTCACGTGGTCTGGTGGGAGCCAATCGCACCGCAACACGTTTCAAATCAGCCGGCCCCCAATACACAATTCACTCGCGCTATCGTATATTTCCGATCACCTGGCAGGTGTAAAGTCCCACCCAAATCACCTGTCTTTTAATAATTATTTATTTCTAAGTGTAAATATTATCCTTTGTAAATTTCAGCGTGATTCAAATATATTTTTCGAAAATTAAAAAATACAATTTTGAAACGGCCTGGCAATATTTTAGGCCCGACCAAATAATCTGGCTTATTTATTTTTATTTTCTTTAACATACCAAATTTGAAGATATTAAAATTTCAAAATGCCTCAAGGACATTTTTTGTAAATAAAAATTTGTAAAATTAAAAATTCAAAGGTGGACTATGCCCCAATTCCCTTCAGCCAGGTCTTCGATTTTGTATTCAGAAATTAGAAAGGAAGTGTTATACAAATTTTGACGGTGCCTCAAATACCTACCCTAAATTTTTCACAGCTCTCGGACTATAAATTTTCAATTAGCAGTCAACCAAAAATGTACAGTTTTCGTTTTATCCTTCATCACTAAGCTACGAATCATATAATTCCGAAAGTTTTGTCGGTCGAAAGATATTTCATGTACATTATTCTTTAATGAATGCTTCAATACAAAGCATTGTATACCTTCCCTGATATGTTTGATATATCATTTGATGTATCAATTAATTACACTCGAAATTATAATCAAATAAAATTTGGCAATACATGACATAGGTTTTGTTGCCGAAATGGATTTATAAGGGTTTGTCTTTGGATCGTCCTCAAGATCTCCTATGTGTTTGTGGCATTGTTGAATGTGTCTGATGTTAATAGGATTGATTTTTTGGAAAAATGCTGAAATATGACTAGCTACACAGGAAACTGATTATACTTTATAAAAAAAATCGTTATATTGGAGATAATTTTCTGGAAGTACTTTCAGGCCTTTGTTATGGAATTTTCAATATCTGTTCATTAATGTACGGAAATTTCGCGGATATACTGTACCTTAACTTTAGCTAAATTAAAAGTTGTTAGCTTGGAATGGTTCCTTATTCATAGCAAATAAATCAATAGAAAGACTGGATTGCAATCTCTAACATAAATTCATAAACATAAATTTTTAGCACATTTTACATTATGATTATCTGCTACAACCGCCAGTTTACCGCTGAAATTGAAAGGTTTATAAATGCAGTCGTTATGAACTGGGAAGGAACAGAGAAAGGTAACACGTTTGCGATTAATGATATGACTACTGTGAATTCTAGGTCGGCCTGCCCTGGTTTAGATCCATTTCTCAGCCTATTTCGAAATCTTCAGAGGTCAAACTACATGACAACTCACTGTCGTGATCTAAACGCGAGTCGCCTACTGTGGGTTGTCACCTAACTACTTACTGCTATGCTTGGTGGCGTAACAGTGGCGTTACTCCACTGTTTCGGAAAAAAAGTTTGTTAGTAATTAAGGGATACTCTAGGTTATGCAGATCTCTTGGTGATTCTACGACTCAAAATCAATACCAGATTGAGAACCTAGTTTCATTGAAATTAATCATCTCTGAAACAAATCTATTAGCAATGACTTGTTTAATATGTTGACTGAGTTGAGTAGCTAAACCTTTAAGGGGTCAAACAGTCAGTCATACGAACTCTTTGTCTTTGTTGGATTCCTGTTTTTGCAGTGAACATGGAATTAACCACATTCAGTACTCCCGCAGGAGAAGTATTAATAAAGCGTATTCGACATAGGATGGCCATTTCCTTTCCTCCCAGATCTGCAATCTAACCTGGAATCAGAACCACGAAGTAATTCCAGCATAATTCACAGGTTCAGGCTTTTTCAGATGCACTGTATAATGTTTCAAATGCCTTGGGTAATAATAACAATTCATGAGTTCATATATTCCAGAACTCAGGGTCGGCGTTAGGAGAGGGGGGGGGGGTAAGCGGGTCAAATGTACACGCACCCGCCGGGCTGATGGGGGCCCCGATCATCGGCTGTAGGGGCTCCCCGCTCGACAAGTTGTAGAGCTAAAAAAAAAATCACCCATTTGGTCTGAGGGAGGGCCCTAACTCATTAATTACCGAAGGGCCCCCAAGTAGTTACCCCGAGCCTCAAAATACAAGCGCTGGCCCTGCCAGAACTAAATCTTGTTGCGTGCTGCACTTGTGCGAAAAGCAGGATCGTAAAGCATTTTTAAAGAAAATGTTTGCTGTCATTCATTGAACTGAAGTTGTACCAAGATACAAACGTTGTTAACTGAAGTTGATAATGTAGACTTTAAAATCAATCATAATTAATAAAAGCATTGTACTTCGTCTTTTAGTTTTTTTATTGCAAGTTATGAAAGATGTATTAGAACTGCAGTTGTTTAGCGGACATAATGGAGCTGGATATCTGGCAAATAAACTGCACCTATGACATAACATCCAACTCAGTAGGCACTTAGCAAGGCGAGAAAAACACGAAGAACTCATTTACCGCTCGGTTGCACACAAAGGAAGCGGAAACCTTTGCGGGGAGCTCTCTCTCACTCTGCTATCCCCTGGTGTTTAGAACACTCAAACTCAGTTATGAATATGGTGATGCAGCCTACAAAGCAGATAGCATCAGTTGTACCGAGCAGATGTTCGAATGGTACTGATAAAATTCCTGTGGCCAAGAACTGCATAGAGTTTCAAGTTGCTACGTAACCTGCCTCTGCGGATACAGTTATCAGTTGAAGGGTTATCCGACCGGTTTACCTTTGTGGTTGTTGCATAAGCTAATTTGGTATTCCTTTAATGGAGCGTTTCTCATTCGTTTTCAACCCAGGACAAGTAAACTGTCAAAAATAATTCTGCGGGCCACTAACATATGTGGACCTAATTTAAGTTATCAATATGTATATTATTAACATCATATTAACATTGTAATATTATAATCTAAAAGAATGTTTTGAATTCCTACGGAAACACAGTTATGAAACTGGAAGTGTTAAAAATTAATTACATATTGATCAGAGTCTTAATATTAGTAACCAAATAAACAGTAATGTTACTATGGGCTGGAAGCTACACTATACCACCGACCTACATGTACAAATCAAAGACACTAGGTCCTTAACACTTTATTTTTGTTTACCTTACCACTCTTATGTTGCCAACCCTATAACGTAGAGCGGTATCTCACGCCTACTACAATACCCTTATAATACGGTCTTACTGCAAAGACGTCGGACATGAATAGACTATGACAGGAACAATGCTGTCCTGTCCTTATCCTGGCAATGACAGATTTTTGCCAGGTTATTCAAATATTCGTGGCCGTTTATAGTTTAAATTCGCTTATAGCCTTCTACAGTACGAATATGTTATATAAATTTTTAATAGTCTGCGTGTTGACGACCTGAACCATTTTCGCGGACCACAGGTTGAAAAACACTGCCTTTAACTATAGGGGAGCTACAAAGTAATCCCAAACAAGGCTTGACACACACAGTAGCTTTGCAAGAGGCAATCGACAGCTTGAAAGCCCTATAAAATTCCTGCTGTGATCGGGATTCAAAGTGGATAATTCCTGTCCCCAGTTAGACACTTCAACTACCACTGAGCCACTAGAAGGAAAGCGCCACGGTCCCATGTAATTCAGTATTGACGAACTATTTGTAAACCCGCCATGGTGTTTTGATCTCCGACCCGCCATCCAGATTTGGGTTTCCCATGGTTTCATCAAATCACTCCCGGCGAATACCGGGATGATTTTCTTAAAAAGGCCGTGGCCAGATTCCTTACCGTTCCTTGCCACAGGTCTGTTTGAAATATAAATGAACTCTCTGCATTTAACTATAACTGCAATATTAATATAAAATTCTACATGAATAATAAAATTGCCAACAGCCATGTGCACATTTTATGAAACTAATTTCCTTATTTTTAGGCGGTTAATCAATTGATTTCGTGCCCCAGAGTTCGTACCTTCCGTATCATGATACTATTTAACTTTAGAAGCATAGTAATTCTTGATTATCACCTTTTAAGAACCATTAATAAAAAATTTGAATTTTAAGGGTACTTTAAAGTTAATATTCTGCAAGAACTTTGATTATTTTCAGGTTCACGGGTAAATTACCACAATGAGATATTTATTGATGATCGCTGGCAATGACATGCCTGGGCGTATTTAACGTTAAGCTTAACATAGAAACATTGTATTTATGGCAAAGCAACGCTCATAGCCATTTATCCAAGCAAACAAATGATGAACATTACGTTATGAGTTAAATTAAATAATCGATACCAAAATTACACGAACAAACAATAATCAAGTTACATCACAATAACCTCGTGATAACAGAATCAAATTCAGGTTGAATTATGGAGCTAATACGTCAGGTGCCACAAATGGTTCTTAGATGCCATTTGTGAAAACTGAAAGATAGTACAAAGTTTTGAATGAACACATACGGTTCCAGACAAATAAGCCTTTATATAATTGGGCATTGTAACTCAATGGGATTTCATTCATAATTTCGAGCACTGATTTCCAATCTCGAAGTCGCTTAGGGTGGGTCACTAGTAATTTCATAAAATACACGACTATGGTTTCGGTGATTAACACATTACCAATTGGTAAGTCAGCGACGGCAGCTGGCGTGGATCGAAGATGGGCCCGCGGCATGAGGGACACTCTACAGCATTGGTAAACCGAATGCACTTGGCAGCGTCAGACTATCTCCAGGCAGTCAGATAGCTCGGCACACGGCTGAAGTCAGGAACAGCGTCAGCATCAGAATTCAGAATCAGAACTCCGGCCTGCAGTGTATGGTGGCCACAAATGTTAACCGACGTATTCAATTACCTATCTTCACAGGTATCCAATTGCTTTTTGGTAGATAGTGTATTTCTAAAACACGAAATGAACAGAAAAATCAGGAAGTATTATTGAAGAGTTGCGTGACAGTGTATCGCTAGAACCAGTTGCGAAAATTGCTTAAGTTTCTCCGTATTTATTCTTATTTTAAGCTCGTTCCTTCAAAGGTGAAAACATTCTTGTTTTGCAAGCTGTCATGCATTATTCTGAAAGAGGTTGAAGAAAGGGTAGTCCGGATAACATTTTGTAACACATAACGTTTTGGGGAACAAGTTCACAGTAAATTCTAAACAATTCATATGCTGTATTACTTGCGATTGATAAACCTATTCTTCTTTGCTAAGTTTTTTGTTGTCAGAAGAAAGCAACGTTTCGTCTTCATGAACTGATGTTGGAATTACATCTTTATGTTTCACTGGCCGTTATTCCACTTTTATAGCAACACCGATACTTCATGATGCATATTAATTTCAGTGCCAGAGTTCTCCTTTGTCGTATAGTGTTGCAACTACCTTTAAGCCCAACTATTCATCTTTTTTCTTAGTCTCCAGTCACTTGGCTCATGTTTGAGTATCCTGATCTTGTGGTCTGTTCTTTATTCAAAAGAGTAGGTCAGCAGCCACAATGTGGTTTCCTAACTGTAAAGCTGAGCCATGTAAAAGTATGTCTTTGTTCTAACTAATCCACTTTTCGGAGGTTTTAAATGCCGACTCCTAATAATTTTGTCTTCTCCATCATTTTGTTAAAATTGTCATTATCTCTTCTTACTACATATATGAACAAATACAGAATTTTATTTCTGACCTTATTAGACAAGAGTGTAAGGAACTTGTGGAGGCATTAGATCTTCTTTCCATTTAGGTTGCTGTTTGCGTTCTCAGCTAGCACCACGTCTCTAAACCATTAGTGTTCTTCCTGTCCTCGTCAAGATATAGACTGAAAACACGATCATTCAATCAAGGCATTTCTTCATGTTCCTGGCAACACTTCGGTCGCGTTGGATCATGCGGAGCTTCTCTATTTAAACATTTCATACAGCAGTTCATCTCTTGATCTCCTTCTTACAAATCTGAAACTCATATCCTTGATATACAGTAAAAAAAATAGGAAACAAAATGCTTCATCTGACTCTCTATAAGTCACGGAAAGAACATTATTTGATTTAAGCAGTATTGCTCTCGTCAAGAGTTCCATCAGAGAAACAACACGGCCGTAAGTGAAATCCCATTTCATTCAGAAACTAACAAAAGTTTTATTGAGATCTTAAAAAGTAGATCAGCAGTGATACGATGATTTATTTTCTCACTGAATTGACGCCTTTTAATTATTATTATTATGCCTCATCCTTGAACAAATCTGGTAAAACCTGTGTACTAATTCCTTAAGTTATTTGGGTATAATATGTAATAGGACATATCAAACCAAAGCTACAGTTCCATAACCTCGACATTACAGTGTAGATCCTTTTTTTTATGCGGAACTATTAAGATGGAAGTAGTCCAGTCTTGTGCCCATATTCATGTACTCCAGGCTTCATCTCGGATTGAATGCAACAAAGCAGATCATATCTGCGGAGGTATTATCGCTGACGAAAGCTTCATATTTTATTAGGTGTTCGTCCACCTGTTCAACTTCACTTTTTAGATTTAAAATGAGAATTTATTTGCTGGGCGTAGTGATTAATCGGATGACTATCAGAAAACAGCAGATTACAGTACTTCTTCCGTCTTGATGTCACTAGAACTTTTGAGCTCCAGAGTGCTCCATCGACATCTTTGGCATTAAGGAATTTGAGAGCGTATGTAACACCCTTTACTTTTGAGGAAAGATTACGGGATTGATTCTGAAATGGATAGTTTTCAGTCCCGTCAGATACTTGCTGTAATCTATGTAGTTTATGCTTCCTTGGTTCTTAAATGAGGTGTAGTCTATTTATCACATTACTCTTCGATGTAGGCTGCCGCTGGTATCAACCTCAGCCCTTTATCAGCCCTTTTCAAAGTATCTGTTATCAAAGGTTATCTACTCTCATGTTCCGTATAGATTTCATCGAACATAATAAATCACAGTCGTTTTTACAACACCAGATTCTTAAGCCAACCACTTGTTGCTGCGAAGATAATAGAAAACTGAATAATCTACCCGCGACGAATACTAAGCTTACTTACAACAAGGGGCAATATTCAAGAATTTCCGCTGAATATCCCAAGTAAAAAAAAAGAAATGATAACTAGCAAGCGTAATATGGTCTGCATTTGGATAAAATTGCGTATAGTGAAAATAGACCATTTTCATTATTAAGAAGTACCAATCGCTGGAAGCTGAATATTAGCGATTTCTCAGAAGATATCTTGTACCATTCGACAACATTACAAGAGCCACAGTTTGGAAACGGTTGCTTAGGAAAATTCTGAAATATTCTGCTGTTTCTTCCTTAATGATGCACATACAGGCATTATTGCAATCTTAAAACAATTTGTTTTTAGAGCAATACCGGATGTTATCATCAAAGCATCGGAATGGGAAAACTCTTAATTTAATCTGGTGGCATTTGGTGCACTGATGAGGGTATGACCATAATTCCTGCTATATAATCAATTGGTGAAGTAAACGCTCAATTTTTCAGTGCTAAATTCTCAAGGAGAGCTTTATTAGCCGATCCTACAGAGAACCTGTCTGCTTTCAATTTTTGTTGTGCATACTCAGTACAGTACTAAAGTTGTCCTACTTATTTTTCGCAAACGCTTCTACGTTCTAGATTTCACCACCGGTGTCGTTTGTTGTAAAGATGGCAACACAACAGTTTTGCATTCACTTTTTAACAAATAAGCTATTAGTTACGAAGTGCACCAATATTAACCGCTCGTATTCTGTAATGGAACATGGGTCGATGTAATTAAGGAAGAGAATTAAGAGCATAATTCCAAACTCTTGGTTGGAAGTCTTCTACAAGGAGACAACTAGATGTTAATACAGAAATCATCACCAAATTCAGCACTGTAAGGTTTGTGATAAAAATATATTGAACCGAAACTTAAGTAACTGAAGTTGCAGACTTAAATTATTTATTGGCTTGATTTTTAAGGATGGTGAGCTTTGTTTTAGCGTGAGACTCACGCAATAAAGTAAATACATTATCGGGAAGCAAATGGCCGGTTTCTAGAGGAGAGGTACCGAATGACCGTTGCTGTTGGTGGTGTCGAAATAGAAGTTTACTTTCTTATTTTGCCAACACCATCGGTTCTATTTCTCTCAGATTTAGCATTATCTAACCGGAGAAGAAACCTGAACGCTCATCGAATTGTCTACAGGAGGCAGTCGAGCAGCGAGCGAGAGGATAGCAGACCCCGAAACGGTGGCACTCGATTGACACACTTTCACTCCGCCGGCTTCACAGCAGAAAGTTTCAACGAACTCTTGCACCGAGTTCATTATTCAGTCTATAACCTCGCCTATAGAGCGGTTCCTCTATTAAAGATGGAGGAATGCAGTGTTACTATAAATAATTAGAATGGCAAACGTCTTTTAAACAAACCTGTCATTATGGTTTGCTTGAGTGATTTCTGAAAACCGAAATTTGGAAGACATGATGAGGGATTGAACTTACTTCCTCAGTGACTGGTTCTCTGACAGTTTTAGCGATATGGGAAGAGGGAGCATGGAAAACCCCTTAGTAAGTTAAGGACATCCCAGCCAAATGCAGTGTTTATGGCCAATGTCCCTCAGTTATGACTACCACATTGCCTTGTGCTCCAATAAGCTCCTCCTTCCCCTGTTTTACAGTTTCAAACTAGTCACAGAAAATTTAATTAAAACATTTTCCTCAATATGATAACTCCGCATTACTTTGGACGCTTCAACATACATTGTAACTACAGTAAGGTGGCTCTAGATTATCTTACATCATCTACGGGAACCCATTATCAGTTCATCAAAGTGACTGTACCACGTCTACATACAGATATCTTTCATAATCCATTTAGTTACTTTTTTCTTTTATTTTTAAAAAGGGAATTAATTAGCTTAATTTTGTATCAGCTACGTTAATAACAGCGCTAGTAGTTATTTAATGTTTTTTATGATTGGTAATTAAGTTTCACTGATGCATAATTGGTATCTAAATGTAGGTATATGGTTGATCAATGTATCCACAGCACACCTGAGAACTTAATTGGAACCTCTAATGTCCCAGTCCCGACTCAGACCAGTCTTTCGGCTGTGCTAATTACCTCGCCAAACACTTCAGCTGTGTAAAAAGCTATTTTAGTCTTTGTGCGCTTATTTTAGGCGATGAGAGCTTATCCAGGCTTAAAATATCCATTTGTTAACGCCTGATATGTTGCTCTGTGACTAGTTGCTTAACCAGCAGTGATGTGGTGAAGGTCATCGTCGGGAATCTCCGTTCTGCCGATCTTATTTTCTTTTTACACGAAGATAAAGTATAGCACGTTGCTGGACGCAAATATACCAGTCGCCTTCACCCAAATGTCAGCCTCTCCTTCACCTGTTGCACTATGACTGCTCAATGGTCCCCGGCATGAGAACTGTTTACCCATGGCCTCTTACTATTCGGATATTGGTTATAAAATGTTGCTGAAATAAAGACTACTAAACAGTTAAAGGAGAGGGATTATAATTAGTAAAAATATGTAAAATATTTGAATTACTATGAAAGCTAAAACAGAAAAATATTATTGACCTACTACAATAGCGCAAATACGCGTGCCATCTTTCCAAGGTGATGGTGAATGAATAGATAAAATAATTCGGGAGACTGAAGAGTTTAATAAAACTAAATAACCTGTGCGAAAGCTTCGCGAATACAATGAACATTAAGGTTGGGCGTATGTAATAGGATGAAAAAACAACCGCCTCATTTGTTTCAAATGTTTATTTGTTTAATGCAATAAGTACGTAACAAAAGTTGACGCTAGTGAAGCAGTCTCTTAATATCTCTGTGATGTGTGTTATTGCTATGTAGCGGCTTGGCTCTGAACTGTCTCATACGCGCGACATTCACAGTTATTCCATTTGTCCTTTAAGGGTCAAATTCCGAAAAAATTCGTTCTTAAGATATAATGCGGCCAAATAAAAGACCTCAATCTTTAACATGAATGCTCATTTATCTATTTCTATTAGATATCAAGGGAGATAAATGGCTCGCGAAACAACAATGCGTTGTAGAAATGTTAATTCTTTTTCCCTTTAAGGGTCGAATTCCGAAAAATTATTTTCTTAAAATATGATGTGAACACGGCGGAGACCTTAATCTTTAAAATGATACCTCATTTATCTATATAGGTTGGATATCAAGGGAGATAAATGGCTCGTGACACAAAAACGCTTTAAAAAAGAAATATTTGTCCTTTAGCGCATTTAGGGACGAATTTCGAAAAATTCCTGTCTTAATATATGATGACACGAAAGCGGAGATCTTAATATTTAAAATGATACCTCATATACCTCATTTATCAATTTCGGTTAGGTATGAAGGGAGATCATGGCTTGTTACAATAAAACACCTTATAGAAATAATATATACTAGCTGACCCTTGTGAAAATTTCGCTAATACAATGAATAGTAACGTTGCGGGTGTGTTATAGCATGAACGAATAACCGCGTCATTTGTTAATTTGTTTAGTGTAATAAGTACCTAACAAAAGTCGACGCCAGTGAAGCAGTTTATTAATATCTCTGTGATATGTGCTACTGCTAGCTATCGGCTTGGCTCTGAACTGTCTCATACGCACAACTTTCATAGTTATTATTTTTTGCCTTTGAAAGATGAAATTTGGAAAAATTTCGATCTTAAAAATTATGTGACTAGAGCAGAGACCTTAATCTTTAATATGATAGCTCATTTATCTATTTTAGTTAGATATTAAGGGATATAAATGGCTCATGACAAAAAAAATACATTTCGAAAAATTTCTTTCTTAAAATATGATTTGTTCAAACCGGAGACCTTAATCTCTAAAATAATATCTCATTTCTCGAGTCCTGTTAGATATCAAGGGAGATAAATAGTTTTGACAAAAAATATGTTATGGAAATAATGATAATATTGTAATCGTAGGCTTCCGCGGCCAGAGTCAACTGATTCTTGGCTATCCGGGTGGCGCCGCGTCATATTTCTTAATACCGACGTTTCGACCCTCATTCTGGGATCTTCTTCCAGGGCAGTTCCTTTCTTAAAATATGATTTGACCACGGAGGAGATCTTAATATTTAAAATGATACCTCATTTATCTATATCGGTTGTGTACCAAAGGAGATAAATGGCTCGTGACATAAAAATGCTTTGTAGAAATATTTATACTTTTGTCATTTAAGGGTCAAATTCCAAAAAAATAAATCCTTTCTTAAATTATTACTTGACCAAAGCGGAGACCTTAATCTCTAAGATAATACCTCATTTATAGATTTCGGTTAGATATCAAGGAAGATAAATAGCTCATGGCAAAAAAATACAAATAAATAGAAAATGTCATAATTTTTTACTGATATTGAGGGAATAATATATACTTGTAAAATTCGGAAAAGAGCGAGGGAAGTATTGGCTTTTAAATTTTTATAAAGTTTGATAAAGCAACACATTATTTATACAGGTTAACTAAAACATGGCCTGTATAATGGCTAAGTCATCAGATTTTTTTATCCTAAATTAACGATCTATGACACTGAGAGAAACCATTCTGTTTCACAAAGTGAAGTGAATATACACTGTAAAGTGTAAACTTGGCTCAAGAGAAGATCTCATAACTTTTTGTCACTACATGAACACGAGAATTGTTTTTGTGGGATACGTGTTTACAGAAATTGTAAATGCAGGGCAACGGAAGATCGATGAAGCTAATTCAGCTAAGGTAAAACGAAGACACTGCGTGGAGAGATAACTAAAACTAATTAAAAATACTGTTGACATAATCAAAGAAACAGACCAAAAACAACGGATTACAGAAAATCGAACAATTGAAGTACAAGAGAAGAAAGCACAAAAATCTTGGAGAAAAATACACTAAAGTAATTTATAAATGAAATAAGCAGAAAATACACGAAAAAAAAAATAAATAAATGGAAGAACATGGCTTGCAAGACAGGTTTAGTAAATTAAAAATGAAACGTAGAAAGTGGATGTAGAAAATACAAAGGGTGTGTACGAGAAATCTCTTTTAAGAAATAGGAAGGAAAACTCCTACGAACCGATCAGAAGTGTCCCGGAAAAAGAAACAAGATATTGTTGATATTGGAACTCCAGTTTTAAAAAGAAAATTTGTCAGGGTTTTGAAAGCTATAATCTCGGGCAGCAGCAACAAATGCTGTTACCCCAGAATCACTACAATTTCTAAGTGAACAAATATTTAAGGTATTGTATCGTTATTATATAACAAATCTAAAAGCATGTTTTGAATTCCTACAGAAACAAGGTCGTGAAATTGGAACGGAATGGCTAAATGTATATTACATATCGAAAAGGCTTATTATTAACAATAATATTAGGCCTATACTTTACAGACAACCTGCCCCATCTTCGTGGATCAAAGTGTTCCAGGGATCAGGTTGAGAATCGCTGAGCTAAACAAAGTGATTAAAACAGTAATTTTGTGGTGAAACTTGTTGTTCGGCACGCCAATGACGCCCTTTCTCTGAATTCTACGCGCATTTTCGAGATCTTTAAAATGTGAACTAGTTCCGCCAACATATTTGGGGTGCAAAACAAATAAATGAAGAGGGAAATAACTGACGGATCATATCTGGGATGAGAGATTGCCTTGAACTTTAAAAGCGTACAGGGTCTAATGATGCAACAATTCTGCAGATATTTTCGACTTATCTTGGTAACGAAACGTAAGAAAGGAATGAGATTAACAGCGGGTTTGCCTTCATGTGTCGAGCGTGCCTGTCCTCACGACCTGCTCTCCAAGGCGCGTGAGAATATTCCTCGAGGTTTGTGTTCCGCGAACTGTGTTTACGTGCTCGGTGTTCCCTACGTGTCCCGTTGCTCGTGCTCAACGTAACTGGTCCGGCAGGTTTCGCCTGACCTCGCCCCTCAGCTTCTGCCGATCGCTGGGAGTGAGGTTTGTTACGGATTTTGGCCAGTTTGGTCTAACAGTCTAGAAGAACTCTGGAAAGATACACAGTAACCACTTAAAAATATACAATTCGTAGATGTAATGGTTCCTAACAGAGTGGCATGAGGTTCAGTTTATAGGTTCTCAAACAGGGTGGTAGCGGACGCCCCCCCTCCCCTTCCGAAGGGAGGGGGGAGCGTGCACAAACTACGTGACTTGGTCCAGGGGGGGGGGAGGGGTTGTCTGTAAGGCTACGCTGGGCTACGTGGGGGGAGCAGGGGTGGGTTCCGAGCCAGGCCACGTAGTTTTCCTTCCATAAGATTTTTCACAGTTAAAATGAGGAACAGATCACACAACAGCATGTGAACAATTATTTCTCTCAGTTAATTATCTCCTTATGTAATTTACAATCGTCTGACAAGAGAAAACAGTACAAAATATCTTCTGGAATCAAAAGGGAAAAAAGCTGCGTGCTACGTGGTGGGGGAAGGGGGTTGCGACAAAAGCCACGTAGGGCTACGCTGGGGGGAGGGGGGGTTCACAGGAGGCCAAAATGGAGCTACGTGGTTTATGCACGCTCCCTTATGCCAGGGGGTTGGAGCGTCGGGTGCAAGGTAGCTTCGCCGGGTACGAGAACAATTAGGACGTATTATGTCTCCTTCACCCCCTTTTAGAGTTGAAAACCTTTATTCTAACATATCATTCTTAGTGATTTTCCTCTGAGATGTCATTGTTTTACTGAGACACCAGGGCTGGATTAAGACAGCGCGGGGCCCGTAGCAAATGTGAAGAAGAGGTCCTAGATTTTAGCCGAACGGGGGAAATTGTAGAGCTAAAAAAGGTCTATCTAGCCTAGGCGCGAGGCACCCCCAGAAGGCGCGAGGCCCCCCAGAAGGCGCGAGGTCGTCCCAGAAGGCGCGAGGCCCCCGTAGAAGGCGCGAGGCCCCCTAGAAGGCGCGAGGCCCCCTAGAAGGCGCGAGGCCCGTTGCATTTGCTACCTCCTGCTACGTGGTTAATACGGTACTGTGAGACGTATACATCTACATTTTTAATAATAAAATGGTGGCGGGAGGGGGAATGGGGGGGCGTTCGACCTTTTTTTGGATTGAAGGAGGAATGATAAGAAAAACTATGGGACCCCCTAGTTTATTTTCTTCACAAATAGTATTTACAGGTGGCTTTCTATTCATTTGGTTAGTTCGTTGTTAATTATCTTAATCGACTGCAAAACGTTAAATTCCAGGAACGCAAAAAGAGGCCACTAACTTATTGTCATATCAAACTCCGTACTATGCATCATGTCTTTAAAATGATTGCTGCACTTCCTTCTTGCAGTGGAGTATTGATTTAGCTTCAGCTCCAAATTTTTTTTTTTTTTTTTTTTTTTTTGTTTCGTTAATTTTTCTCGTTGGACGTATTTTCTATAAATTCTTCAGCTGTCACATTTGATCTTGTTTGCTTCAAAATTTCACAAAGCTTCTGTAGTAGTAACATTCGTGGATCTTACAGTTCCGTTTACCACCGAACATTCAGCGTACAGCTGCTCCGTTCTTAGACCTGCGACGGAGCTATTCTGAACACCCTGCGGCTCCATATTTAAACTGCCTAGTTTTCGAAAGTGGTTCAATCGGAATTTTGAATGCGGAAAACTTTGCTTCGTTCACGTGACGTATGCTCGGAATATCTATGGTTCAGATTCCATGTAAAATTGTAAGTTCCCTGTACCGCGTATGTTTACCAGTTAGAACCACAGAAGAGGCGTGTTGGGTGGTAAACTGAAACAGTGTCCACTGGGTGGCCCAACTACCCGCGATATCCCGTCAGTAACAATCATACACACTGTAAAATTGCACGTATTTTGCGTTAATGTTGTTGACGTAGCGTTAAACCCGTAATGTAAGTGGAATTTTACAAACATGATGCCTGCAGAAAGCATCAAATTCTTCTGGGATGTTCTGCCGTATAAGTTCTGCCATATACAACGTTTCCACATTGAGGCAATCACAGTTGGCGACGTGTTGTTGCAGTAACGAATTCGACCTAAAATTTAACCTGATGAAGACATCGAAGGTAGCTGTCGAAACGACATACATGACAGAGCTTATCTAGCAGAACATCCACGAAGACTTTTTATAATACACATTATTATTACCAGAACTAGTTGTTTTTATTTCTCCTAAGACTACTCTTTAAAGCTGTGTCACTCTTACCTATTTCATTATATAATGCTGTCACTCGTCGGTTCCAATTTGACTCATACATGCAGTATTATCAATTTTATTTCTTAGTAATCCTGTTATCTTTGCACAGCAGTTGAATGTCTGTATTATTTTAGTGTACGTAGCCTGGTTTATATTATTTGCGATGCAGCTGCGGCAATATTGATATAACCTACTATCGCCTTCTAATGCGTGAAAGGAGGGCAGACGTACCATATCAGTCTTCGATTACTAGTGTCCACGTGGCTTACGTGGCGCAGTTACTATGTCTTTATCTACAAACTATACTCTAAACTTCAACTTTCTCGCTCACGCTGACCAGCCATAGACACTGTGAAATGAGTCTCTTATAGCGTTTCTAAATGCATTCTGTCTGCCTGATTGCTACCTCCGTTGCCAGGCAAGTCAGTCACTACAGCACGAAGCTATTTTTAAACTGCTTTTCAACTTTTATATATACATTTATCTTCAAATAAGGAGAGAACTACTGGCTTAGACGTTAGTGGCCTTGCCTAAAAATTTCTTCGGTTTGCGTACTGGTGTGATAAGAATTTTTTTGTGTCCTTTACTTTGATTCTGTGAATATGCTAGGACGTTTCGTGTTTCTAAGTACACTGTAAACTATACGCCCAGCCATAACGGTGGTGAAATGCGCTCTAAATCAAAACTCTGTAAGCAGCTCGGAAAACCACACGAATTTACTTTCTTTTTGAATCTGTTCACGACCGTGTATGGAACTTGGTAATTTCCACATCCTAAATCATATCCTCTGTATCAGTACTGCAAAATGAGAAAGTTATACTTCGCGAACTTAGAGATCAATTGAAAAAAAAAGATACATATAAAACTGATAGTTATCGTTCATTATTATTAATTAGTACCAAGTCTTCTGAATGAGAAGTAGCGTTATGAAGGATGCATCTTCGATCCATATTCTAGTTTTTGATGGTTTTTCGAAATCACATCAAGTGAATTTTCGAATTGTTCCTCGATATATAACCCAACTTTGCTCACTTCACTCTAATGACCTCATCTTCGAAAAGTCGTATTTTGGCTACCCAATTTTGTTTACGGTTATTGAATTCACCTGAATTGAAAAAATGATACGATGCGCAGGAGCTATAATGAAAGAGTATCGTTTCTAACATTGTGACCGGTACAATACAGAATATAGTTAATACCAGTCACCTTGTCGTAAGAATTCGTATTTGGAATGAAATGTTCCTTAAAATAATGTTAAAAATTCGGGTTTTGAAGGAAACCACTTTTCGAAGCACCGAGCGCGATGGCAACGCTCTGACCTCGCATTCGGGAGGACGCGAGTTCGAATTCCCCTCCAGCCATCCAGGTTTGGGTTTTCCAGAATTTTCCCACATCACTCCAGGCGAATGCTGCGATGGTTCCTTTAAGAGGTCGTAGTCAAATTCCTTCCCGTTCTTTACCCCCAGTCCTATCGCTCCTCTAATGACCACGACGTCGTCAAGGCAACTTTTGTAGTGTAGGGATAAACGGTTTGAAGCATTATTACATCACTAGTTGACTTACTCGAACGCTGAAGTCGTCTTCTTAATGTCAAAAGACATCATAACTACATCCGGATGCTTCTATTGAAGGACAGTTCGGACATTAGCTTCAAAATACCGGTACTAAGGTTCTTATCGCTCGCTGGCTTGTCAACATGAAGATAATAAACCTGAAGTTTATCCCTCTTGTAATTAAAGAAAAGAGGGCAGAAAGTTGACTTAAAATTTATTTCAGAAATTATTTTGTCATTCATTTGAATTGTTTTTAGAACAATTCAGTCGAACCGAGTTCAAATAAAGAAGAATCCAATTACATAACAATTTGTTTTTTGTATCTTAGGTACTTGTATCTATGGGATTATTGTGGAGAGTATGACAATAGATATCATATTTAAAGCACATAAGATAACCAGATGTTTGCAACATTATTACAGCCTATAATATCTACAATTCTGCTAGTAATTCAGACTAAGATATCGTTTGACGTTCTATTTATTATTAGAAATAACCACGGGGCTTATGCCGCTATAGAAATTTCCCGACACATCTATTTATGCTTTATTCATATATTTACTTTAGATTTTTTCAGTGATTTGTGTAAATTGTTCAGCAACTACTCCGATAAATTATGCGTCTCTTACTTATTTAAATTTCTGATTGCCTTGTCAGTTTTAATATCTGTGACCGTAAAACAGCATTATCAGATGATTGCAACATGCTTTATAATATTCATTTTTTTGGGCTGAATGCAGCAACCGTAACGCCATTGTTTGAATGATTTCTAATTTTTCAATTATTATTAATTAATTGTTAATTGTCATGCAGCATTTATCCGGTGGCAATTTCCCTACACATCATCAATTTTGAGTTACGTGTGTTTTCACTTTACATTCTTACACTGTTTGCGGTAAATTGTTTATTTAACACAACCTTTGAAAATTTATTCTAGTTTATGGCGCCCTTACCTGAAAAAAAAAATAAAAATCTCCTATCCTTCATCCCAGAGACGAGGTTATAATTTATGCCCTTGGTCTTTCCACATGCATAAAGGTAACTGGGTTCCTGTGTCTCTTGTCGGTTATCGTAGGATTTACGAGGGTAGCCCTCCGGATTCCGATTAAAACCATGAGTACTAGAAGGATGTCAGGGGAAGCGCCACGCTCCAGCCACTTTTTACCTTCAGGCAGAGTTTTCTTCACTGGAGTTTTCTTCATTGGTTAGCAGTCTAAGCAGGCCTGGGGAGCCGTTCCGGACGTTCAGTTTAGAAGAAATATCCTCGGCTTCATTGGGGATCGAACCACGATCGTCCAGCAGCAATTTTATCAAGATCTCATAGCCATTGTATGCCTCCTCCCATCTAAAGACCTTCAACGCATATTAGTAACTATATTCTGTGACAAAAAAAAAAAAAAAAAAAAAAAAAAAAAAAAAAAGTAGGAAAAAAAAATCGGTGGTCATAAAGGACTGCCGACAGAAGTGAAGACTTAAAAGTATGAATATCATACGCTCAACACGTCCTAATTATAGCTACAGATATACTAAAAACTCCTTTTTGTCGTAATGACATGGTGACAGGGTTTCTATTGAATACGCATTCCGACCCTGTCTTAGTCGCCTTAACCTAACCCGTTAGATGCTACCAGGTACAGGTGACCTACAGTTTAACGTGGAATCCGAGCCACGGAATCGTTCGGCGTATTCCACATTACACCGCAAGCTATGCTAGATATGAAGGTCGGATTAAGGGTCTACGAAAATACGCGCGAGACAGGGATTCTAACCGGGGACCTTTCATCCCCCAGACATCTACATTAACCACTGAGCCACCAGACCACTACAGATACCTGTCAACGTTAGCACGCCGGTGACGCGAACTAATGAGATCGAAATCATCCAAAAGTCGCCCACCGCGCCTAAAGAAGTTTCCACTTCAAAAACTAAAAATCTAGCTTACTCCACAACCCGAAGGTTGGTCGAATCTTCCTGAAGAAGATGTACTAAGCAATTGTACCAGTGGTAGGTAAGCCAATTCCAATCCTCAGGGGCCTACTGCTTAACGTGGAATCAGAACCACGGAACGTCCCGGCGTAGCTCATATAACAAATACAACTCCAAAAAATAGTTGCTCACCACGGGATTTGATGCTGCGACCGGGAGAGAGAAACTTTCGGAATAAAGTGCCTTAATCGCTGAGCTACTAGAACAGCCTTGTTTTGAAGTATTATCAAAATCAGATAAAGATTGTGGGTTTGTATGAAACAACGTTGACAGAAATCAAGGGGAGGGGGGGGGGAAAGGAGGAGAGGGTTTAGAGTTTTTGTAAATCAAATGTAAGCAGTGTGATTTCCTATTTGTTTGAAACTACAGGTAAGGAAAAGTTTCATTAAAATCCGATAAAAACTCTGTGTGTGTATGAAGAACATTGCCAAAAAAAAAATAAAAAATATATATACATTTTATATAAAAGTATAATCTATTATAATTTCACTTTTGTCCAAGCACAAGTTCACAGGTATACAGCATATTGGTGACGCGAACTCATAAAATTTTGCCCATCTCAAAAACCGTCCAACAAAAGTATCTACGTATCTGCCTTACTTTGTACCTCCGCAAATGGTGCGCTAAACTCTTGCAGAGCTTTCAATGCCTTATTTCATCAGGTATTCTCGCTGAAGTATTTATGGAAATTGTGATTAAATATGTGCTTTCGTAAGTTAACAGTTTAAAGCACTCTAATAGGTACTACAGGACGATACTATTTCATCATCAGTCATTTCAATCAGGGTCTGACGTGGCCTCTTAGTCATGAATGCAGATACAGCTTCAACATTCTTCTCCAGGAAGAACGGTTTTACGCTATTCTTTGCATCTAACGCTATGTATTCGTCCCATCTGTCTGGAGGTCTTCCTCTTGATCTCTGATGCTCTACTGGATTCCATTCCAACATAGTTTTTGTCGATCTTTATTTTTCCACCAAGCAACATGGCCGCCCACTGCCCTCTTGACATGATTGTCTTCTCCATGACGTATTTGACTTTTCTAACTGATCTGATGAAAGTTGCACTTTCCCTCCCTCTTATATTGAAATCCAACACTGACCTTTCCATAGATATTCGAGCTGTTCATATTTTCCGTTCTGTAAATTATCACAAACACAAACACAACGCATCCCGGGAGAAATGTAGTTATCATGAATTGTTTTTCTCATATTTGTAAGCATATTTGATTTGGTGACCAAATAATATTTTCTAAAAGTTTTCCATACTGGCTTAGGGAGAGTGAAAATTTCTAGTCTTATATCTCCCCTCATATTAACAATTTGGTCAAGATAGATGTACTGACTGACATTTTGTAGAGATATATTATGTGCTTGTAAATTTACTGCTCTGAATAATGTTAGCTATAAGATCGGTAACAAATGTTCGGAGTTCTTCAGTGTCGTTGGCAATAAGTGCAATATCATATTAAGTCTTCTGCCATTGATTCTAATTGCTTTTTCTGCCCTCCGTTAGACGATATATATATATATATATCTATATATACAATTTTCTCACAATACCCAGTTTGGCCGTGCGCGAAAAAGCGCCGAGGCAAGGGGAGGTACGTGTTTCCTATGTTAAACCAACCTCTTGGATCTGGTGTATGGGTTTTACGCGGATTCCCTCATCTCTTACAAATGACAACGATCCTCTTGTAAAGCATTATAGTACTTTCAAGGTTAAAATCATGCCATTTAAAAGCCACGTCAAGACGTACTTTATATATCATATTATGGTTGGCAGCACCCTTCATCCATCTGGTTGGTTCTGTCACACATTTTTTCATAAAAACCTGCTCATACTACTAATAAAGATTTTTGTTCTGTGCTATTTTTTTTATACTGGTTGTATGTTATCTTTCTCCAAACATCTTTATAGTCTATATTTATAGCAATCGTCGTTGAGTAACTACAGATTTACATCTTGCTGTGTTTTCATTTTGAACTCCGATTGCATTGCATTTGTGGCCTGGCAACGAATTTCATATCTGAAGCGTTGTTGTTCCATCTTTGTGACAGAATTTGCATTCATCCCATACCTGACTCCACAACTGATCGATTTCTGTATTCATCACCATACACACCATACTCACCATACACAATAGAATTTGTGGCGTTCGACTCGAAGCAAATAAACCACGATACCAGTCTGACGTGTTTTGTAACCTGCCCTGAATGAGAATCTGCTGCAATTGCGACTTGGAACCAAGAAACAGTGTTGTAGCTGCGACTCACGAGACCATCGACAAGGTTATCTTCTCGTCAAGGCTGCTGTATCAGCTCGTGCTGACGTCAGCCAAAGCGCTGTCGTTTGGTAAATTGCATCCACATGGTGGAAACGTGGCAGCTACTACAAAAGCGATTTCAGTATTAGTCCAGAAGTTCAAAACTTGCAACTGAGGCCACTGTGATACATGATCGTAAGGCAGAACATTTTTGAGTCACTAAACTTCATAATTTCAAAAGAATGCAACAATAGCTACGATTAAATAAAACATTTTAAGACTGTAGAGAGTTAAAAAAAAATACTATGAAGGTTCCACGTACACAGACGGAAAAAAAAAATCCCAACACCAAGAAAAAATTATTGTAGAGTAATGAAATTTGGACAATGCATTTGTCAAGTTAACATGTTTAATTGATTAAATTTTCAAGATCACAGGTTAATTTAAGCTCAAGAAAATGCATTTCAAATGTGAAATACTGTTAAATTAATAGCCGGTGTAACCTCCAGAATTTTGAATGCAAGCCTGCAAACGTGAATGCATTGTGTCATACAGGTTTCGAATGTCACTTTGTGGTATGGAGTTCCATGCTTGTTGTACTTGTGCTGTCAATACTGGGACGGTCAGTGCTGGCTGTGGATGATGCTGGAGTTGTCGTCCAATGATATCCCATACGTGTTCAATTGGAGACAGATCTGGTGATCTCGCAGGCCAAGGTAACATGTCGACACTCTTGTAGAGCACGTTGCGAGACAACAGCGGTATGAGGGCGAGCGTTATCCTGTTGAAAAACTCCCCCTTGAATGCTGTTCATGAATGGCAGCACTACAGTTTGAATTACCAGACTGACGTACAAATTTGCAGTCAGTGTGTTTGGTATAACCACAAGAGTGCTCCTGCTGTCATAGGAAATTGCTCCCCAGACCATGACTCCAGGTGTAGGTCCAGTGTGTCTAGGCCGCAGACAGTTTGGTTGCAGGCGTTCCCCTGGCCTCCTTCTGACCAACACTCGGCCATCACTGGTACCAAGGCAGAACCTGCTTTCATCAGAAAACACAACAGATCTCCACTCCGTCCTCCAATGAGCTCTGGCTTGACACCACTGGAGTCGCAAACGGCGATGGCTTGTAGACAGTGGAATGCACGCTACAGGGCGCCTGGCTCGGAGCTGTCCTTGAAGTAACCGATTTCTAACAGTTCGTTGTGTCACCGTGGTACCAACTGCAGCTCGAATTTCTGCCGCAGACGCAGTACGATGCGCCACAGCTGTACGCCGAATACGGCGGTCTTCCCTCTCAGTAGTGCCACGTGGCCTCCCGGAACCCGGTCTTCTTGAGGCAGTACCATCCCTTGACCACTGCACCCAACAATCATGCACAGTGGATACATTCCGGCCAAGTCTTTCTGCAATATCGCGAAAAGAAAATCCACCTTCTCGTAGCCCTATTACACGACCTCGTTCAAACTCGGTGAGCTGTTGATAATGGCTTCTTCGTCTTCTTAAAGGCATTCTTGGCTAACATCAACTCACTATGTCAAATCTCAGCGGTAAATAACGTTCACAAACTTTACAGCGCGTATTTAAAGCAAACCTGATTTGCAAGCTCTGAGTAGCGCTACTAGCGCCACACTTATGCGCGAAGCGCGAAATTTGAATCGATGTCATCTTTCAGATGTATAAACACGCCTACCAAATTTCGTTTATCTAACACAAGTCTTTCTTGGTGTTGGGATTTTTTTTTCCGTCTGTGTATGTTCTACTCCAATTTTAATAACTTTGTGATATGTTATATTCTATCTATCCATCTTCTTCGCTTCTATCTTTCTATATAGAAAACGCGATCCGTGTATATATGTTCCAGAAAAACTCAAGAACTTGTAAGCAGATTTTGATGGCGTTTTCACCGTTATAGAGTTTAGGATCAGACTTGAATTGTGTGGCGTGTCTTATGTTTCTACGTTTCATGACGCCAGAGCAGTAAATGAAATTCTAAACGTATCGTGAGTAACACCAAAGATACACCGACTAGATATTGCATAGGTCATACTTTAAAAATATTGCGGCATCTACAGATTCCTTTCTAAAATTTCCGTTATTCACTCTTTAAACCCCACAGATTGACATCTGAATGCGAAATGGAAACTACTTCTATTAATAAATAACTCCAGAGAACATTGTTGCCGCCGAAGTTCTCTCAGACTAAATTTTTTGCGTAGGCCTACTACTAGTAACCTTTGCTTAACTGCTGCTGTTTAGTTGAAAGCGAGCCTTTCGTATTGCCAATAAAAGTAATTTTGGAAAATAATTCTGTATATTTGATTTTCAACTATAAAGGTGTGGAACATATTTTAATTTTGACCTTTAGCGCCTGATGATGTAGCATAACGATGTATACCTAACATTTGATACTGTGAGAACGCCGTCTAAATCGTAAAATAGATGTGTCGTAGCTTCTTAAGATTTTAGTAACATTAGTGGACGTTGTGGTTAGGTGGAAATGCAGCTTTGACCAAAAATGAAAACTATCACATCATACAACCCACCCTGTTCTGCGAACTGTGCGGGTAAGTCGAGGTTTAATTTAATCCCGGAAATGGCTGGTGCGAATTTGATGATATGTGGTACAAATTTTATTGTTGGGAGACTAGAAAACTGTTGCGATAAACCAACTCCAACCCACCCCTATCGAGGCGGGTGCGGGTAGATCTACGTTTAGTTTAATTATGGAAATGGTGCCAAATTAATGAAACTTGGTACCACGATTCTCATCGGACGAACAAAAATAATGTAGAGATAAATCAACTCAATCGAATCACTTTCTGGGTGAATCTGGGTATGATAAATAATATGAGTAAATAAAAAATCACCCCAAAATCCCTCTGCAAGTATGTCTTTTAGTTTTTTGCTCTTCCTGTAAAATTTGAATTTGTGTAATTATTACGTTTTGTTCGCCACCTCCTCCTATAATTCCGGAAATTATTGGCGCAAATTTGATGAAACTTGATATCCTTGTTTCTCTCTGGGTGACTAAAAATAATGTACGAGTAAATTAACTCAAACTACACCGGACAACACCGAATACTCTGATACAGGGCGTTCGCCGGAAAACGCTACCCTCCCAGTCTGTTGCCGCCGGCAACTTGCTCGGTCAGTGGTGCCAGCAGTTCCCGCCACACGGCACCGTGAATCACCGCACTGTTTAACACCTCCGCTGTCCCAACAGTGCAGTGCAGTGACCCTTACATTGTTAAGAACGATTTCTTTGCATTGTAGCTAGTTTGTGACTTCAGTCTCTTATTAATCAGTGTTGTGAATAAACGTTTCTTTGCGGTTTGGCTGGTTTGGGGCTTCATACTCTTATTAATCTGTACCGTGTTTGAGTGTGAGTAAAATTATGGTACGTTACAGTTTGCAACAAAGAATATTTCTCTACGATACATATGTGAAGAAGAAGTCGTTTAAAAAGTGTCGCAGTAAATTTCGTCGCGAATTTCCTGGCGCTTTACTGCCAGCTAAATCAAAAATTCTGCGTCTGGTTAAAAAAGTAAGAGAAACGGGTTCATTTTTTAACAAAAAGAGACTGTCGGTCAACCGTATTCTCACAGAGGAGAAAATTGACGATATCGCTTTTCGACTAGAACAGTCACCCAAAAAATCATTAAGTCAGTTAGGGCAGCGTGTGTCTCGAAATTTGTTCAGAAGATGTGAAATGTGCATTACACAAGAGGGTCAATACTTCCAGCATCTTTTATAAGGTAAGCTAATGAATTACGTCACATTTAAATGCTTAGCACACAAGTTTATGAAGTTTATGAAGCGTAATTATTATGAAATAGTCCGCGGCCGACGGTCGAACAATGCCGGAAGCTGACCGCTCGCTCGCCGGGAGAAGTTTCTTCCTTGTAGCGCTAACAGTGGGTTGCGTTTCCCGGCGAACGCCCTGTAGTATTAGACTAAAATATAAGGTTGTCATAGCTCCCCGAAGCTTAGAGAATGAGTTTGTATGAAATAAACTGAAAAATGTTTCTTATGAGGAACAACACAAACTAGAATTTTCACAATTCAAATACTCAGTTTTGAGATGTAAATCACTCCTCGCGTTTCAGAAACATCGCACCTAAAAATTGTAAAAAGAGGAAGATACATATATATCTTTTTTACATTCTGAAACTTGGTTGTTTTGTAAGGAAAAGAGTAATTAATATTTGTGAAAAAATAGGAAAATATTTGTCATAAGAAGGGATAAAAAATGTTTGCCCAACGATGTTTTCGCATAATCAGTGGATTAACCTTCCCTTCTTTTCAAAGAATACCCTCTGAAATAGTAATTAACAACCGAAAAATTTGAACCAAACTATTTGATTCAAATCAGCGAAAATAGTGAATGAGTGTATTGCTTTTCTTGGAAGAAATCGAAATTCATTTCTAACTATACCAGAAAGGAGTACACCGTTGGCTGTGGTTGTTGCGACATAGTGAAGAACCTACATAGGATTTGCTGGTTGAATCCTGGTGATGGCAAGAACTGCCAAGCGTATGAAATATGATGGTACACAATTTCTTGATTATATATATCCGTTCGGTAAATCGACTTTACCAAGACAATATTGAATATTACAAAGCTTTTTTCTGTTGCAGTCCTCCTTCTCTTCGTATCTTTCGCTAACCTCTTTATCTCAACATACCCCTTACAACCTAAGTTCTCAGTAATCTGGTTCATTCTCCGTCTCCCTCTACCATTCTTATCTTCAACTGTTCCCTCCACTAATAATTTAGCCAAGCTCCTTTTCTCACCTATCATTTCCCAAACACGTTCACTTCGTATTTTGTCTGTTCATTTAATTTTCAATTTCCTTCTATGAGATCACATTTCAAATACTTCAATTTTTCTTCTTTGTGGTGTTCCTACAGTCTGTGCTTCATTACCACAAAGTACTGTGATCTACACACAAAGTTTTAAAAAGTTCTTTGTGAGTCGTAGACCAACATTTGACACTAACAGATTTCTATTGGCTATATGGTAGGGTTGCTTGGATGCTGGTTTGTTAGGTTTATTGAAAACTATGATGTTAGCATGTTTCCACTCTCTTGCGGAATACCAAGTGCTGTGAGATTGTTGACTGCCTTAGGGGATAATGACTTCAGCGCTATATTGAGTACTTTATCATGGCCTGGGGATTTTCTTACGAGCAAACGTTTAATTACTTGTCGCAGTTCTCTTGGAACAGAGAATTTAACATAATTCTCTGCTCCAATGATCATATGCCGGTTGGAATCTTGGACTGTTGTGTTGACTTCGTGATCTATTAATGGATTTAGTTTGAAGTTGTTTCCAAAGTGATCTAATAAATTTTAAATTTCTCTGAAACTCTGGATTGATCCATTTTATGGGTGGTATGATAGAGGGTTCCCTGAGAATACATTTCCTAGTTTTCCATAGAGACCTGTCACTAGGTTCCATCTCCGATAGACACTCTTGGTATTTTTCGTTACGGAATGAGTTAGGTTCTGTTTTTACGTGTCTAATTAATTGAGTTAAAAGTCCGCGTTGGTGCGGAAGTCGCTGCCTTTTCCACTGTCTGCAAGTTTGATTTTTATAACTGATTTAATCAATCATTCACTGTGGTATAATGGAATAATATAAACGATCTTGTTTGAGGTTTCCTGGGAGTTAATTCTATCACATGATGAATTGAAATTGTTAGATGTCGTACGCCTTCATCAATACTATTTTCACAATGTTGCCTAGAGAATGGTGATAGAATCTCGCGGAGATTAAATTCCAATTTACTTTCCCATTTAGTATTTTTGGTATTGCTTATAATGTTTTCGGGCTTGTAGCAAAATTTTCCAACACCGGGAAGTGGTATGAATCTAGTTTAGAGACTGGTTACATATATATCATATATATTTGTAGTGGTGTATTTTTTGCTAGGACAATCTCAAGTTTTTTAGGGGCAACATTTTGATTATTAGAGAAATTGCCCAGTCCATGTGGTGCGACAAATCGAGGCTGGGTACAGCGTCGAGCAGTTTCCTACAGTTTGGTGTAGTTGTTCTGTATCCCAAAGCTTGGTACTTGCTGTTGAGATCCTCCACAAATTAGATAAACTGATACAAAAAAATTGTTATTAGTTGTTGTTGTGTAAGACTCCGATCTGGTTGTTAATAGGCAACAACGATTGTTAGTAAATAGTTTTATTTTGAATTCGGATTTCAACTGTTCGTTAGCGAGTAAATAAGTCGAGTAATGAGTGATGTAATTTTTAACTAATACAGCCACACCGCCGGAGGCGCATCACGCACTGTTGTGAAAATTTTATTTCTAGTTATTTAGAAAGTGTCATTCGAGGTGAGGTATATTTCGGTTGTGACGGCTCATAAATTTCTTATTTCGTACACCAATTTCATTCTAGCTTAAAAGTGTTAAACTTGGGGCATCGACAGTATTATTTGCCACTGGAAGTTGGTCGCTGATAACATAATAATCTCTTTTATCATAGGGAGGGAAGCAGAGATTAATCCAGAGATTAGTTCATGTATTAAGCTGATCCATACGGTATCTTGCTCGCTGTGGGGTATGTTTGTGTCGTGAGGTTATGTGCTATGGTTTCCTGTAGTATATTTCTGTAAGAAGGTCAAGAGTTATTTTGCGAAATATGCTGCGAATTTGTTTTGTATTTGTTTCGCGTCATTTGATAAGTTGTGTATTTGGTATGCGGCAGATTGGGCGGAATGGTCGGTAAAGACGAAAATCCCGGTATCTGCATGGCAGATAAAGCCAGATTTGGCAGTGAATGCGTTCCATTCAGCTGTCTATCTGCGTTGCTAAGCTTGTTTTGGTGTAAAAGTTTCTTGAAACTTCTAAGATTTATTTCTTCATAATATTTAGAACCCTTATAGTTTGCCGTATGTTTCCCTCTGCAATTGACACATATCGATTTTGCTGTATGCGGGTGATTGCATGAGGAGTAATGGTATTTTCCAATACAGTAAACACATAGCCGATCATGTTTACAATAGTTTTTTTGTATGTATGTCAATAGAATTGACAGTTAGTGCACTGAGGAATGTCATTTGACTTTCTGTGTTAGAATTTTAATAATACAGTGGGGCAGTCTAATTCAAAGATATTAGCACAATCGTGATTTTTTTCCCAAGCTTAACAGCACAGAATCTGTTACTGAATATAGTACATTATGTGCGGTCACATATAGTTGTTTGAATCTGGAGCACGAAAAATGTGGTATTTCTATTTAATGGTGTCAAAAGGTTTTGTTAGATATCTTAAATCTGCTTATTTTAATCACCTTTCTTTTAAGATCGGCTGAAAAGTCCTCATTTACTAAATTTTTGAGATCTCGAGTGATCTTTCATGATCGTTTACGTCGTGTAGAAAAACTGTCGAAGTTTTATCTACTTCTGTAATTTCTGTTAGTTCTTCTACCGGGTCTTCAAATGTAAGATTTGGAATCAATTTTTCGTTAGTATATTAATTATATATCTCATTCCTGGTGGTCCATTATCTGTAAAAGTGATTGTTTCTGTTTCCACTATTGGTGCCGGTACGATTTCGACCGGTTTTTTTTTTCTTTCTTTTTTTTTTAATCATTAACAACATCTACAGGAGACATCAAACTACTGCGAAGGCTGAGTCATTTGGCACATACGTTAATTACGGTAAGCTATACATTCATTTGATTCAGCTATGGGTCCAACGTAGCCGGTTGTTATTGTTTACCATGTGGAAGCTGAAATTGATAGTTTGGGTTGATTTCTGGCACTTATGTTAGAATTCTCATAGAGGTGCAAATGGCAAAAGCGGGTCCGTGTTTAGTAACGTTAATTAACCGGTCACCCCAGAGAGAACGTAAGCTTATAGACTTCCACCGATGGGCCACTAGAACGTTTGTTCTCACTTAAACCGATATATAGTGTATACACTTTCCAACATAACGCCGCTCGCGAAGAACTAGTGTGAGAACAACTTTCCGTTTGCGAAACGAGCACTGGAGTGCAGGAAGTTTTTCGTCTGTTCTCGACCGCTGTTTATACGGAAGTGTAAAATTCGTAATCATCAGATTGTGAAACAAAGTCCTTGGTTAATTCCCCGCAGTGTATTTAGAATTAGGGAATACGACCCTGTTGTTGATAGTGATTCATTCGTCGATTGGAGACGTTGAGCGCTTAATCTTGTTGAATGGACTGGCACCGTTTTCACCCTCTTTTTCCTTCATCTTTCATTTATTCACGTCACAAGCATAACACTAGACTGAGTCTAAACGGATCAGTAGTCATCCACACTAAATACGTACCTGCGAAGGCAAGAGAATCCACCCCAGGGAGTAGGGCTGCCACCATCCCCGGGTCGTTGGATAAAGAAAATATTCACATCACACAGAAAAATCGATTCTTTAAGCTAATTTGAACACTGAACTACTGGACAAGTTGTGTATTATATTTTAATAACAAATTGAAACTAATAGTGCTCACTGTCTTGGATGAAAATACTCACTTAAAGAATGTAGATTATTGATCAGATTCAGTATCACTGACTGCTAAAGTATTGAATCAAGTACACTTTTATCACAAAAGTTAATATTTACATCTTATTCGCCGAGGCTGAAATTTGTTCTGGACTGATAATACAGAAAACTGCTTCTTCTTTCTTCATTTCGATATAATTTCATTCTATGGTTGATTCAGATCACATATATGTTCATAAGTAGTAGGCCTACCCTCTAGAAGGCACGCAGGGCCCCCCAGAAGGCGCGGAGCCCGTAGCATTTGCTAACTCCTGCTACATCGCTAATCCGGTACTGCTAAGTTCTACATTTGCTGCTCTAGTTTTACAGTTTTTTCAATAATTTTCTTCAATATTCGACCATTTCTGTAAGTTGTTTTGGTTTCCGTCCACTAATTCTCTTAGCTCAGGATTTTTTTAAAAAAAAATATTTGTGTACGCTGTAAAGAGTAGAAACTATTACTCTTGTTGCACCAAAGTGGCAGTGCAACAACTAGCTGCCCTCTCTAAATCTGATCGGTTCCCTATTTTCAGTTCGTACTGATGACTGAACTGTCACTCAGAAGAGTTTGACATCACGATCTCAGAACTTGTAAACATATCGCTTACCAAAAACATTGCAGTGACATGATTCAGTAGAACCTAATGTTTATAACATTGGTTGAGTGTTTCCACAGCTTTGTCGAACCTCTATGTATGTAAAGTGTTGAAATCTATTATGTGAAATACGTGTGTTTGTTATCTGGAATGTGTATTTTTTAATGCGGAAATTGATGATCATCCCTAGAGGATTACGTAAAGCCAATTAAAACAGTAATTAAGATCGCAGGTAAGCCTGTAGCGTGATTTGAAGTCAGTTCAGTAATAACTCCCTGCTTTAAATCATTCTTCCAAATTTCCGAGTTAGTTCATCTTTTAAATTTAGAGCTATTAAACTTGTTGTTTTCTCGTTAACGACTCATCGTTCTCTTCAGGAATGAATCTGTCTTTGAAAAGCCCGAAACAGAACAATTTTTGTATATTTATTTAAATGGATGTAATCCGGGTGCCAATGATTTAGTTCATAAGATAAATCAATAGAAGGCACTGTTTAGTCGCAAAACAATTTCGGTATTAGCGATTCCCTCAAAACTGAGATTGTTATACATGATGTGCAAAAGAAAAATCTGAAGATTTTCTGAGGTTTGATTAATTCCATGGATGCTATGTTAGTAATCAGACGTGATAACATGGCGTAGGCAACTTAAGCCAAAATCGTCTCTCTTACTCAGTCCGTTCGGAATGCTGCAAGAACTGGACGTTAAACTCGTTTGATTCTGCAAATTGGCTAAGAACAAAAGCTGCCATGGTAAGGAACCTCGATGATGTACTGTCATTATTGGGTTAATGTCTCGTGGCTTATCTTCGCTTTAAAAGCACGATGGACTCTTAGGATAGTCACGGAACAATTATACCGCAAATAATTCTTGACTCTGAACAAACGTAAGTATGTACACGAAAAATAATCTCTCTGAACAGTGAGTAAAATTCTTATTTCTATCCATTATTCGCATAAACTGGATCAACCTTCTGAAATTAGTTTTTTATTGTTATTAATCAATTAATTGTCATAAGCACATACTTTATGTTAGTTTAAATTTTTTCATTGTTTGAAGTAATTTTTCAGTGTATCCATTGATAATCTATTCCAGCCTCTGATTGCCTTATCAACTTTTTTAGCTCCACTACTGCCCCGGAAGGCGAAAACCAAGGGCCCCTTCTTCACATTTGCTAAGGGCCCTGCGCAGTTTTAATCCGGTGCTGGAACTTAATGAGTATATTCAAGCACATCTTAACAGTCCACGACAATCTTCAAAAATTTAATCAAAAGTCAGATGGCAGTTTCGGATCCTCTGATTACCGAAACCGTCGCTGTTGTGTGGAGGAGGTGTAATCATCACAAAATGTGGAACACTGATGATTGAAAAAGAGTGGTTTGGTGAGTCACCTTTCTCATTGTTTCCCGCAACCGTCCTGGTTTACGTATGGAGAAGGCACAAAAAGATTTACAATAGTGACAGTCTCCTCCCTACTATCAATAATGGGGTTAGTTCTGTGATGGTTTATGGGATGATACCACATTGTTCTATCGGTCTTATCACGCAGGCCCGCCGTAAGCGGGCGTTCAAGGCGTGCACTGCACGCGGGCGGCACATCGAGGGGGGCGGCAAAACGGGTGATCGACAGTCGCCGCCCCGCGATAGTTGCCACTCCATTGTCGCCGCGGCAGCGTATTATGTAGCCGGCGACCTTTTTTTTTTACTCAACAGCTGCTTCGGGAGGCCGGCGACACTCGGGATGGTAACAATGGGGGCGGCAAATAATGTTGGAAGGGGCGGCAATCTCTCAGTTTTTTGTGACCCGGTTCTGAACTTTCCTAGGTCAACCACTGGCTGTAGTTAGACAGGGGGCGGCATAATCGGTATTGCACACGGGCGCTCAAACAGCTAGCGGCGGGCCTGTTATCACGCTACCCTCATAGGTCGAATTACTGGCAGTGACTACATAGAGATTCACCCATTTGTCCAAAGATTGTTCCATAACAAGGATGCAGTCTTTTTTTTTAGATCAGTGCACCATTTCATGGCCAGAATTGTTCACTCTTGGTTGTAGGAACATGGAGATGATCTTTGGACAGTACAATTTCCTCTTCCATCATGTGCGCAGAAATTTCAGTAATCAATAGATAATTGTTTTTCTTCCTTGACTAGAAATTTGGCGATTTAAAGCTAGCAATAAATGAAAACTAATGAACATCAGGTCTTCCATAAATAATAAAAATAATTAATAATGGCAATCAACTACATAGCCATTTCTGGTGCTAGTTCGATGGCAAGAAGTGATGACAGGATGCCAAAACTGAAACCCTTGCAGTAGGCCATTTCTTATTACTTGTTGCTTTCTATCACCATTGAATTTTGTATGGCTATTTTGCCCATCATTCCTTGCAGAATAAACATTGTCAGTGGTAAATATTCTGCACAATACCACATCACACTTATAGATGCAAATGATATTAACCTTTCATCTGAATTTTCCCTGCAAGTTGAATTCAATATATATTTATATTCAATCATTTGATTATCAGTAATTTGAATTCTAAGGTGATCAATTGATTAAAAATATGGAGGTATTAAAGATAATTTTATGGTTATATTTCCACAAATAAAAATTACCTTATAAATGGTGTGAATGTAAACAGACAATAAATGTGTCAAATAAAAATGTTGTTGGGGTAAATCATTAAAATTATACTCATTCCTTAACTTTTGCATCTTTCCTGCAAAAGAAGCAATTCTCATTGCAGAGTTGGAGAGTAATGAAGCCACCAGGCAGTATCTTGAGTTATTCACAATTTCTGATGCTGGAACAGTAGAATATCTACATGAAATTAAAGACTGTAGACATTAAACAAACTAACTCGATGATTACAGATATGTAAAACATACCAACCAGTCACCAAAGTTTAAGAGAGGAGTGTTGTAGTAACAAAAAAAACACTCCACAAATACACAATATTTTGAGTTATGTCCTTTTTCATGAAAATAGAACCAAATGACAAGCTCACCTGGGCACCCATGGGAAACACAGTCATGTGAATAAAATAACATAACAAAGAGATTTAAGTGACTATGCTGTCCATGGGTGCCCATGTGAGTCCAATCAGATCGTTCTATTTTTTTATTATTTATTTATTTTGAAGAAGTGCAAAGTTAAAAATAGCGCGTTTTTATGTTAGTGGAGTGTTTTTTTTTTTTTTTTTTTTTTTTTTGCTTCAATGTCCCTCTCTTCAACTTTGGTGTGTGGTGCATCCATTTAACTTTTCTTTCCATATAAATATTACCTTGTGGCAATTCTTCCACTCTGTTGTTTCTCAAATTTTAGGAAGAAAGGTAGTAACTATAATAAATAAGTGTAAAAGTACTAGGATAGTAAGTTTCTAGATTATTCAAATTGTAAATAATCATGACTAGTAATAGCTCAGAAAACACAAAGTCAGGTCGCAGAATCTATTCTAGTGTTTAAATATTTTTTCATGAAACTAATGATGTTAAGTGAACATAAAGAAACTCGAAAGTAATTTTCAGTACAGTTACTGTTTGTGATTTCTTCATTATAATAGGAGTAATTGATTTTTGTCTGAAGCAGGGAGGTATAGAAACTTGTGATAACAGTATCCATCTGAATAAATTTTTTGTATTTGACTTTAGAAGTGGAATAAAACACATCAAGGGAAGAAAAAGAATAGAGATTTGAGGAGTATTTTTTAAGTATGTTTCAGGTATCTCTTTTAAGTCATGATTTCCCTGCATGGATTATCACATTTGCAGTCTGACAAGGTGATTTTCAGGGCACTAGCCTTACATCACCAAAGAAGTATTTCACTTAAAAGATCAAAGTTTCTCTCGGCATTGGGAATTTATAAAATGCTCTTGGATAACTAGCAAAGTTAATGATGTGTCATCTCAAGACATTTTAGTGATCACATTCACTGTTGCCACCTTTCACTGTTTCACTGTTAACAGTACTACGATGGAACTGTCTCCACTTTTGAGTAAGCTGGTGGTGAAGTGTCTAGCACATTTGAAGGATATTGCACAACTGAAGCAGTTTTTTCGTGCACAGGAAACATGGGGTACATTGGTGGCAATACGTTTTGTAGTGGATAAGATGTGTTTTGTTGACAATTTTTTGCAAGATGGTGGACTTGAGCTCAGACTTCATAAATTGATCCAGTTGATGGTTTTATACACTAATGTTTCTGCAATTTAGAAAAGCAATTTTAATTGTTCTTACTTTAAAGTTTCTTAAAGTTTTAAAGTAGAGGCTAATTTATTGCTATGAACAGTTGTGTTAAGCAATGTGTTTGTGAGCTTTGGAAGTGTACTAAATCTATTGTATTCAATCCCCAAACATAATGTGTATTAGGTAGACCAGGTTAATCAAGATTTGTAAACAAAATGTGTAAACAATTCTTCTTGCATTCAAAAGAAAGTTGGGACTTAGTGTGGTGGGGAAGCATTAATGTTCTAGGCTCATATATGGAAGGACATGGGTTCAAATCCCCATCTTGCAATCCAAATTTGGGTTTCCCATGATTTCCCCAAATCACTCCTGGCAAATGGTAGGATGAATCCTTCAAAAAGGCCATGGCCAAATTCTTCCCTGTTCTTTGCCCCCAGTCCTTTCCTGCCTCTAATGACCTTGACATCAAAAAGTAAAAAAGGGGAGTAACTTATTTAAGATGCTGTATGTCAAAACAATAGCCTGGCTTAGGATGAACAGTTTAGTATAGAAAGTGTCATGGAGATTGTATTTAGGAGGGACACTGTCACCCATGACAGGATCCCCGTTATCACTGGTATCCATGCTGTACCCTTTTTTTTTTTAGCAAGATATATACTGACAGCAATTAAAAGAAGTAAATCAAAATGGAAGTTTTGTGTGAAATCCTTCCTCAAATATATGGAAAACTGATTATTTTTCAATTTAAAACCAATTTTCAAGCAGTCAGCATTACAAAAAGTTATAACAACACAAAAATTTAATTCAGGGATTGCATCAGTGCCAAAAGGTTATAAATTTGTAGGAAAAAAATATGAAGGTTTAAAAAAGATTAGGGATAAAGAAAGAATATTGTAGAAAATGAGAAGAAATCAGGAATTTTATTAGTAAATTGTTGGAGTATAATAAATAAAGTTTTAGAGTTTGGTAGCTTTTCAAAGATACACCAACCAGAGATAGTTACAGGAGCTGTATGTTGGTTAAAGGAAAATCTTGACAATGAGGTGATTCCTGAGGATTATATAGTATAGGATAAATATAGAGGAGGAACTAAGTGACTATTACAGTTCATGGGTATTCACAGACAATGAACATGAATGGCTGGGGATAGAATTTTTGGGAGATAGAAAAGAGAAGAGTCTTAATTGCTTACCAAAGTGGCAGGATGAATGAACAGAGACCATCACAGAGAAAATGATTTCATATTCAAAGGTCAGATGTAGAAATGAAGGGATTCAATCATACCAGATATTTACTGGAAGGTGAATGGATTTGGCAACACGAGGAAGCAGATATTTGCAAACACCTTAGTGAGGGAAGGAGAGTTTACTCAAAATATAGAACAAAATATAAGGGGAAACAATATGCTTGATGTTCCTTAATAAATCCTGATGAAAATTATGTGGGGTCCCTGGTGATAGAGTAAATAAGTGATCATGAGGCAGTTGTTATGGATGTAATAGGTATAATTATAACGAGGGAAGGATTTCATAACGAAGGAGATGTTTTCAGGAGAGGTTTAATGTGTGCAAGGAAGGTACTAGTACAGTAGAAATTAAGTGAGAATAGTTCAAAGAAATAGTAGTGACAGGGTCTACAAAACAAAATAAGGAGGAGCACAAAACCTGCATATTACCATAGTGTGTGAGGAGGCTGAAGAGATTGGTATGTAGGACACATAATGGATTGAAGAAGCATCAGGGTAATAAATAGTATATGAAATAATTAAACAGGGAATTAGTAGCAGCAAATAGGAAAGCTAAGGACAGTTTCATATAAAATATCATGCCTAAATGATGTAGATAAAAATTTGTGTAACTACACTAGAAATATTAGAGCAAAAGAAGGAATTGAGACAATTATGTATAAGGGTGAAGTAGAAGTTACAGAGAATAAGAAAATAGTTGAGATACTGAGCAAATGATTTGGAAACACTATTATGGATTGTCAATGAGGGACAGACACATACTTCACCGAGGAAAATCATTCCCATTTTAGTGAATATGAGCATATTGGAAAATTAGAAATAGAGCCAAAAGGTATTATGAGAGAAATACACTTTTTTTTAATTTTTTTTTTTAAAATTGTGATGCACCTAGTACAGATAATATTACCAAAAGTGTATTAAAGACAGGAGGCAAAGACTTGGAAGTATTTTTTGGTTCAGTTCTGGAGACCTGCTATGTTCAAGACAGCATGAAAATGTGCAATAGTAGTACTGATTCATATGGGTGGATACACAAATAGGGTTGAAATCTATAGACCCTTTAGTTTCACTGCAATGGTGGACAAAGTGAGTGAGTTGTATAAAAATCTATGAGGAAATGAAGTAGTCTGTAAGTCAGCAGTATGGATTTAGAGAGGTTATTTGTGTGAATCTCAGTAGTAGGTTATGTAAAAGACATTTTAGATGAAATGGACAAGGAAGATCTAGTAGATATTGTGGTACTGGATCCTAATAAGGCAAAATGGTTGTGAGTGAGGTTAAAACCATTGGGATAAGCCAAGATCAGTACCTGATTAACCACGTAGCAGGTTTATTTTTTTTATTTTTTTTTATTTTTTTATTTTTTTTTTATTATTTTTTTTTTAGCTCTACAATTTTCCCCTGGACGGCAAAAATCAAGGGCCTCTTCTTCACATTTGCTACAGGCCTCGCACTGTCTTAATCCAGCCCTGGCCAAGATGTATCTTTCTGGGTGCAGAAATTCTTAAGAGGTTACCGCAATATGAAGGAAGATTGATGTAAGAGCAGGTGTGTCACAAGGTAATCTATGAAGACCATTTCTCTACATTATTCTAATAAATGATTCTGTTGTTGATCTACAGTCAGAAGTTCGATTGTTGTAGATGACATAATGTAGTATAATAAGATGACAATGAGAGAGAATTGTGAGAATAATGCAAAGGATATGTAGGTGGTTGGAGAGGTATAGAATCAAGATAGTGCTAAGAAAAGTCAGCATATTATGTATACAGATAGGAAAAATAGAGGTTTTATTCAATTATTCATTGGAAGGGGAAAATATAAACACCTGGGAGTATCAGTTGACAAAAAAATAAATTGACGGGGCTCAGTGCATAGGTTATAGATATGTTAAAGATAGCAGGATGCGACATTGTACCTTATCTTGAAACATTATTTAAATTGGGTCTGGAAACTTGGTTTTACCAGATGAGTAGAAAAGTGCATTAGTAGTACCAGTCCATAAGGGAGGGGTGACAAATAGGGTTGAAAACTACAGGCCAATCAGCTTGACATCAGTGGTAGATAAATTAATGGAGAGAATAATATGCAACCATATCAGATTTGTATGTGAGGAACAGTGGTTTTCAAGCTGGCAACAAGGCTTTAGACAAGGACAGTCATCCGAATCTCAGTTAGTAGGCTATAGGTAACATATTTCTGATGAAATGGACAGGGGAGGTCAAAGGATTTTGACAAGTGAGCCATAAAATGGTGCTAAATAAGGTAAAAACTATTGTGGTTGATAAAAAGGTGATTTGCTGGGTGGAAGAATTTCTAAAAGGTAGAAAACAAAAAGTCAAGGTGGGTAATGCAGTATAAAAAGAAGTAGGAGTGAGCTTGGGAGTTCCACATTGAAGTGTATTGCAGTGGTGGATCCAGGATTTCGATTTGTGGGGGGCTTGAATGGATTTTGGTTTGGGGGCTTGAGTCGGGCAAGGGTAATCTTTATATTCTCCTATAATTGCTGCCCCCTAAGATCAGTAGAACTAAAAAAAGGTATGCAAAATTATGATGACGGGAGTGGACCTAATACTGCTGATGGGAGATATGGATAGGATAATGATAAATAATGCAAAGAAGAGCTAGCTTATTAGATACAAATATAATAAGCTAAAGGTTGATTAGGATTATAGAGTGGGAAAAGAGCTGCTTATTGTAGATTGGAAATGTAAATATTGTCACATAGTAAACCAAATTCAGAATCCTAGGGCGTAGCGGGGTCGTAGACGAAACACTCAGTTTAAGGCAATGAAGCTTTATTAACAGTTGGCACAGTACAGAAGGACGGAGCGAACTGACTCCTGCTAGAAAGGATTATCGCTTATATAGTGATGAAGAACAGTCTAGAACATTAACACTAGTAACAACAAGAATATTCCAGAATAGTTTACACAAAGTTAAGAAATTAAAATTTTACAGCACTTAATGGATTCGAATTAACGACCTTTAGTCCCACAGTCTCTTAGCGTAACCACTACGCTATGACAGTCTTTCCTTCTTCGTCGCCTGATCCAGTTGATGTGCGGCAATATGTTGGCATAACATTTGATAACAAACTTAACTGGGCAGGACACGTTGGACAAGTAGTAGGGAAAGGGTTCTAAAACGTTCACCTGTTGGAGAGATTGATGAGGGGAGAAGTAAGGGAAATGGGGTACACAATGTTGGTGAGACCACTGCTGGAATATGGTGGTTGAAGTATGGGACCTACATTTTGGGTATCAAATACAGCAGTTGGAGGGGATACAGAGAAGGGCTGCTAGATTTGTCTTTATAAATTACAACGAAACACATTTAATAACTAATACGATAAAGGAGCTGGAGTGGGATTCGTTGGATGATAGAAGGAGGGTGAAGTGACTCATGGGAGTTTAAAAGGCATATTAGTGATGACGAAGTGTGGGAAGAAATTGGTGGGAAAATTAAGAAAGGTACATGGAAGGGTAAAGATGACCATGACCACAAGCCTGCACTTTGATTTCAGGCATAAGGGTGTGTGAAAATTTTCTTTTGAAGGTAAGTATGTAAGTGATTGGACTAAATTACCAAGAGAAATGATGAAAAATTTACCAAAAACACTGAAAAATTTAAAGTTAAAAATTAGTAGAGGGCAAAAGTAGGTGGGAAGAGGATTGGAGAAACATGGGTGTATAGGGAGATTGCCACCAGAGTGCGCACTCAGCAGTTTTATCATTTAATATATTATATAAAATTAGTCTACTCTAAATAATGGTCTACCACAAGGCTCGGTTCTCTCCCCTATACTTTTCAATTTATATACTTATGACCTGCCAGACAAGGTCTCTCACAAATCTGTGTATGCTGATGACATTCAAAATTTCACGGTAATAGTTTCTGTAAAAATAAATGCAATATTATCGATAATTTTGATACAAAATTACTTTGTTTTAATAATTTTATTGAACACTCAAATCAGATAATGATTAAAGATACAGAAACTATAATGTCAAAGAATGTTTTATTTTCTTACTGTCACCCGATTATCAATTAACATCCAGGAAGTAGTTACAGGCTCTCCGTTCTAACATTGCTGCCACAGCTAACGATTAGAACGCGTTATAGATTTTCTTAATAACCACAAAGTGTAGTGGTCAAATGTTATGAGAGTCACGATGCGACTTTCATACTGTAGTCTTTCCAAGTTAGCCACAACGCGTTCTGTTTATTTAAAATACTTTTTTTTTTTTTTTTTTTAACCTGATTCGCGATGTCAATTGACTGATAGATCTTTTATGTACAAAAATAGTATCCCAATGCAGTCTTAACGAATCATCACACTGAATGAAAGATCTTCACTTATGTCAACGCAATCACAATGAAATGTTAACCGTCACCCACCTCACACATGACATGTTGGTTTTGTCTGAGGTTCCTTTTGATCACTAAATATTTTTTATTAATAAAGAGTGAGACTATTATATATTTTAATTTAAATACAGACCATAAATATTCTGTATAATAAAAATAATAATTTAATGTGATCTAAAAGTTCTAATAACAAAGTTTCTTATCGGTTGTGCAGCGCACCTCTGCTGTACCCACCTAAGAAACAGCAAGGCAGTAGGGAAGTCATGAAACAACTAACCAAGGAATTAATAATGTCAAAGAAACTGGCTAAGGAAGAGTTTATGAAGAATATTATTGGTGAAGGGGGACCTCTGACTGATACATGTAGAAATTTGTATAGCTATATCAGGAAACTGAGGAGAAGAGAGGGTATTGAGACAGTTATAGATAAGGATGGAGAAGAAGTAACTGAGGATTTGAAAAAGGCAGAGTTATTAAGTAACTGATTCAGTGAGACCATTAGGGACAATAACTCAGGGGTTATATCTGAAAACGAGCTTATACGCACAGTTTGAGGTGTGTAGATTAAAAAATTTGAAATGAAATATGCAAATATCATGAAGGAACTAAGGAATCTAAAAAAGCGTAAAGGGGCCAGTGATGATAAAATTAATACTGATGTCTTAAAGATAGTAGGATGGGACATTGTACCTTACCTTGAACCATTATTTAAATTGATTCTGGATACTTGTTTTTTACCAGAGGACTGGAAAAGTGCAATAGTAGTACCGGTCCATAAAGGAGGGTTGACAAACAGGGTTGAAAACTATAGGCCAATCAGCTTGACATCAGCAGTAGGTAAATTAATGGAGAAATTAATATGCTACCATATTAGAAATGTCTGTGAGGAAAGTAAGTGGTTTTCAAGTCAGAAACATGGCTTTAGACAAGGATATTCATGTGAATCTTAGTTACTAGGCTATAAGCAAGATATTTCTGATAAAATGGACAGGGGAGGTCAAGTTGATGGTGTAGCACTAGATCTTTCAAAGGCCTTTGACAGAGTGAGCCATAAAATTGTGCTAAATAAGGAAAAAACTATTGGAGTTGATAAAAAGGTGATTTTCTGGGTAGAAGAATTTCTAAAAGGTAGAAAGCAAAAAGTTAGCTAGGAAATGCAGTTTCAAAAGAAGTAGGAGTCAATATGGGAGTACAGGGTAGTGTATTAGGACCATTGTTATTCTAATTAATGATTGTGTTAATGGTTTACTGTCATTAGTTAGATTGTTTGCAGATGACATAATGGTATATAAAGTTATTAAAACAATAGAAGACTCAACAACTGCAGGTTGATCTAGATAAGATAACTTGCTGCGTGAGTATACATGGGATGAAGATAAATGCAAAGTAGAGCCAGCTTATTAGGTACACAGATAAAAAGCTAAAGTTTAATTATGATTATAAAGTGGGGAAGGAGCCACTTATTGAAGGATCGAAATATAAATACCTTCGCATAACATTTGATAGCAAACTTAATTGGGCAGGACACATTGGACAGGTAATAGGGAAAGGGTTCAAAATCCTTCAAATGTTGGAAAGAGTGATGAGGGGATGCACTAGAGAAGTAAGGGAATTGGGATACAAAACTTTGGTCAGACCACTGCTTGAATATGGTGGTGTAGTTTGGAATCCATATTTTGCGTATCAAAAGACAGGAGTTGGAGGGGGTGTAGAAGAGGGCTGTCAGATTTTTCTTTGGAAATTACTGCAGAACACAATCAGTAACTAATATGATAAAGGAGCTGAAGTGGGATTCATTGGAGAATAGAAGGAGGGTTAGGAGAATCATGGGAGTGTACAAAGCCTATATTGGTGATGAAGCATGGAAAGATACTGGTGGGAAAATTAATAGAGGTGCTTGGAAGGGTAAGGTTGCCCATGACCACAAGCTGGCACTTGATTTCAGGCATAAGGGTGTGGGAAAAATTTCTTTCATAGGAAAGGGTGTGAGGGACTGGAACAAATTGCCAAGAGAAGTAATGTATAATTTACCAGAAACACTGAAGGAATTTAGGGTAAAAATTGGTAGAGGGCAAAAGTAGGTTGGAAGAGGAAAGGAGAAAGTGGGGTGTGTAGGAAGATTGCCACCAGAGCAGGTGCTCCATCTCAATTTTATCAATTATTTTTATTAATGTTTGATAACAAACTCAATTTGGCAGAGCATATTGGACAAGTGGTAGGAAAAGAATATAAAATCCTTCATTTACTGGAGAGGGTGATGAGAGTATGTTTCAGAGAAGTTAGGGAGTTGGGTTACAAAACTTTAGTCAGGCCATTGGTTGATTATGATGGTCTAGTTTGGTACTCACATTTTATTTATCAAATACTGGAGTTTAAAGGTGTGCAAAGAAGAGCAGCTAGATTTGTTTGTGAAAATTATCACAGGACCTAGTGTTACTTATATGATAAATGAGCAGGGTCGATGTTGGTGATGGGGCTTCCAGGAATATTGATCAAAGAATTAGGAATAGTGCACCAAAGGGGAGAGGCGGCCATGACCACAAGCTTGCACTCGATTTCATGCATAAGGGAATGGGAAAATTTCTTTTGTTGGTAAGGGTGCCAAGTGAAGTGACGAATAATTTACCAAAACGCTTAAGGAATTTAAAATTAAAATTTGTAAATCAGAAAAGTAAATGGGGGAGGAATTTAACATTCCAATTATAAGAGAAAATTAAATAAATATATATAAAAATGAGAAATTAGATGACTAATGAAAATTCCATCTCAACTACAATTAATAATAATAAAAGTGGGAAGAGTTCAAGGAAATAAGAAAAAAAGGCTGAAGAAATGTTTATTAAAGAACAGTAAATAAAGAGAAGTACAGAATCTACATACTTTAATTTGGTGATGAGGAGTTTAAAGAGGTTAGTGAGACAAGAACATAACAGAGTAAAGAAACAGCAAGGCAGCAGGGAATTCTTGAAACAATAAACAAACAATTATTAATGTCAAAGAAACTAGCTAAGGATGAGTTTATGAAGACTGTTATTGGTGCAGGGTGACCACTGACTTATGAATCTAGAAATTTCTACAGCTATATCAGTAAACTGAGGGGAAGAGAGGGTCTTTGTGACATTTATAGATAAGGATGGAGAAGAAGTAACTGAGGATTTTTAAAAAAAGCAGAGATATTAAGTAACTGATTAAGTGAGACAATTTAGGGACTACCATTCAGGAATGGTAGGGGTTATATCAGCAAATGAGCTTAACCGCACATTTGGAAGAAAGTGGATTAGAAAATATGAGATTAACTATGAAGATATCATGAAGGAACTAAGGAATCTAAAAAAGTGTAAAGGGGCTCGAGTGGCTAATATTACTAGAGATATGTTAAAGATAGCAGGATGCGACATTGTACCTTATCTTGAAACATTATTTAAACTGAGTCTGGAAACTTGGTTTTACCAGATGAGTAGAAAAGTGCATTAGTAGTACCAGTCCATAAGGGAGGGGTGACAAATAGGGTTGAAAACTACAGGCCAATCAGCTTGACATCAGTGGTAGATAAATTAATGGAGAGAATAATATGCAACCATATCAGATTTGTATGTGAGGAACAGTGGTTTTCAAGCTGGCAACAAGTCTTTAGACAAGGACAGTCATCCGAATCTCAGTTAGTGGGCTGTAGGTAACATGTTTCTGATGAAATGGACAGGGGAGGTCAAAGGATTTTGACAAGTGAGCCATAAAATGGTGCTAAATAAGGTAAAAACTATTGTGGTGGATAAAAAGGTGATTTGCTGGGTGGAAGAATTTCTAAAAGGTAGAAAACAAAAAGTCAAGGTGGGTAATGCAGTATAAAAAGAAGTAGGAGTGAGCATGGGAGTTCCACATTGAAGTGTATTGCAGTGGTGGATCCAGGATTTCGATTTGTGAGGGGCTTGAATGGATTTTGGTTTGGGGGCTTGAGTCGGGCAAGGGTAATCTTTATATTCTCCTATAATTGCTGCCCCCTAAGATCAGTAGAACTAAAAAAAGGTATGCAAAATTATGATGACGGGAGTGGACCTAATACTGCTGATGGGAGATATGGATAGGATAATGATAAATAATGCAAAGAAGAGCTAGCTTATTAGATACAAATATAACAAGCTAAAGGTTGATTAGGATTATAGAGTGGGGAAAGAGCTGCTTATTGTAGATTGGAAATGTAAATATGTTGGCATAACATTTGATAACAAACTTAACTGGGCAGGACACGTAAGACAAGTAGTAGGGAAAGGGTTCAAAATCGTTCACCTGTTGGAGAGAGTGATGGGGGGGATGCACTACAGAAGTAAGGGAAATGGGGTACACAATGTTGGTGAGACCACTGCTGGAATATGGTGGTTGAAGTATGGGACCTACATTTTGGGTATCAAATACAGGAGTTGGAGGGGATACAGAGAAGGGCTGCTAGATTTGTCTTTAGAAATTACAACGAAACACATTTAATAACTAATACGATAAAGGAGCTGGAGTGGGATTCGTTGGATGATAGAAGGAGGGTGAAGTGACTCATGGGAGTGTAAAAGGCATATTAGTGATGACGAAGTGTGGGAAGATATTGGTGGGAAAATTAAGAAAGGTACATGGAAGGGTAAAGATGACCATGACCACAAGCCTGCACTTTGATTTCAGGCATAAGGGTGTGTAAAAATTTTCTTTTGAAGGTAAGTGTGTAAGGGATTGGACTAAATTACCAAGAGAAATGATGAAAAATTTACCAAAAACACTGAAAAATTTAAAGTTAAAAATTAGTAGAGGGCAAAAGTAGGTGGAAGAGGATTGGAGAAACATGGGTGTATAGGGAGATTGCCACCAGAGCGCGCACTCAGCAGTTTTATCATTTAATATATTATATAAAATTAGTCTACTCTAAATAATGGTCTACCACAAGGCTCGGTTCTCTCCCCTATACTTTTCAATTTATATACTTATGACCTGCCAGACAAGGTCTCTCACAAATCTGTATATGCTGATGACATCAATCTTACAGTTCAAAGAACTAACTTTGTGGAGGCTGAAGAAATTCTGACTCATGACCTTCAGGAAATGGATGCCTACTTTTGAAGGTGGCACCTTCAACCCAGTCCACAGAAAACAGAAATATCTAAATTCCACCTTATCAACAAACAAATATAGTGTTTAGAAACCAGATGCTGAATTATAACAGTACCACAAAATACCTGGGTGTGACATTAGACAGGTCCCTAACCTACAAAAGGCACCTTCAGAATACAGCTGCCAAGCTTAAATGTCAGAACCACTTACTTCTACAACTGACAGGAACTTCATGGGGAGCTGATGGAAATACATTAAGAACAACAGACTTGGCCTTGCTTTACTCCACAGCTGAATACTGCTCCAGCATATGGCCTAATAGCTCTCACACCAACTTGGTGGACGTTCAGCTTCGCCATACAATGCCCATTATAACTGGCTCGCTTCTATCAGTGGCTGCCAGTGCTCAGCAACATCCCACCACCTCATATCAGAAGGCAAAAAGTTCTATTAAAACTATGGTCGAGAATTTTGAACAATGAGGCACTTCCCATCCATGGAGGAGGATTACAAAACAATAGCTGAAGTCATGTCGCCCTGCCTGGAAGACTGCTGTCAGTCTAGTATCTAACTCCTTCAGCCCTACTGATAGCTGGGCAGTGGAATGGACATCATCAACACCACAGGGCATAGTGCAAATTACCAATCCCCGCTCAAAACTACCAGGATTTGACATACCGCGGCCAATTTGGTGTAAACTAAATCAGATTAGATGTGGTATGGGAAGAACTGCTTCAACTCTCCACACCTGGTACTGGGCAGATTCTCCGTACAGTGACTGTAGTGAGATTTCACAAACCGTGTTCTACATTGTGCAGGACTTTCCACTGCATGCCTTTCCTGGTAGTCTGGAAGACCTAAATTTAGCTACGCCGGAGGAGGTGGCCTGGTTGTAGCCTCAACGTCACATTGTAATGGTTTTGACTGGAGATCCTGTCTCAGTGGCCAGCTGTGGGCATTGTACAATGTGTAACTATGTATATATCAGAGTATATGTGTTTAGATTGTTCATTATAGTATAATTGTAACTGAATTATTTAAATGTCTTGTAGCATCATACGGAAAATAAATAAATAATAAAATAAATAAATAATAACATTAGTGATTTTTTTTTTATTGTGCATCTGTATCCCCTCACCAGCAGTCCCTAACCTAAAAAAGGTACAGTCCTGAATGCATCATAACTTTTACAACATAAGCTAATAACTCAGAAAGTATCATAAAATTCCTATAAATAATCTTACATATTAAGTGAAATAGGGAGTCTACAGCAAATTTTTAGCAGCAGAGATTGAGGTTTGGATGACAGAATAGATTTTGTGTGGTAAATGTTATATTTTGACAGTTGGTTATCTATAAAAAGGTGATTTTTTTTTTATTCCTGAAATCCATTTGAAACTTTTCAGATATAATAACATTATCACAGATCACTAAGAATAATGGAACACACATTAAAAATTTTTGATAATGGTGCAACAAATTTGAACTTACATTCAATAATTTTGATTGCTGGTAGCAAATACCATAAAATAACATTAAAAAAAAGTAAGACCTAATATGTTCTGTTTTAGTACAGTAACTTTCTGTAGGTCCATTTTTCGCAAATACTTAGTGTATGGCTTTTTTTTTAAATAAGTGTGCATTTTATTTTTAAAAAAAATAATTGCAATGTGTCATATGCATACAATTCTGAAGGCTTTTAGGAAATATTGGTTGCGTAGTAAGGTATTCATATTACTTTCGAGAGACTCATTTAGTCAATGTTATGTAAAATATTTTATTATTCATTTGTCAGATTGGGGATTAGTTAAAAGACATTTCAAATTAATTTTTTCTCCACCTCTGCAATGACAAGAAGAGTTAAGTACACTACTTTTGCAACACCGAGAAGGAAACATGTGATTACAATGAAGTTGATTTCACAGCACGAAAATACACATATGATTAGAATTACAGTACTGCACATCCACAATTTAGTATGGTGAGAGGCCACCACATGTCACAAATAGTAGCTCTAGACATGGCATGGAATTAAAGGGATCCTAAATATGCTGCTGTGGAACATATTGTACTGCCTCACAGTTTATAGCCGCATTCACAAAGCTTTAACAGTGGTTGCAGGAGGACTACAATAAACAAGCTGCCACCTACTATATCCGAGACGCTCCACAGGTGACATGTCAGGAGAATGTGGAGGGCAGGGAAGCACTTATGCCTATCGTTCTCCAAAGAAGGCTTGTATATTCCTCACCGCATGTGGCTGGGCCCTATCCTACTGAAATATGGCATGCAGAGGTTCCTGCATGATGGGCAGTGTCTCGGGCTCTAAAACCCTGATGCAGTGGTTGTTGTTCTGATTGCTCTCAATATATAGGAAGCGAGATAGCATGTTATACCCAGTAGGTTCACAAATCATCAAACTTGTCGTTTGTCAGCTATATTGCTCACGAACGAACTCTGTATGATCGCATTGACCAAGGTAGCATTCAACATGTACACGCCATCGCTGTAGTACAAGCAGGTCTTGTTTAAAAACAGTACACTCAGTACGCCAGTAATTCAACCCTTAAAGGGAAAAAGTATAATAATTATTTATCTTGATTTTTTTCAAACTTTTTAATTGGAAGTTAATTGTACTACAACGCATTTCTGGGTCACGAGCCACTTTTCTCCCGTCATATCTAACCGATATAGTTCAGTGATGTATCATATTAAAGATTAAGGTCACCGCCGTCGTTACATTATATTTTATGAAAGAAATTTTTCGTAATTCGAACCTTAAAGGGCAAGAATGTTGATATTTCTAAACTGTGTTTTTGTATCTCAAGCTATTTATCTCCTTGGATATCTAACCGAAATCAATAAATGAAGTGGGATTATGAAGAGTAATGTATTGGGTTTGGTCACATCATATACCGTGTTAAGAAAGAATTGTTTTGGAATTCAACCCCAAAATGGAAAAAGTATACATTGTTCTACAACGGATTCTTGTGTCACAAGACATTTATCTCCCTTGATATCTAAACGATATAGTTAAGTGATGTATCATATTAACCATTAAGGTCTCCGCCATTGTAACATTATATTTTAAGAAAGGAATTTTTCGTAATTCAACCCTTAAAAGGGCAAATATGTCAATATTTCTAAAACGTGTTTTTTGTATCTCAAGCTATTTATCGCCTTGGATATCTAACCGAAATTGATAAATGAAAAAAAGGGAATATGAAGAGTAATGTCTCAACTTTGGTGACATCATATATTAAGAAAGATTTTTTTTTTGTAATTCAACCCTTAAAGTGCAAAAGTATAAATTTTTCTGCAATGCGTTTATGTGTCATGAGCCATTTATCTCCTTTCATATCTAACCGATATAGATAAGTGAGGTATCATATTAAATATTAAGGTCTCCGCCGTGGTGACATTTTATTTTAAGAAAGGAATTTTTCGTAATTGGACCCTTAAAGGGCAAAAATGGCAATATTTCTAAAATGCGTTATTTGGTCTCGAGTAATTTATCATCCTTGATAACTAAACAAAATTGATAAAAGATGTATCATTTAAAAGACTGAAGTGTTTGGTTCCATTACACCATACTTGAAAAAAGAAATTTTTCAAAATTCCACCCTTAAAGAGCAAAAGTGTTAATATTATTTCTACAGCGTGTTTTTTTTAAATTTTTATTATTACGAGCCATTTATCTCCTTCGATACCCAAACAAAATCGATAAATGTCATATCATTTTAAAGATTAAGGTTTCCAATTATGTAAAATCTTAAATTAAGAAAGAATTTTTCTGAATTTGATGCTTAAAGTGGTAGCGCGTATTCAAAAGTTGAGAGAGAAGTCTCTAGATTGTAGCAGCAGATATCACAGAGATGTCGGTAAACTGTTTTTTTTGTAGCTTTTCGGATATTTTATTCTGTTAAGGAAACATTTTGGTTTTGCTATACTATTCCAATGTAAACATTTTATTCGCACAGCAACACACATCACACAGATATTGATATGCTGTTTGAATTTTTTTCAGGTTGGTTGTATTCTGTTAAGGTCAGTGACAGTTTGTCGTCATATAGAGTTTTAAATTTTTCTAACTGTTTCGTAATATGTTGTAAGTATTTTTATGCATACCTTTTACACTAAACAAATAAATATTCGCTTCAAAAGTGCGGTTGTACTTTTCATTATATTACAACCATTCAACCTCACTATTCATCGTATTTTATTCGCGAAATTTTCGCACGAGTCGTCTAGTAGGTTACTTAATATTTGGTGTATGGAAGTATAAGCTAAGTTTTTCATAATTACTAAAATGGTGTATGGTTTTTCTTTTTGCTGAAACAGTTTACAAAAGCAGCAATTACATTATTTGCAAACTGTAGTCGTACATAGTAAATATCATGGTATAGTAGGGCCTATGTATTTGCTAATTATATTAGAAATTTGTTTTATTAACGGGGTTTTAGTAACTAACAGCTGTTTAGTTGCTGGTAATATCATCGATATTGTCAAAAGATGTATGTACTACCGTTTTACATCCCTGAGACTGTTCTCACATAGGATCAAATTAAACATATTCATCTATATATTGTTTTTCTCAGAGAGCTTGTAAGTTGTGGCAGTTAATAGTTGAAATAATTTGTGTATAGTCTCTTAATGGTTACGTGATCTTTGTATTGTAGCAAAAGTGTAGTGAACTAACTTGTGCACAACGAGTTTTCGGCTTTTCATTCCATCAACCTTTCAGGTTGATTGCTGGAAAGATTGCAAGTAGAAGCTACGCAGATGTTATGCGAGCGCAAACAGTTTACCACGTAACCAATACAACATTTCGAAGCCAACTGACGGCACGCCATCCAGCAGTGCTAATGAATTAGAGGTGGTAATTGACAACATTGAAAATACGAAAATCGATGACTACTAAGTGAGATCGTTGGTGGGCAAAATATAACACAATTTTCACGAATTGATGGAGGTAATGGGTATGTATTTCTTAAATCCAGTACACATGTCGAACGACTGGTGCAAGAAGGCGGTGTAACAATTCGAATAATATACTACGCTCAAAGTGGCAAGCATATTGTCTCTGGTGGCAAGCACGCAAGTTCCCATTCATATCCAATATAAGCATAGCGAATAAAATGGCCAAATATGGAAAACTGTTAGTTCGGTTTAGAGAAATAAATGCCTTCAGGATCAAAACTGCCCGTTTGCAGCCACACCAAATCTTTCCGTAGAACTGCTCAATTTATTTCTGAACATTTGTACAAAGTTCCTAAATCAAATGCTATATTTGTCGACAGTGCATTGTTCACAAAAAAAATACTGATTCGTCAAAAGTAATAACAGCAATGCCTTTCAAACTTGTGCCGATGGTTGCGGACTCAAATAAGGAAGCAGTGGAAACCACAGCTTGCAATGAAAAAACTGTGGTACATAGAACATGTCGACAGACAGAAAGATCATACAAACAAAAGGCGGGAATCAATATAAATTACCTCCTCGTCAGATAGAGAACATAGCGATCTCTATGAAAAAGTGACTTTACCATTGTTGAACATGAAGAAATGGAAAACTGCAAAATTGAAGTTCATTCATTCATTCATTCATTTTATTTGGTCCTATACATCATTTACATACAACTTGTATAATGAATTAGGACAAGTCAAGGTACAGTATATTCAATATTATTCTTATCTTAATTAACAATTTTATGCCTTAAGTTAACTATAAATCGTTTAACACATATTTTTTTTTTTTACATGTTATTGACAAATATGTGCTGTATAAGTACAAACAACTACTACAAACAATTTTTTTATTCTGCCTTTCCTTCCCTCATTCATCAGTTAAATACTCTTTGATTGAGTAGAAGGCTTTATCACATAAATACTCTTTAAGCTTATGTTTGAACTGTTCTCCCTTGTTACTAATTAATCTTATATCTGTCGGAAGCTTATTGAACAGTTGGGCTCCCGAGTAGGAAGGACATTTTTCAAATTTTTTTGTGTTGTGTGCGTGTAAATTGAAATTAATTTTATTACGCGTTTCATATTCGTGCACTTCCTCATTCATTTTAACAACCTTCTTTGTGAGTGAGAGCAGTATAGTCTTATATATGTATATACAGGGAAATGTTAGAATCTTCAAATCTACAAAATATTTTCTACATGAAACCATTCTTTTTTCTTTTAGTATTGTTCTAATCATATGTTTTTGTATTTTTAATATTCTCATTATGTTATTTTCTGTGGGCCTTCCCCACGCTGATATACCATATCTCAGTTGGCTTTCAAAAAGGGAGTAATAGATAGTCATCAGAATATCCCTGCTACAGAATTCTCGGAGGTAGCTGTCCAGAAACTGTAACTTCGGAATATCAAGTGAAGACTGATGTTGTGGAAACGAATTGTGCTGTTCCTGTAGAAAACTTTGATAACCAATATGTTATCTTCGATACGGTATCCGTTATCTCCTAGTCTTTCAGCAGCACATGAGCTGAAGATGATCTGCTAAACGAGGAAGACTTCGTATCTTTCTTGAAAATCAAGTAAGCATTTATCTAAAATATTACCAACTGTCAAACGCTACACTAAAAACTACATCAATATGCAATTAATGTTGGAAAAAAGACTGACAAAGGTTAGAGATATAAATCTCCGACGTAGGTTGTAAAGAATATCGGCAGCATTAGAAAAATAACTCACTAGTGACTAATAGCATAACATAACGTCCAATGATTAAATTTGCCACTGAATACAAGAGGTATCTCATCTCCCATTAAACAAAAGTTATTAGTTTCATTCATCCGAAGAACAAAAGTTAACGTCATATTTCTACAAGAAACAAATTTGCAGACTGATTCAACGTCATTATAAATATCATCGTTGTGCAATGCAAACAATCGACGTGTTAATATGAGCAGTGGAATAATGATCATTACGGACATGGAAATCCTGTAAAATTATTGTAGCAGGTTACGCTCAAAGTGCTAGAATTTATGAGTTTGGAAGCAAAACTAACCTACTTAATTTGTATTTACCTCATGCTTCACTTGTAGCCGATGTTGTTCTATCCAAAGTACGACAGTATCTCAGTACAATAATCAGTACCGAAACTATAATAATGGGAGGTTACTCGAACCTAACTCTGGATGAAGTTGATAGGAGTTCTGTTGCAGAGAAGCAATTATTATTTCAAATGTACTCTGTAACATATGGCGTACCTATAACCCTAATCTTGCTGGATACTCATATACTGTGTAAGAACGCATCTATCGAAGCCTCGTTCATGGATCACCTACCTTTCACCTATGCCAGTGAAACAGTTCCCAAATATTTAAATACGGTACATCATTAGCAAAGAATAAACCACCATATTGGCGCCTTAATAACAACTTTTTATGGGACATTAGTTACCTTACAGCCATTACTGATATGACACAGTTTTATTCTACCATGACTGGTATTGATGAACAAAATTTATTATACAAATGGGATGAATTTAAAAATGAAGTAAAAGTAATCAAGCAAGACCACTGTAATACACGAACAATCACGCCTTTTAAGGAAAATGGAAATGATTTTGGCTAAGATAGTTAAAAAGAAAGAATGTTTTGTTTGCCACCGGAAATGATGAGATTGATTCTGTAAAAAGAATGTTGCAGTGACACTACGAGCGTACTGCCAGCGAAGAAGGAAATGTCGTGGTTGTGACCTATTTACACCTATTTAACCGCGTATTTCTTCACGCTTGAAAAAGAACGGAAAATAATACCTGTCATACGTGAAGTCTAGATTCAAGGATGTCCGACAAATGATTCTAACTTCATTAATAAGGAAGTGGGAAAACATTTTTGAAAAACTGTATTTCGCTTTTAACACTTGCGATTTAATTACTCAAGAGTTGTTCTATTCTTTGCCAAAGTAATTAATTGATTACCAGGAATATGTTAAACGGGAGATAAATTTAGATGATTTATCGACTTCGTTAAAATACATGAAAAATTAAAGATACCATGGGTTATCAATCGAGTTCTATACAGCTTTCTGGACCGTCATAAAAGGTTTACTCAAAAAAGTCGTCGATTTCTCATTGAAAAATCATGTACTGCCACCATCAATGCAAAAATCTGTATTAGCTTTAATACCAAAGAAAGGACATTTATCTCTTATCACGAATTCCAGGCTTATCTCCACTTAATGTAGATTATAATATTGTATCTAAAACACTAACGAGAAGAATATCATCTGTTTTAAATGAAGTAATTAACTTTGATCAAACCTATTACCTACCAGGGACATCAATATTTTCCTACATCTCTTTCGTGATGTTGTCAACGCAGCTAACAGCGATAAAACTCCAATAGCAGTTTTGTCTCTTAATCTAACAAGAGCCTTCGACAGAGTTGAACATGTATATCTGTTCTGTTCACTACGAATATTTGGCTTTCCACAGGAAACCGTTGAACATACTAATACATTGTAACTTGAAGCACTATTTCTGATACGAATGGGGAACTATGTTCTAGCACCATTCTAGTTAACGAGAGGGGTGTAGCAAGGTGACCCACTATCTGGAGTCCTGTTTACAGTTTCTATATAATCATTATTACATCTATGCAGAAAACGTTTAAGCAAATGGGGTTCGACGTGCTTGAGGCCACTAACGTGTCAGTATTGACAGAAATAATCATTAATATGTTACTAGTTTGGATACAGTTAACTATTTTAGTATTATTTAATAATAATACTAATTAAATTTAAATGAACACGGGATGAGTTTAGAACCCTAGGTTAATCGTCAAGCTTTAATTTGCCGGGGTTTAAATCTATACTGGCAAGTAAGAACTACAGTTTGTGATGAACCACATTTCAGTGTATATGGATAGATTATTTGCAGGCCGAATTAGTGGAAAATAGGGTTCGTCGTTTGCTTTGTGTGCGTTTCCGTTTCTGCGTGGGTGTATCTATCACCCTTAGTAGAAATCAAGTATATGCGGAACTCGGTCATGAGATATGATTGTTAAAGAACTGAATACATCCAGCTTCAACAGAGTCTTTCGATACAAAAAATTCTGTCGTCGGGGATTGAATCGGCAGTACCAAACTCGAGCTTAAATGCTTTGAAGTTATTTGTTTTGAGAAATTCCTGTCAGCACTTGGCGCGTACACAGTGAATAGCTCTATATTCCTTGCGAGTGAAAGACGGTTCCCTTGGGCTTGGAAATTTCCTGTCCTATGTCTTCACGCATAATAGAATTCTGTTTTCCCGCCTCGGTCTGGGAATTATTATCTGCCGTGTGGCGAAAGGTCTAAATAACATTACATGTAGCCTAGAAATGAAGTCTTCACGGGTGTACACTATCCGGCGGTACACCCGTGAAGACTTCATTCAAGCATACGCCGGGAAAGTCTCCGTTCTTACACATGAAGCCTAATCTGTCGTCAGGCGCTAGTGAAAGTCTTGTTTGCTCACCACGGTCTAGGATTCTTGACCTCTGCTCTGGCTGTGTCCAAAATTCCGCTCAGAATTAGTTTGAAGTCCGTCGTGTTGGACAGCAATACAATCCTTGCTAGAATAAGAGGGTTCCCTCTGGGTGTGACGTCAATGGGAATAAAATTGACGCCAGTAGCCTATCTAACGTCGTTGTCGTCTGGCACATTTTAATCGTCCGCTATTTTCGAATTTACCGCCAAAGAATTCCATAGACCAATTTGAATTTCCCTCCTAAATTTTCGACGCCTCCTATTGGCCGAGCCTGTTTTTTTTTCAGGAATTCGACATTTCTTTCTTTATACACCTACTTACGGCCAACGACATGTTGTGTGAATATCCCCTTGTAGTAAAATCTAGTAGTTAATGGGAAAGCATTTCCGGATACAAGAAACATATATAATAAAAAACCACTATCCTGAAATACATAAATAAGGCACTATCAAACACTAGTTAAACCGGAAGTACATTTAGCAGCAGAATCGCTTAAGCTAAACTTGGTTTGAGATCTTGAAACATTAGATAAAAGCGAAAGAATTATTTTAAGAAAAATACTTGTGCCTAAATTCAGAAGATCAATCAAAGAAATATATTTTAAAATTAAAAAACTAACAGATGTATTGAGGAAAATAGACTACAATATTATTCTACTGGTATATGTAGAGTAAATAACGAAAGATTATCAAAAATGATATTGACTTAATAAATAGTTACAATTCCAAACCCACATGATTTCAGGAAACAGAGATATACAAAATGCTGGAATCAATATAGATTCGCTAAATATCAGAGCATGTTTTAGAGAGAAACTCAAAAAGCCTGTTTTCAGGAAAGAAGGAAAAAATCAACAAGTAGAAGAAAGTGGTCACAGAAAGAGAAGGAAAGTCACTCGCAGTGGATGAAAGAAGTACGGGCACAAAGAAGATTGAAGACAGTAAGGCTAACATAGTTGATTTATCGTACTCTCTAAAAGGGTATTCGAAGAACTAAGTTCATCGGACACTGACGACTGTATGCGACCCCTGTAATACAGCAACCTTCGGCGAAACTCTATAATGCCCATAGTTTATATATGGCATTCGGCCTTTTAGCATCATGTGTGTTTCATTTTCCCCAATTATGGCAGATTCTTCTAGTGTTGTTAATCTAAAGTGAAAAGACACAGAACAAACACAACACTTAATTAAAACCACCAATACCCTGGGCCGGACGCGAACCGCCGACCTCTGCAACGCGAAGCCAGCTCGCTAGCCCAACGCTACCGAGGTCTGCCAGTGCTAGTTACATTGGCCGAGCGTGGGTCGATTAGCCAGGAAATTTCAAATAAATAACATCAATTGATATTATTTACACTTATACTGTTAAAAGGAAGAAATAACGATTTTAGTTCTTCTTTGCACTTATATTGATAAAAGGAAGTGTAACTAAGATACCAGTAAAAAGGCAGTTTATGTTGTGGAAATAACAGCACAAAAATGTGGAGGACAGAGATAAAAAGTTATAATGCGAGGCAGAGTTAAAAAATACAATATGGCGTTAGTTTTTATATACGACCACTAGATGCAGAAATTCAAGTAAGAAGAAAAGCATATCATGTCTACTCTCTATTCTCTTTGGCAGATAAGAATTAGATTTTTTCTAACAGGAGTTAAGAAACAAGGAAGTTTATTAAAATCAGGAAAAGTGTACACGAAACGCAAATGTAAGTGGCTGCAGGATAGGGGGAAGATGGGGGTGTAGGGAAATTGTCACCGGAGCCTGTGCTCCATTGCAATTAAATTAAATTAAAAAAATTAAAACGTAGGTAATCACGAAATATGGACATCAAATAAATAGTAACTATTCTTTTTTGAAATTGCACTTTAGTTAGAAACTTTTACTTAATAAAAATTTCTGTCATTTAAAATCAAATAGAGTTATTTAAAAACATTCTAGTTAAATACTCCGTAAATTAAATCAGAGAAATTTACTCACGTCACAAAAAAATTAATCAAAAAGGTGCTAATTAATCGTTATTCATTTTTACTTAGAAACTTTTCTGGAAGAAATTCCTTTTATCAACATAAATGATAAACGTAATTTTTGACGGGAGTTTAATCTGGTAGTACTTAGGACTATATATGAATGGGGGGAAAAGTAACGAAGTGAATGATTGTGGTCAAGCTAACAATAAGCGAGGAACAATACAATGTGTCGCACAAGAGAATTTGAAGATGAAATAACAAGTTTTACTTAAACACACGCCGCAGTAGATTAAAACTGATGATTAACTCTGCCTGCGATTAGAACAAATAATCCGCTTTCGCTATCGATCTCACAGTGGCTTTGGCCTTTTTTTGTTGGTATTCTCACAGCAGCGCTGTCCTGTCCAGGAATTTTCAATTTCGTCCAACTCTCTTCTCTCTCTGTGCCCCGTGCCGGGCAATGTTCTGAGCTCTACACCGGGGGGTAGCTATCGGAGGGCTAGGCGGTGCCTTGCACCGGGGCCTCCAAGCTCAGCTCATGGGCCCCAAAAGCTCAGCACAGGCGGGCCCCTGCCAGAAAACCTCACTTGGTAGAGCTATATATAAAAAAAGGTCACCCATCTGGCCTGACGGCCCAAAATACTTTTTTATGCACCGGAGCCCTGGTTAACCTAGCTACGCCAATGCTCTACACATACGAAAGAATTTAAAGGCTCTTCTTATTTCCGTAGTTAACAGCAGAACAAGTCATATTCACTAAATCATCACAGTGTTTACTTCCACTCTTACATACAACCCAAATTCTCATTTCGATAATTATTCAAACGACAACTCTTTCAGAAACTGTCAGAGAAACAACAGAAAATTTAGATAATTTTTTCCCCCGTGGAACCTGCATAACAAATAGTGACAGCTATATTTTGATGCTGCAGGAGGTTCAGATGATGACTTCACATTTGTTGAGTCGATAGCCTACAAGTATGCGACCGAGTAGGAGTCAGTGTGCTCTATTTAACATCTGTAGATCGAATCAGACAGAAAAAAAAAAATTGAGAGCGATTGATTAATTGTCTCGAGAGCTGTTCACACTAAAAACGAGTCAATGGCTGCGCTCTACCAAGTACGTTTCCTTTTGGCACTACATTTTTCGTTCTCCACATCAGTGTTTACTTAATCTGAACTGATTCATAACAGGGTCGTTAGGAAACACCTACCATTTGTACAAATCCATCTGAACATGTTGGCTTTCTCGCGACTCTGTAACTTACGGATCTTAAAATCGTGGCACGCACTGACGTAGCAATTTACTGTTAATTCTGTGGCTCTGGTTTCATGTCAGGCATAGCAAATTTGCTTGCCACTCTGCTGAGTCTTGGCTCCAATCTGGCGGGAATTGTGATGCACCGATGCAGAATAAAAGCAGAGAGTCTGTCCTATTGCTTTCCTCCTTCACTTCACAGTGCTTCGCCCCTATTAAATTTCGGGAGGTATTCAGCTACTGCACACTCATATAATTATATACGTTAGCCGATTGATGTAAGGTCTATTGTTGAGACATTGCTGTATAAGATTCCCCCAGTTTGAAATCCACACCAGTTGGGTCTGGACTGGAGTTGGCGACCAACGATTTTAATATTTCGACGACAACACTCGGCAGTCTCAAAGGCTGTGTGTTGAAAATCGTAAATGCTTACGAAACACTTAGAAGTCAGAATATTGTCTTACAGTTCTCCCCGATAATACAGCATTTCAGAGCCGTACCGACCAGTGTTGCCTAAGCGATGGAATCTTTTTCTTCGAAGTTCAAGACATTACCGCAAGGTAGTGAGGACTGTGTCTATTAGGTACTGATTGAAAAAGTATTTGTGATACTGTGCTGTGTAACAATATCGACGTGAATGCGTGTAATAAGCCATTAAATAAATAAATAAACATAATCTTATTTTTTTGGTTATTTCTCAATGTATTCTAGGTTTCTCCAATTACCACGTTAGTTCACGTCTGTTTGTGTGAGACAATGGTACTTAAATCGTATTTCGAGGCTAGAATATTAATTTAGATGTCCGAAATTCTACTTAATCCCAGGTGACTGATGACAACAAATCGAAAGAAAGACTTCATTTATGTTTGAGTTGGTATTATTGTATAAAGTAACATCAGTTTGAAGAAATTTAGGTAGGTACGTAATGCAGAGTATGTATTACATTAATAATCTGCTTTGAGTTTTTTAGTCTCATGTAGCGTACGAACTGCGTTTTTTATTCCGCTGTGAATGTTTTGATGTTAATTTCTCGACGGAATGTCGTTAACGTCTGAGCTTCGACAAAAGCGAAGCTTTATGCTTATCGCGATGGCAGAAGGTTTTAATACTTGGCCTCTTAGCCATTTTACAACATAGACTGGGCAATCGAAGTAAATTGATGTGGCTGCTTAAATACGGGTTTCACAACAACGTCAACTTATTAAGTGATGCGACCCAGAGAAGTCCTCATGAAAGAAAAGACTCATTTCCACCGAACAATAGCTATAGCTTAAATGGTTTGGAGGCGTGCACAATACGTTCTTATACTCCAAGAGTCACCCTTATGCTCGAGGTTTAATGCTGAAGTACGTGAGTTCCAAAGCTCTGCTTTGTATACTAACTTAGTTCCCTTTGAACTTCAAGAGCTTTCTACAGCGACGTTCCTACAATTTTTGCACCATCTACATACAAGAATTTCTCAAGGGTATCAAAATATGAGGCATACGCTGATGGCAGTTTCTTGAAACGGGTCCCAGACAAAACTTTTTAGTGTTTGGAAAAAGGTGAAAGTATTAGGATGGAAACGGGGCTTCATCTATCAAGTGAAACTTACGTTCATAATTACCATTCTAGTTATGGCAATTCAAGACTTCTATTGGAAGGTGAGTAAAAAGCACATTTTTGAAAGCTTACCCCTATTCTTCTTATTAATAACTACTCGCAGTAATTTCATCTTTTGCTTAAGGCTATACGAGTAGTCGACACTGAGTACATTAAAGATGGGAGAGGATTGGTAGAGAGAAGTGGGAACGATTTTAGATACGGCCCTTTAGAGGAACCATACCTGCATTCGCCTAGAGTCATTTTTGGAAAACATGGATTATCAAAATCTGGATTGATGGGCAAAGAATCGTACCCGCGTCATCCTGAACGTCAGAAGTTGCCGCTCATCCACTTGACTTACTGCACTCATTTTAGAAGATTATCATAATATGCCCCCGGGGTGCATTTCTTCTGTATTTCAGGAAATATAGAAGCAATATACGTTTGGATTCATATAAAGCATACACTGCGCCTTTCCAAGTAACAGCCAATTAACAGCCTTGGATATTTATGAAGAGGAAAAATTAGTGTCCTTCCATTGCATTAACAGTTGCTTGGCTACGCGGCAATTAAAGGGTCTAGGTTTCATCCATAGTCAGGCAAATGATTTAAGAAATTCCAATAGATTGATATCTAACATGGTTAGATATTCATCAAACGACTTCCGAGTGCCTTTTGATACTGTCATAATTTTAAAGGCGGAAAAACTTTTTAATGTACACTCCTGGAAATTGAAATAAGAACACATTGACGCCGATTTGTAAGACCCACCATACTTTCTCCGGACACTTCGAGAGGGCTGTACAAGCAATGATCAAACGCACGGTACAGCGGACACACCAGGAACAGCAGTGTTGGCCGTCGAAGGGCGCTAGCTGCGCAGCGGTTGGGCACCGCCGCAGTCAGTGTCTGCCAGTTTGCCGTGGAATACGGAGCTCCATCTCAGTCTTTAACACTGGTAGCATGCCGCGACAGCGTGTACGTGAACCGTATGTGCAGTTGACGGACTTTGAGCGAGGGCGTATAGTGGGCATGCGGGAGGCCGGGTGGACGTACCGCCGAATTGCCCAACATGTGGGGCGCGAGGTCTCCACAGTACATCGATGTTGTCGCCAGTGGTCGGCGGAAGGTGCACGTGCCTGTCGACCTGGGTCCGGACAGCAGCGACGCACGGACGCACGCCAAGACCGTGGCATCCTACGCAGTGCCGTAGGGGACCGCACAGCCACTTCCCGGCAAATTAGGGACACTGTTGCTCCTGGGGTATCAGAGAGGACCATTCGCAACCGTCTCCATGAAGCTGGGCTACGGTCCCGCGCACCGTTAGGTCGTCTTCCGCTCACGCCCCACCATCGTGCAGCCCGCCTCCAGTGGTGTCGCGACAGGCGTGTATGGAGGGACGAATGTAGACGTGTCGTCTTCAGTGATGAGAGTCGCTTCTGCCTTGGTGCCAATGATGGTCGTATGCGTGTTTGGCGCCGTGCAGGTGAGCGCCACAATCAGGACTGCATACGACCGAGGCACACAGGGCCAACACCCGGCATCATGGTGTGGGGAGCGATCTCCTACACTGGCCGTACACCTCTGGTGATCGTCGAGGGGACACTGAACAGTGCACGGTACATTCAAACCGTCATCGAACCCATAGTTCTACCATTCCTAGACCGGCAAGGGAACATGCTGTTCCAACAGGACAATGCACGTCCACATGTATCCCGTGTCACCCAACGTGCTCTAGAAGGTGTAAGTCAACTACCCTGGCCAGCGAGATCTCCGGATCTGTCCCCCATTGAGCATGTTTGGGACTGGATGAAACGTCGTCTCACGCGGTCTGCACGTCCAGCACGAACGCTGGTCCAGCTGAGGCGCCAGGTGGAAATGGCTTGGCATGCCGTTCCACAGGACTACATCCAGCACCTCTACGATCGTCTCCATAGGAGAACTGCAGCCTGCATTGCTGCGAAAGGAGGATATACACGGTACTAGTGCCGACATTGTGCATGCTCTGTTGCCTGTGGCTATGTGCCTATGGTTCTGTCTGTGTGATCATGTGTTGTATCTGACCCCAGGAATGTGTATATAAAGTTTCCCATTCCTGGGAAAATGAATTCACGGTGTTCTTATTTCAATTTCCAGGAGTGTATAAATAAGTACTCTGATTGAATGTGTTCTACTTTGGTTATTCGAATGTGTCAACAATTTGGGAAACTATTAAGGTATAGATCTTAGAGGATGAACAACAGGTCTTTTTAGCTCTCTTCAGAAAAAATCGTCAGGTTGTTAGACAAAGCCAGTGTGAAGAAGTTCTTCCGTCCACCCAGGAAGACAGGCATTTACTTTGCAGCGCAGAAGATATCGTGGGCCTGAGATAGCCTGGTATTTGTTCTATCACTTGTGAATGTGGTATAGTACATTGAGCAGACTGTACGCTTAGTCTTTAAGCGCTGTATGGAACCTGCGAAATGTGTGCGTCTGGAAAAAGTGATGAAGTTAGCTGTAGTTTGCATAGAGAAAATATACCGGTTTAATTTCGAGACGACACACGTATTAGCCCACGCAAAAAGATACTGGACAACGTAGTTTAGGGGTTTGTGGAGATTGGTCACGTGGAATACATTGAAGAAAGAGACGCGGGGTATCAACACATTGCAGCATGGAACCGAGGTATTAGGCAGTTAAGAGGGTATAGACAGAGGCATCAAGATCGTTTAAAGCTGCGTTCCGACGACGTCTTGTAACGGAAGCGGCACGCCTCACGCCAAAATGTAGGGATGAGCGCGCGCCGCAGTTTAGCCCTCGCTACCTCACCACCACCTCCTCACCACGATGCCTAATGTCGTTTGGCACAGAGCACTTTACAGCAACAGATGGGGTGCGCTCCTCTGCTGCAAACCGATGGCAACAGCGCACCACTACACACGCCTGTGATGTTTACCGACATAGAATGGGTAACTGCGTCTCGTCCCCGCCAGCAGAGGCGACCCTGTTCCCATGGCGTGTTGTTGGCTATACGTCCCGTCCCGTCCCGGGAGGCCTCCGTTAAGAGACATCGTGGGAACGCAGCTTAAAACACCACTACACACGCCTGTGATGTTTACCGACATAGAGTGGGTAGCTGCGTCTCATTCCCGCTAGCAGAGGCGGCTCCGTTCCCATGGCGTTTTGTTGGGTATCCGTCCCGTTCCGTCCCGGGAGGCCTCCGTGGGAATGCAGCTTTAGAATGCTCTCAGACTTCCAGATGACCCCCACCACCGCACGTATCCCCACCACGCCTCCCGCCCCACTGCCCAACTCGTTCCCACATGCTTTTGATCCACCACCTCCGCACGGCGAGGCGCGGTGCATGTGTTCATAACGTGATTCCAACGCAACCGTTGACCAGTGCTGGCTATATAAATGTGGTCGCTTCAGGAGTCTGACACTTCGCTGGAGATGTAGCTGAGAGCGACATCGTAACGTCGCATCAAATGTACACGCTCCCCCGTTGTGAGGTCCTAGAACATTTTATGCAGATTTAACATTTTGCCTGTTATCAATAATTCAAGTACTCTGGAAAAATTTCCTTGAGTGTCTTCATTTGTCTTCCTGTGTGGAGGTCATCTTTACTCTCAGTTTTTCTCATTTTTAATTCTGTTTCCCACATAATTATGATGTAGAAATGGACAGTGTTGGCACTGTATCCTATCGAATGTCATTTTGTGAAATTTCTTCGTTATATTAATATTTAAGCACCATACTAATTTATTTATTATCGATTTTAGAATATAATTATCCTTATATGCCTTAAGCATCTGCAACAAAACATATGTTCGTTCGAGGAAGCAGTAATTTTGGACAGTAATATTCATAGAACTTAAAGAAATGCCATATGATGCAGTATGTATAATTTCCTCAAGGTGGTACGGTTTTGTTTTATGGGTCAGGTCATGCACTGAAGTATTAGTATTTTGAGTGATACTGAGCGTTCTGGTGGCTGAGTGATTAAGGCGTCTGACCCGGGATCGAAAGATCCCCGCTTCAAATCCCATTCTACGCTGGGATTTCCAAAGGTCCTCAACCCTACCTTCTGCTCTGGTACAGCTTGCTGAGTAATCTACCAGATCGCTTCTGTAGCTCGGATTCCACAATGAACTTTAGGACCGCTGTACCCGGTAGGATTACGGACTTCCGTTAAGGGGGTTAAGACAGGAACGGATTACGGAGAAAATAAAAACTCTGTCACCGGGTCATTACGGCCACATGAGTCCTTCTTGTCAGGGATACTAAAAAATTCTACAAATCATATACGTACTACACTTAACTGGAATGTGGTACCAGTCAGAATTTCGTTAATTTGTTAGAAAATTGTAGCAGCAACATCTGGAATAATAGCACAGAAGACTAATAAAGATACTTCTCTCACGCAGACATCACAATATGTATGACATCAGTTTACTTAAGATATGAGGAAATGTGTGCTAAGAGATGACTTTCCTCCACTTTTCTTGAATATATCGTTAGTATATCAATCAGTAGTAATACCAAGATTAGTAAAGCACTTGGTCGACTCTAATAGGAAAGTTAGTAAAAGCAGATAACCACCGCTGCCTCGTGCCGCAGTAGGCCTGTCCATTCACACTGCGTATTCGATTTTTCCTCTTAGTTGCAGTGCACTGTGGCAAAGGTTGCCTCCACTCATTGCAGGCGCCGTGATTGACGACTGGAGAAAAGGCCGTCTCGCTGTTGGAGTCCATCCATCACCCAACAGGGGCACAGCGGTGCGCAAGGACGATTAATCAGTTATGAATAAAGTGCCTTGCTCAGTAGCAATTAAGACCAAGTCTCGCAAATTTTATCGTAAAGAAGACCTTTCTGAAACTATTAATATTTTCATGTTTACTCCAAAGACTTCACACTGCTGAATAGATCCTTTGTGCGAAAGATAAAGTTTGTGTGGAAACTTTTACTTATTATTTTATTTCAGTTTTAAAGTCAGTTTATACCTCCGCTTTAAAATCATTGTGGTTTATTATTATTATTCCGAATAACCCTTTTGGAGGGTACGATAAATCAACTTTGGCTATGTTTCTTTGTATTTAATTTTCTTTGCTTCCAAATTTCCTTCATTCTTTGAGAGTGTTGTTCCTTTTGTTCCTGGATCCATTTCCTTCCCTTGATGTATTTCTGTCTCTCCTTAAAACCTGCCTTGTGAATTACTTCTCTAAAAAGTGTTCTGTTGTCTATTATATCTGCTTTTCACTCCAGCATTTTTCATGTCCTTTTCAGTTTCAGTGAACCATGTGGGTTTGGATTTGTATTTGTTTAGTAAGGTGAAGATCTGTTTTGTTAGTCTATTACTATCCATTCTGTATATGTGCCCGTAAAATTTCAGTCTTCTTTTCCTCATTATAACTGTTAATTTTTCTTTTTTCGAATATAGTTCTCGGTTTGGTCTTAATTTGTATTCAGCATTACTATTAGGTTTGGGTCCCAGTATTTTTCTCAAGATTCTTCTTTCTACTTTTTCCAGTTTTACAAGATCCCCATATCTTGTTAGCTTAAGCGTTTCTGCCGAATACAACGTTTCTGGTCTAACCACTGCTTGATAGTGCCTTAGTTTTGTGTTCCATGATAAGGATTTTTTGTTATATATGTTCTTTGTCATATGAAATGCTCTTTCCATTTTATGTATTCTAGTTTCTATTGCAGTCTTTTCTTTTGTGTCACTCGTTATCCATTCTCCTAAATATTTAAAACAATTTGTTTTAACTATTGTTCCATTGCGAAGTTTAAGATTTTGAGGAGCATCATTGATGTTTGTCATGAACTGTGTTTTTTCATAAGATATATGTAATCCTAATTTGGCTGCCTGTTTCTCCAGTTCTTCGATTTGTTCTTTTGCACTATCCAGTGAATCAGTAATTACCGCCATGTCATCTGCAAAAGCTAGACAATCTATGGTGATTTTATTTGGATTTCTTCCCAGCTGAACACCCTTTGTGTTGATGGCTTTCCTCCATTCCCTCACTACTTTTTCTAATGCACAGTTGAAAAGTAGTGGAGACAGACCATCTCCCTGTCTCACACCTGAATTAATTTCAAACGGCTCGGAAATTTCTCCCATAAATTTTACTTTGGACGTCGTATTTGTTAGTGTTCCTTTAATTATTTCAGTTGTTTTATTATCGAGTCCTAATTCTTTCAGAATATCTATTAGTACATTTCTGTCAATTGAGTCGTAGGCCTTTTTGAAGTCGACAAAGGTAATTAGGCCTACATATTTCAAGTTCCTGATTTTTCTTATTTCTATTGTGTTCTTTAAATTAAATATTTGTTCTGTGCAAGATCTGCCCTTTCTAAATCCTGCCTGATATTCTCCTAATTGCGGGTCTAGTATACCTTCAGCTCTCTTCAAAAGTGCCTTGGACAATATCTTGTAGGTCACTTCCACGAGGGAGATACCCCTATAGTTGTTAGGATCTGCTTTGTATCCTTTTTTATGGAGGGGATGTATTTAAGCCGATGTCCATTCTGGTGGTAAGCTGTTTGTGTTCCAAATTTCATTGATGATTTCTGTTAAACATATGATCATGTTATCACTAGAGTGTTTCCATAATTCAGCAACTATATTATCTTCTCCAGCTGCTTTGTTATTCTTAAGCTCTTTTATGAGTTCTTTAATTTCTTCTATTGTTGGTGGCTTTGAGTCTGGTTGCCTTGGTATCATGTTATAAAAATTAAATTTTTCTTTCGGTTTATCACAGTTGTGTAGTTCTTTGAAGTATTTAGCAAGAATTCTACAGTTCTCAGTATTTTTATATGCGGTTTTCTGTGTTTTTGGATCTTTAAGTTGTAAGCTTGGTGGTGAGTATTTCTTTAAATTACTCTTAAATGTTTTGTAAAAGTCTCTTATGTTATTTTTCTTAAAATCTGATTCAATTGATGATAACTGGTCTTTGATATGCTGTGTTTTGACTTTTCGGAGACCTTAGGATGTTAGTTTCCTGGCTTCTATAAATTTTTCCCTATTCTTTTCGCTTTTATTTGCATTCCAGATGTTCCATGCACGTTGTCTTTTTACAATTAGTTCATCACACTCATTATTCCACCAAGCATGTTTCCGTGTTTTTTTTTTTAAGGAGAATGGTTTCTTCTGCCGTTTGTAAAATGTCCTTTTGAAGCTGTTCCCAGCCTTTAGGGATCTCTTTCTTTTCCAAGAGCGTTTTGAAATCATTTATTTTAGCCAACTTCTGTGTGTCAAACTTTTTTGGTTTGTATTGATTCTTTTTTCTAACGATTGGCTTAATTTTGAATTTAATGATGGATAAGTAGTGATCTGAATCTAAACTAGCACTCTTAACAACCTTAACATTAAGTATCTCCTTCGCGGAGTGTCTGCTTATAGCAACATGATCAAGTTGTTTTTCACCACATATTGGGTTTGGTGATACCCACGTAGTTTGTTTCCTAGGCAGTTTTTTTGAAAAAAGTAGATTTTAGTACAATATTATGCTCCCTGCATAGGCTTATGAGTCTTTCTCCATTCGCTGTAGTTCTTTTATGTGCAGGGAATTTTCCTACTATAGACCTATGTTGACGTTCTTTGCCGATTTGTGCATTCAAGTCTCCAAGGAGCATTATTGTGTTTTTCAACGGAATTTGGTCTAAGGAGTTTGAAATAATTTGCCAGAATTCTTCTGTTTGTGTTTTGTTTTTCTCGTTTGTTGGTGCGTGTGTATTTACAATGGTGTAAAGTTTATTTGCTGATTTAAAAGTTAGTGTGGAAATCTTTCATTAATGGATTTAAATTCTATTATTGCGTCTAATATTTTTTTGTTTACAATGAAACCTGTTCCAAATTGTGGTACATTCTTCATGACCCTTTTTCCTGGTTTTCCTTTAAATATTCTAAATCCTTCTGAATCAAAGGGATGTTCATCAGTATATCTTGTTTCCTGAAGAGCTGTTATCATAATATTTTTATTTTTTAGAAAATCTGTCAAACTTTTAAGTTTTCCTGTCTTCAAGAGAGAGTTTACATTAAATGTGGCTAGGTAATTTATGTTTTTGTGCTTAATTTTGTGGGTTTGTTCTTTAAGGCAGGTTTCAGGATGCTCCGACTCATCCTTTGCACAATGTTGTAGGCCCCCAGAATCCGAATGCCTACTTTTCATTTCCGTGGAAATGGGAGACTGGTTACTCCCTGGGGTAAAATCTCTTACAAAGTGCATATCCATTGTTGATTGCTTGTTGGGTTAGGGGAACGAGTCCCCTAAAAATACGTCTCGAGGTTGTTAGCTCCGAGGAATATGTTTTCAGCCGCACCTCTGGTGAACAGACGCTGACGAGATTCATTCTCTCCGCCATCACTACCGTTGAGGTCTTCACTGTTGTCCTAGCAAGGAGCCCTATAACAGGGTGCTACCACCCGGAGCCAGATGGACCCTGGTTTTTTTTACGAGGTTGATACTCCTCCCGCTCCTCCTTCCTTACCCCTTGCGGGTTAAGGCCCCGGGCTTGCGACCGGTGTAGCGGAGTTCATTGTGGTTTAAGTTTTAATAAAAATTCATTTGTTGAAAGTGTGAAAAATTAAACGGCGTTTTGAGTTATAAACTGGTATCTCTAAAAACTGAACACAATTTGACTTACAGTAGTTTACACATTTGGAAATATAGTGTCTGACTAAAAATCTGAGCCTTGTCTGGCGCCGGAGAACATAATGAAAATCGATTCTGAACATTAAACGTTTATTTGATTATAAACTGGCATGGCTTAAAAACTACGGAATTAAATTTGACGGGGTTTCCACATCTAAAAATGGCTACATCGCATGAGGATGGAACAGAAAATTATACCTGATGAAAATATTAACAAATAAATTCATAGTTAGTTTTCATGAATATTCTGAAAAGAAACAACAGAAAAATATAATTATGTAAATCCCGCATATATTGGTAGCAAACATTAAGAGATTATAATTACTTTGTAACTTATAATTAGTCACAAATGGACAGGTTTCGCCAAAACAAATTAAAGGTAAAAATCCCTCGGAGATAGTAGTGTAGGGGTCCACGTAATCTGTCGCTTGGGTCAGAGCCTGCGAGCAAAGGAGAGGATTTACTGTCCCTGAAAGTTTACAGATTAAGGATAATTGCTTTACCACAGCTGAACAGCTTGGGGTATGAAGTTTTACGTACACTTTCTGTGTAGATATCGGGCTTAGGCTGCTGCGGAAAATATCAGTGTACGGGATTTAAGAATAAGTCACTGTGTGCTTATAAATGACGGATATATGAATACAGAGTTGGCAAACCTTCTGTCCAGAACAACCATGAGAATATAAAATGAAGAAAGTTATTTTGTATTGGAATTCAGTACTGGATAGGTGGGTATTAAAAACTGAATTATTTTTAAATTTTTCACAACATACTTGACTTTTATCTACGGTTACACGCTTTTATTACATCGTTATTCCAATAAACCTACAGCATATCTTCTGTAAACTAATAATTTTGGGTGTTTCGTTTGAAAATTTTTCTTTCAAATTCTCTGAAATTCGACACGGATGACATTCCTCTAAATTCCAAACAAAACGATAGCGTAATGTAACAAACACATTACGCGCACAATTAGCATGACAGCAGCAAATATTTATTTTGTATCTTAAACGTCTTTACAGTTTTTCTGTTTTACTGAACAACATGCAAGCCCTAAAGGATGGGAATTAACAATACAAATACTCGAATTATTTACGACTCATTAATGATTCATTGTATTCAGGAGATGTACACAAAAAACAAACTTTGATCAAGAGCGTCATGTTACTACTTGTATGGTAAAATTTCTTAAGCAAATGCCGAGGGTGGCATTCTGGCCTCACATTCGGGAGGACGCGGGTTCGAGTCCCGGTCCAGCCATTCAGATCTGAGTATTCCATGGTTTCTCCAAATCAGGTGAATACCCAGATGATTCCTTCAAAAATGGCGAATTCGTCCCCTTTCCAAGTCCACAGTCAGTCCTCGCCTCTAATGTCACCGACAACGATGAGGCGTAAAGCCATAAGCATAAGTTTAAGCAAATCTTTTCCAAATATAGTGCATATTTCCCAAATTTCTGCCAAATTATTGCTTGTAATTATCGTTGTAAAATTGACATAGAAACTGATATTTCTGAATCTCTTTAAAAAGAGGAGAAATATTCGATGCGGAAAATAGTCAAATCTGTGTCGGAGATCACGAGAACATAGATACTTTAAATTATGAGATTAAAACATTTTAATCATAGAATCTTTCATCGTTATCTAAAAGTTAATACACAGTCATCGCACTTATTTGAACATTTACAGTGACACTGCACACAAGGAGTAAAACAACTCAACAACCATCTCTTTATCATTTGACTTAGGACTCCTGCCAGAGTGTAACAAGTTATGGTAGAGCACTCAAAATAAGGCGTCTGTAAAACTAGATAGAGTAAGTAAAAGCATCATAATAGTAATGGTCTATTTGAAATCGGATATTTAATCAAACCTTACAAGTTACATTACCTGTCCAAAAATTTGGTCAGTTTTTTGCGTCATAATTCTAGACTTCCAAAAAGTATTAAGACAGAAGATAATAACAGGCTTGTAAAGAGTCAACAAACCTTTATACGGTATGAAGAAACAAAATTAGTCTAAAAACGTGAATTCTTATCAGAAGGACTCTGCTATGTTGGTAATGAACAACGAAACATTCGTTTATTCCAATAGATATTATCAGCGCCATTATAATATTCACCAGTGATAGTATCAGAAATTTAATCAGCTGATGTATAATTCTGCAGGTGGATTAGAAAATGAACTTATTATCAGCTTCGGAAGGAATTTAAAATCTTTATAGCTAATATAGTACGTAAGAAGTAATGTAACGGCTAGTAAGTACCCACTAATTCCTTTTGTGTATTTAACGAACTAATGTATTAAAGGTCGCATATCAAAATCCTGGAAAGCTTACAGGCTGAGCAAACATAAATTGTATGGAGTAATAGTGCTATAATATTTAACAACAATGTTTTAACAAATAATCATTTGAGGTCAAAGATTACGATTTGAACTTCTGTAACTGACGCTATTGGAAAATGTACACCCTAACATTCGTTCCGACTGAATTTACGGCAGACTGAGGTGTACACATAAGTCAAGGAATCTGTTGCTAAGACTCCAGACTTAAGAGTATAAATACATAACTTTCGGGATGATTAAAGACAATTAGCCTTTTTCTGAAAACGAAACGTCGTATGATCATCAAATCTGGTAGCAACCGGGACGCTAGCTTAAGCCTGCACTGGAAATAATGGGATGAAGATTTAAGAACTAAAATTTTGTATCACAGGAAGAAAATCACTGGAATTCTATTAATTTATTTTTAATTTTTTAATGACAGGTTTGCTGTTATTGATATGTATCAGAAAGTATATTTTTTAGATGGCTATTTGTTGTGTGACCAAATGCCAATAAATCTTAACATATAGATCACAAGAAAATTCGAAACTAATGGGACACACTTTTTTGTCTCATTATATCTGTATACCAGGTCTGCTATATTCACCATCATTTCTTGATCTATGCTGTAACTAGATTGTAGACTAGCCATAATCTATTCTGTTGTCTAGGCATTGCAGTAGCAGTTGATACGTGGGAGAATCCTTCCCTTTGTTTTTGCATGACTTACCTCTTTTCAAGCATGGGATACACGTTTGAGGCATCGACTTCATATCACATTGATCACGCTAGTGATCGTTCTGACCACAATGACTACAAGTCTCTATGTCTATTTGGCAGTGTTTACTCACATGTCCGAGGTCTCTGCATTTGACGCAAGTTGGAACCACGGTGTAATCTGCACTGAATTCCACGTATATCTTATGTTGCTCTAATAATAATTTGTGCATAGCTGGTCTTATTTCTATAACGTGATGAACGGTTGTCTTTTCAGGGTGTCCTGTCTTTAATTTAGCGTGGAAACCGCTTGCGAACTCTTCTTTTGATAGTTTTACTTCAAAATATTGCTCATATACTTTGTCTACTAATCCGTTATCCACAACGCAAACAACAGTTTTCAATGAACGCATACTATTCCAATCACACACACTTACAACACACTGGGGCATGCAGGGAAACAGTTCAACAGTTCATCATCCCGGACACGGGCTATGATCTCTTAGAAGAAGAAGTATCGTATGCTTCTGACTAAGAAAATAGAGTTCACGGCTTCGCGTGGTGATCTGCTTCAAGATATGACTTACTTTCCTCAACTAGCAGGCTGCAAATCAAACGTCAACAAAAAGACTATTCGTTTTATGACTATCTCTGCCTTTCCCTGGTGATCAATAATTTCACACAGCCTTCGTATATTGCCTTTTACAGATATATGTTGTTCTTTCTAAATAAGAGAATCGTTGAAATTCCAGCGAAAACGCTATAGTTGCGTTCACTGCTAGGATTCCCACTGCTATGCCGACCGTTTTCCTACCATCAGTGTCAGCTAAAGCTGTAAGCTCTCGAATTCAATATTATTTCAGGTTGAAGTTCATCCATGAAATAATTACAGTATAACGGCTGTTCACATCGTTTATTCTATGATTAACACAATGAACATTATATGTAGTCAATGCCAGAGAACATTACATATCGTTTGAATCTGTCCCAAGGTGAAAACCTGTATCTCTTCCCTGAAAAATTCTCCTGTCCACAGCTGTCCAACATCTCAGGTAACCCCACATAACGCAACTTTTGGCCTCGTTCTCAGCATAGATGTTTTCCGTTGTCGCAGGGTCGGTCCTTTATAGAAATATCAATATTAATTTGTATTTGGCGTCTAATGTGGATATGTACGTTCATTTGGGCCAACTAGAAACACGTTAAGCCTCATTTTTTAGATCTAGAGGGGACCTGCAGTTTATAGTAGAATCCGTACCACGGAACGTCCTAACGTAGCTCATATGATCGAACACAACTCTTAAAATTCGTGGCCACACTGGGATTTGAACCTGCGACCGGATCCTGAACTTCATAAAGCAAGCGCCTTAACCATTGAGACACCTAGTGAAATGAGCGAAGGCCGAAGTAGGTAGCTCTGGCTGTTGCGAGGGAACAAATAATAAGTTCAATTGTTTAGCGACTAGCGTGGAATATTTGTTTGACAGGTATAAGTGAACTAGAAGAGCACCGAATCGTGGAACTATTCAGTATTTGCTAATACTCTCCAACAGTGGCGGCCGAAGTGATTTGCTCAGGTAGTGACAACTATGAAATTATTCGACGGTTTACCGATCATTATTGAAGTGAAAGATGCATGGAAAAACAGGAATCTCGCAACATAGAAATTTGCAACGTGTGAAAGTCTCATTACCTGCAATTACTGCCTGATTAAAGAAATAATTTTGAAATTAATCAATGATAAATGCTTTATAATTGACCAAACGGTAAAAATTGAGTGATTAGCCAAAAACCGACAAATTGATCTACAGGCAATGCTGGATTATCCAATAGGCAGGACTGGGCACGACTAGGCAGTAACATGGAGCCCCAGATTTTTGAAGGCCCCCTGAAGGTTAACTTTTTTTCATTAAATCAAAATAAAATCATCCAAAATAAAACAATCAAAGCAATACGAAAAGCAATAAAATTATTTTTTTGTTTTATTGTAGTGTACGATAAATAAAAGTAATTTTCAAAATATTAAAAATTGTAAAATTCGGTTTTTAGTTGAAAAAATATGACCAATTCTATTAGTCATCTACAAAATTTTTTCTTTGTACTTATAAAATACAGATAATTATTTTCAAGAACAGAGGGAATAAAATTTTTGAGTGCCTAGGGCCCTAAACCTTCTTAATCCGGCACTGCCTTCGATGGCCACGACGACTGTGGAACACATTTCGCTTGAGAATCGTTTCCTGTTAGGTGCATTCATAAACTTACGTAATCTTCTTGAGAGGATTTGAGAAACAGTAACAATATTGCTTCATCGCATTGTCAAAGCTTCTAGGGCAGCGTTTCTCAACCTTTTTCAACCCGAGTACCATTAAAATGTCTAAAATGATGCTGCGGGCCTGAATTTTATTTTTACCTCTTTTCGTTTCAGCTGTCTATGGACGACGACTATGCAACTTCATTTCCTCTTCAGAGTTTCCTTCGTCTGTCGCCAGTACTCTTTCATTCCCTGGTTCACTCTTGCTTTTTCTTCCTCTGAGAAAACCCTCCTTTTCCTGACTGACTTTTCTTCAGTCAGATCCTTTACCTCCGCAATTTTTCCTCTGAATAGTTCCCTGGCTTTAATGTCTTCCACCCTCGGCCTAATTTTATTATCTGTGTTATTAACATCTCGCACATATACCATTATAACATAATAAATCTAAAACCATGTTTTGAATTCCTATGAAAATGCAGCTATGAAACTGGAAATGAACTATTAAAAGTTAATTACAAGTTAATCAGACCAAACCAGGTAAATAATAATGTTACAATAGGCTGGACGCTACGCTATACCACCGGCCTACATGCATCAACTAAAATAAAAGACGCTAGACTGTACACCATTAATTTTTGTTTACTTCACCACTTGCGTTACTAATCCTACCAGCTACCGCGGTTCCTCATACCTACTTAAAACCCTTATGTAAACCGTCAATTACTTAATATCTAGTCAAACGGCGCTCTTTCTGATGCCATCTGGAAATGAATAGACTATTGTAGAAACAATGCTGTTATATCCTCATCCTGAAAGTGCCACATTTTTATCTCGGTCATTGAAACATTTAAGGCTTTTAAAAAGTTGGGCATACAGCCTTATATAGTACGAATATGGTATCAGAATTGATTATATTATGCCTGTGTTTTTCGCGAACCACAGGTTGAGAAACACTAATCTAGCGGATATTTAGTTGAATGTTACAAAAATGGCAGCAGCTGCTGCTCTCTACCGACAGTGTTACTAACTTTATCGAGCTGCAGCGTGTGACAGACCGAAGTTGTCTCCATACGTAACTAAAAAAGCGAACCCCCACTCTTGAATATTTCCACGAAACCGGTAGAGTGCATGCGCGATTTGTGACATCTGAAAACTGTCCCCACGAAAGCAAAACAGTTCACTGATGTGGCCAACAGATGGAGTTGATTATTTTCCCTAGCTGTCACAAGTTATCGTAGAGTAGAGAAGGCTGCATTTATAAATATTTATTTTTCTTGCACTACATTTATTTTATTTTATTTATTCTTGACTAGAGGTGGTAACATGCACAGTGTCACTACGTCTAGAGCCGCCACTGTTCTCCAAAAGAAAACGTGAAAAATATTTGGGTTATTTTTGTAAATGAACCGTGTGCGCTTAGATTAAGGTGATGTTGAAATGCTGAATACAGTGTTTCAAATGTAATATTGATACTGTATCAGATATAATTTACGTGTATCACAGCTATGTACTCAAAGCTTGTAGTTTACAAGTTTCATATAAACTTGTTAGAACGTTGAAGGTCCACGGTTAAGGCGGGTCTCCAATGCTGCGACCGCCCCAACAGAAGCTAGTACGTCATCACAAGACGGCTTTTGTATCAGATTTAGTGCTACTGTTCCGCGAGTATTTGTGGAGGTGAATTCCTCCGACTTGGCGGTCTCACTGCGCGTTTCGAGGAATCTGTCTGTCTCGTAGCCGTTACTTCCCCTTGTCCCTGACAGCTCCAGCGCGGCCGGTATTGTGTAGCTGAGTAATGAGCCGGCAGTGCGGTCTACAGCTACCTGGCTTTTGTCGCGGTAAGGTTTCCCTCGCCAACTCAACGCTCAGAACAGTCCCATGGCTGGATGTCGCATACGCTGTACCTCATTATTACGAAAGGACTGAGTGCTAAGATTGAGTTTAGAACATATGAATTGTTTTACCGTTTTAATTTTCCTGTCTATAACACACGAATGTTTGCGGAAAGTCCGTCAACGTGAAGAAATTTCAGAAATCACTCGAAAGCTGCAGCATATACGAACGATCATAGTTACAGTGCGTGTACGTATGTTTCACCAGCAAACGTCATCTGAATTGTTGTGTTAATATCATAAACATGGAAATCTTTTTGTATCAGATAAATAGCAAGTTGTAAAATTGTTTCAAGATTTACTGTACATTGTCAGTTATGAATGTCACAATATAAATAAGCGATTAGTTCCGTAAATATGAGTTTTCAGAAGGAGGTGATTAATCTTACAGAAGGTAACATAATATTAGTGAGGTCGATGTAGAAGCAGTGGTGTGAATAGAATCAATATAGTTAGTCAAAAAATTGCGCAGTTGACCACGAAATATGAAAAACTTGCTGGATTAAAAATATTTCATGACACCGTGCATGTTTTTTTAGCACCGCATTGGAGACATGCAACAGGCGTAACATTTTTGCCACTACAGAGCTCTGGTTCCACAAATACTTTTGTGACAGATTTCCTTACAATGATGGATCTCGCTTTCAGAATGCAATTCTGTCTGAATGACAGGTGTAACAGTGAAGAGTGCTGTTGGATCTCGGTCTGCTACGAACTGAACTGGATGTCAACCACATCTTCATTAGGCTATTAATAACTGCAGTTACTCGGAGCATTATTAACGCTGTATACCAACAGTTCACGTTACCAGGATCGTCGAATATAATTCGCAAACAAGCACATCCCCTTTCGTCGTACACTTTCATCTTCACTCATATGTCGGGACTATACGCGAACAGCGATAGCACGGCACTAAATGTGGGATCGGCCCTGGAACTTCAGGTTAGTGCTATGCTCTGACCTCGGATATTTCCACTCAAATTGTTGGAAATCTTCCGGCAGTCTTCCGGCAGTAAGAATGAACTGCGGAATACAAAGCATACTGACAGCTAGGTAGGACGTAATCCTTAATCTCTTCAGTTCATATCGTGCCATTATAACCTATCTTTCAGCTTCTAATTACAGAATTCTTCTGCGAATTTAAATGATGGTTTATTATGAATGACGTAATTTCTATTTTTTAATGTTGGAGTTGGTACACAAAATGTTCTTGCCGAACTGCTTGTTAGGACCAGCGCATCTGTTTACAACTATTCTTACCATCAAACTATCAATTTTTCTTTGCAGAGGTATATCAGTAAATTTCGTGATTTTAAATTTAAGATAAGAAGGATAAATGTCCATGATATGTGATGCTGCATTTGTCTTAGTTCAGCAGTTTTTTTAGCTACCAATCAGATTCACCTGAAGACTTATATATAAGACTATTAAAAAAAATTAACGGTGTAAATAATATTATGTAATAATTCCCCCTTTTTTTTTGCTTGTAGCTTTATGCCTTGTTGACGGCGATATCATTGGAGGCCGGTGGAATTCTTATTAAACTCTATTTTTATATGCAGTTTCCCTTCTTTCCTCTTCACTGACTATTTGCTGCCTGGACTATCAGAGATACAGCACAGGGATCGAACAAAGGATCTCATGTTTCAGAATGTAACACTCGATTTAATGTTTTATGAATTATTTCTTCCTCGCCAGAAGCCTATATTACAAAGGAGAATGGGAAGGATTGTTCACTAATGTCAGCTTCTGGTGGGGAAAGCAGACGTAGGAAAACTAGTTGTGCGACACTTGTTAACAGTCTGGATCGATCTGGTGACTCGGTTTTTTGAAAGCTTTTTCACGCAGAGTATTGAGACCATAGTACACTTTCAGACAGCCCAGATTTTTATAAAAATGAATTTTGGTAACTACTTACCAATTGGCCAGAACATTGTTGTACTATCACAGTGGCCGTGTAAGTCACTAAGTAAGAAATGTCGGTAAACGTAAAAGTGTTTTATTAGCAACAGCATTTGATCTTGTTATAGTATGAAATCTGTTTTGAATAGCAGCACAGATTGTGCAGCGACAGTATGCAATGGGAACAAAATAAATGTGACAGAATGAGTTGAATTATTTCTCATGTACTGTAACTGTTAACTGACCGTAATTCTCAGCGCATGCATTGCTCCTAGACAGGTTGGGGATGTTGGCGGTTATGTTGTCATTAAAAGTGCGAAATTGTGGAGATCTTAAATGCATGAATTTGGCATACACTCAGGTTTTGTTGTAATATGAATAACTTAAATATCAAAGTAAGTTTTAGCGTCAGAAATGAGTGTTTAGGGAGAATGTGATAGACGTTTAATTGACAGCGGAACGCAAGGCATTTTAAGGTAAAGTATATTCTCTGAACATATGCGAAAACGCGATGGTAAATCAGCGTGAGCTTGTTTCCTAAATTCTGATGTCACAAAACATAAATTTACTGGGGTTACAGTAAAATATCCTCGAAATAAGCTTCTGTCATTAATAATTTTTCACTTCTATTTCCAATCCAATAAATATTACAACTACGTCCGTCAGTATTGAAAAATGTTACCTGTATTATTAAATTATCAATTAACAATTACTAATAGTAATCTATACTATTATAAATCTGTAAGCAAGCTGCATTTGTAGTGAAGCTTGATCTCTAATAACGCAAAAACTACCGCATCAATTTGCGTGGTGTTTCCAAATTTTTAAAGATAATGTTGGTGATCAACATCTGCAGTAGTAAGTAGCTAACGACTAATATGTACCATGGGAAGAAGCAAGTCAGTAAAAAACTTCAGAAATGTGAAACTGTAGACCACAGATAATTATACACATTCAGACGGTCACTCCTTTCATAAAGAGACCTGACAAAATTTAGGATTTCCTCTTTTTTTTTTTTTTTTTTACTTCTGCGATTCATTTTTCTGGACCGCAGTACTTCAAAATAAAAAGAATACGTGAATCAAGTATAATCAGCTACTTGAATCGTAACAGATCTGTTGAATTACGAAAAAGTTATATTACTAATATTGAAGACATGTATTGTCTCTGGTAGACTGTTATACAGTTTGTCTCTGGAACAAAATTGCTACGTGAACGCTGTACAATACAGCCACATTAAGCCAATACTTAATACGAAATTCAGTTTTTTCTCGAAGACCGATGTCTGAAAAACAGCTATTATAAATATCAGCAAGTAATAAAACATACTTCTTTCATAATGACTTGTGCGGAATTGCACATATTTGGAAGTACTTTATTCGATTAATATGTCTCGTGGCTATAACGTGCAAATATAACTAAGCATCCGAAAGTTCAGGTACATGCGACTAAAATAATTACATAGAAAATACGGATAAATTGAAAGAAACTCAAATAAAAAAATTTTCATATCCTAATGCTACACCGCGTAAATTATAAAGCTAAAAGCATCGTCCCTTTGGCCTATAACAAAGCATATCAGCTGTCATCACTGTCCAGGTTGCATTTCAATCGATTTACAACTTGCGATAATTTTGCCACTCAGAAATAATTGCTTGAGTTACATGCACATTAGTACATATACTGTACCGTGATCCATTTTGAGATTTTTGAATTAATTATATCTGACTGAAATAATGACAATAATGATACGACGATTTGAAACCAAGATTAACTCCAATTCACGTAAATTTCTATTTTAAAGCAGGAATAATTGATGGTATATCAACATAAAATAAAAACCAATATCCAAACAGCAAAAAAATAAATAAATCAGAAAAAATTGAGATGCTGTGATTATTGGTAACGAATTTTTATTTCAAATATAACTAGGCATCCTAAAATTCTATTCTACACCGCGTAAATTTTAAAACTAAACCCGTTATGCCTGATGCTAAACAAAACGAGTCAATTGTCATCTGGTCCAGGCTGTTGTTTCGCCAGGTACTTATATGCGACTGAAATAATTACATAGAAAATACGGCTATATTGAAAGAAACTTAAATTAAAAATGTTTCATATCCTAATGCTACACCGCGTAGATTATAAAGCTGCAGGCATCGTCTCTTAGGCCTATAACAAAGCATCATATCAGCTGTCAGGTTGCATTTCAAGCGATTCACAACTTGCGATAATGTTGCCACTCAGAAATAATTGTTTCAGTTACATGCACGTTACTACATAAACTGTACCATGATCACATCTCGACATTTTTGGATTAATTATATCTGACTGAAATAATGACAGTAATGATACGACGATTTGAAATCAAGAGTAGCTCCAATTCACGTAAATTTCTATTTTAAAGCAGGAATAATTGATGGGGCATCAACATAAAATAAAACCAATATCCAAACAACAAAAAATAAAAAACAACAAAAAATAAATAAATCAGAAAATTGAGATGCTGTGATTATTTGTAACGAATTTTTATATTTCAGCACACTTCCAAGAGGACTAAGTCGTAGATGACTGCTATATTTACATAAATTTATGGCACCGCGGTTATGTTGCAATCCTCGGTATCCACATTTAAAAATAAACTTTTTTTAGTTAAGTATCATGAAAACAATATTTTTAATTATATCCACAGATACATCCTTAACAAAGCTTAAACCTAGCGATATAATCCCAGGCAAAGTTTACACATAATGATTATAATATCAGCTTTCTTAACGTTTGAAGTGTTCCCTATGTTAGGAAAGCGACTTCTCGACCTTACTGTGGCCGTTCACTACCAGTTATTAATTTGCAAATAATATTAAGATTAAAAACAAATCAGGTGGGCGCCAGAGATTGGAGTGTACCCTATTCTGAGGGAAGCGACATCCAGATCTCAAAGTATTGTTATTTAAATGTGAATTATTGAATAACTAAAATTATTAATAAAGTCAAATGACACATTACATGACTGGATGGGATCTATTGAAAACAAGGTTCACAATCTGACTTTACGATTTACTTTAATTGTTTGCTTGACAAGATATTACAAAGATTAATTTTCTTTCTGCAACACAAGGGTACATAACTTTCTCGGTGGAGCAAGAGAGTCTGTCTCGGGGCGATAACTAGGGTAAAAAAACGACGATGATGCAAAAGTTCCTTTTTCCGAATGGTGGTTACCGTGCAGGCGAATCTACGTTGTGCAGTCGGTGGGTTGACCAGCTCTCCATCACGGCCGGCTGCCTCACTGCTGTTCCCAGTAGTCCGCTGTTCGGTCGATCCACACCTCTCCGTCGGTAGTCAACAAGTCCGCCGTCTTCTCGCGCTGCCTCGAAGAAGCGTCGTGTTCCGCCCCCTCTTCATGACGTCTGCCAATCACTGTCTTTGGAGGGAAGCTTTTTCCGTTGGTTGGCTCAGGACATGCAACAAAACCACCCTTTTTTTGTAATAAAAATACAAATTGCTCCCATTGGCTGTACTCCTGGCTTCCCCTTACACTTCGTTCTAGGATACCGATTTATTTCTTATTTTGTTTGTTTACTAAAACAGCCCAGGCTCCCACTCCATCTTGAGTCGCAGGCCTTGTCACGAGGCTGTTATGCCATAAGTCACATTTAATGGAAACACTCAGGGGCTGGCGTTCCCCAAACACCAGCAGAACCTCCCCTGGGACCGGGGGCCGACACACACCAGATGAGAAAAGAAACACGCGCACCTCTGTCTCTCGCGGATCATTACAACTTTATCCACCAACTCCGATAATTTAAAATTATTCACTGAATAATTTTAAATTCCTTAATAATTGTTCATTAAACACACTCGCGATAGCTAGCATCACTATTTAATTATGCCCTCTCTTGCTCTGTCCCCTGTGACCACTCCACATACCTACTAACAAAATATCAAATTGAATAATAAAATACCCTGCTTCCAATCATCCCATCTAATATGTCATTTAACATGATTCAAGAGCGTATTATCCTTGAGCATCCGTTTCAATACCCTGAACAAGTGTGGAGCGAAACCAGATGGAGTACGTCATCTAATTTATAAACATATTACATTCATTACTTATCTAACAATGTTGCATCTATAATTAAACAATGAAACATGAAAATAAATGGACATACAACTTTGAAAATTCTTAATTCACTTATGGATACACTATCATTCACATTCTCTTAATGTTTTCTAACAATTCTATATTCATTAAACTTTTTCTTTTTTTTTTTTTTTTTTTTTTTCAATGATTATAATCTTTCACACAATCATTTGTGATGAGCGTATCCTTACTATAAAACATTACTAAATAAGTTTTTTTTTTATTTTTTTTATTTCACCAGTGGTTTCTGTAACCACATACCTTCATTGAACCAGCTTCCAAGATTAGTACACAGTTTGAGTTCTCACACAGCAATGTGTAGCGTAATTACATGAATGTCTATCCTCTGACCAGTACAGAAGCACGTCTTTCTAATGATTATCTAGCTGAGTTTTGTAAGATCCTTGGTTCCTTTTTCGTGAAAAACCCTTCCTTCCCACTCTAAGGCATGTTGATACCCCGTGTGTGATTTTTTTATTGTGTGTCACCGACCGTATCACTTACCACGCCGTTGTTAAAGAAGTTGATTCAAACAATACCAGTGAAACAAGACTGAATAGTTTTCGTTACTGCTAGAGCAGGAAAATTAATCTTATTATTCTAAAATCTCTTATCACAATAATAAAATAGGTTTAAATTATCGTCCACTACTTAAATCTTCAACGATCCGTTGGCTTATTTCTAGTGCTTAACTATTTTACTTCTACGTTTTTCAAACTATTTTACAACCAACTCATTCTGTATCGGCGTTTTCCCATCTGTAAAATTAAAATTTCAGGGCTCTTAGACAGCAAAACAATCTTAGTACGACCAGTTCAATTTTAACTACTTAAGTAAATCTAATTATCTTTTATCGTTTTATACCACCAATTCAAAATATTTTCTCATAGCATCCTCGAGAAATCTTTCATGACGGGTTCATGATTATTCACAGTTTCTTAATGAATTTCTACACTCACGTCAGCAAAACGCTTTAATTTTCATCAATCCACAATTACTTCTTTCTTTAAATCTTCTAACCGGTGTTCTTTGTATATTCTTTATCAAGAGTTTACAATCTTCTTTTCAGAAAATTCTCAGTGCGTTGGACCAGCCTCTACTTTCGTAATGCGACTATAGTTTCGCGCTCGTTCTAGCTTCCACGACGAAATTAAATGACTTTATCTGTCATCTATTGAATTCTAATTGACGACTTTATCCGTCAACAAATCATTTATGCCCCTTTTACCTTCAACGGTCTTTCGGTCAGCATATATCCTTACCAATCGTTGAATATCATTTCTCGCAAATTTTCGTCATCATTCTTACTATCACGAGCACTTCCTTTCTCTTGTCTCTTACGATTTTCAATATCAACACAACGCCAATTATTATCATTCCGATTATAAACTACATCTTAATGCCACGTAGTATTTTCGATTTGATCACCTTTGTAAACATTTCAGCAAACCCGTCTCGAATTATTATAACATAACGTAATTAAACCAGATCCCTCTCTTTTTATAATTCGTCGAGGATATTTTCTTTTAGTATTATGAATAACGGGGTCTTTTTTTTTATGGAAAGCTTCTAAACTTGGGAACACCAATTGATCAATTTTTCCGTATTCTGTACTCATGCATCTCAATTATTATTTCTTTTTCAACGAAATTGCTACATTAACTTCCGTTCTATATTATTTTTGATGAACCACATCTGTATGTTTTCCAACGGATCCTACAATGTTCGAATAATTATTAGTAAGAAAAATTAATTTTACAGTTACCATTCTATACTCACTTATTGCTAACTACAATCTTTATAATCTTGCATGGCCATATTTCCAATATCGGGCGACCAAAAATACTTCATATATTCTTTAAAACTTCAAGCGACCATGCACAATCTGCATCCATTTTTCATTTTCCAAATTATTATTTTTCCTATTCCCTCGATACTCCAAGCAGTGTTGTTCATTTACGATCGCAATGCTGTACAGCTTTGTTTTCTCTTTGTTGTCGTAATATTTCTGTAGGACTTCCCGGTCGAATACCTTTTCTAGGGTGGGCCTGTTATCCAGAAAATTTTTTGCGCCTCTGTCAACCGCCCTTCCAGCTGTGAGGTCAGGCAACCGGAGGAAAGCAGTCCCCCTCACACATCTGTTTTTCGGCAATGTTCTCTGCCCGCGAAACTCTCTCATTATCCCGGCAAATGTTTCATTTACCTTTAAGAACATGACATACTTTATGTATTTTCTTTCGCTGCAGACTGTTGATCTTTGATGTATTTGTCTCTTTTTTTCTATGTTTGTTATTGTTCCACTGACGGACAGCTGTAGCCGAATCGACTTAATTTCATCCTTCAACATACTCTTTTGAGTTCGGTAATCGAAAGTGAAAATCTACTATTTTCACACGCATTGTTTTCTTCTTTTCTTCCGATGATACTTTCAATTTCAGCAAATTTTCCGCAAGACTTTACAGTTCGCAAATCATCCTCAGATTGTCTTCCAGGCTCACTTGTTTCCGTTTCCTTAGAAACTTCATCTTCAATCAATTGATTTTCCCTCGTACTGCTCCTCAATTCATTCAAATTATTCGCATCGTTTTTCCACTTATCAACAACCACAGCTACAGTGTTTTTAATGTCTTCATGCTCCACTACACTCATTGTAGATTTTATTTCCTGGTCTACTGTTTTTCCGAATGCTCCGTCATTTTTCGATCCGTCTCTCCAAACTTTTTTTTCATGCACTGACGTGCAGTTTCAGTTTCGATCTTATTCATGTCGGCATCCCCGCTTCTGAAATCAGATCTTACTTGTTCTTCGCAAATGGCGATTCGCTGTTCATTCAACTGTAGACTTATATCAATTTTCAAGCTTTCACTGAGAGCCATAAATCTTTCGCTTATCCGGTTTTCGGTTTCATTTTGCCTCTCCATCATTAAACCAAATTTTTCGTTCATGTTCGCGCTCATTTCGCAAATAATCTTCGACTGTTGTTCCAGCATAGTTTTAAACATCAACATCATGGGATTACATGCAACATTTTCGCAACCCGTACTCTGAGTATTACTTTCAGATTGAGCTACCGATTGTTGAATCGGATCATTAGTTGGAGGGCACGTGACTGTGTCCTCACTTCCGGTTTGACAAGGATTTTCTCTAGGTTCCATTATCACGACATCAACTGGAAACTGTTCGCTTTCTACATTCACAGATTCTCTCGTTTCCGAAGTTGAAACATTGGTACTTTGCGACATGTTTGTTGATTTTCCTGACCTCAGTAACATTCACTTAATACATTAGCGTAAGATCGCGTTCCTAAATCTCAAACACTAATAAAATTCTTTACAAACAACGTTAAATTAAACCACTCAGTAAACCACATTTACGACAATCACAATTTTAATCAATGCGAACACCGCGAATTTACCACTGAAAATCAGTAACACACAAGAAAAAACTTTCCGATTACCAAAATGCATACAGATTTGGACCGCACAAAATTATTGAAAGCAAGAAACTCATAATAGTCTCAGCATAGTCAACCAGCTATTCTACACTCAAACACAGAATAATTTTTCAACGCTGGTCAGATGAAAATTCTTACCTTCAGACATTAACCTTGGAAGTTGTTTCAACGTAACTTTCCCAAAGAAATATTCCATCATAATATCAACACAAAAATAAGAGACCATCACACTACAAATCAGGACAACACAAAGGCGAACAAACAAAAACCATAACACCAAATTTCAGTCCTATGCCAACTCAAAACTCTTAGAACATCGACTTAAAAAAAAAATCAACAAAACATCAAACATATAATATTCTCCATCCTGCTTTCGCCTGCATCCAAAACTAAATAAAACAAAGTTCATATGACATAACAAGACCTGTATGTTTAACATAGATCATTTGATTATTTTAAAAAAAATCTCCATCTGGTTCGGCACTGCACTGAAATAAAAAATAATGTTATAATAATAATGGAATTGAAACTTTTGCATCCGCTTGTTTCGTTATTTTTTTCGTTAGCCCCACGTTGGGCGCCATAATTTGAAGTGTTCCCTATGTTAGGAAAGCGACTTCTCGACCTTACTGTGGCCGTTCACTACCAGTTATTAATTTGCAAATAATATTAAGATTAAAAAAATCAGGTGGGCGCCAGAGATTGGAGTGTACCCTATTCTGAGGGAAGCGACATCCAGATCTCAAAGTATTGTTATTTAAATGTGAATTATTGAATAACTAAAATTATTAATAAAGTCAAATGACACATTACATGACTGGATGGGATCTATTGAAAACAAGGTTCACAATCTGACTTTACGATTTACTTTAATTGTTTGCTTGACAAGATATTACAAAGATTAATTTTCTTTCTGCAACACAAGGGTACATAACTTTCTCGGTGGAGCAAGAGAGTCTGTCTCGGGGCGATAACTAGGGTAAAAAAACGACGATGATGCAAAAGTTCCTTTTTCCGAATGGTGGTTACCGTGCAGGCGAATCTACGTTGTGCAGTCGGTGGGTTGACCAGCTCTCCATCACGGCCGGCTGCCTCACTGCTGTTCCCAGTAGTCCGCTGTTCGGTCGATCCACACCTCTCCGTCGGTAGTCAACAAGTCCGCCATGTCTTCTCGCGCTGCCTCGAAGAAGCGTCGTGTTCCGCCCCCTCTTCATGACGTCTGCCAATCACTGTCTTTGGAGGGAAGCTTTTTCCGTTGGTTGGCTCAGGACATGCAACAAAACCACCCTTTTTTGTAATAAAAATACAAATTGCTCCCATTGGCTGTACTCCTGGCTTCCCCTTACACTTCGTTCTAGGATACCGATTTATTTCTTATTTTGTTTGTTTACTAAAACAGCCCAGGCTCCCACTCCATCTTGAGTCGCAGGCCTTGTCACGAGGCTGTTATGCCATAAGTCACATTTAATGGAAACACTCAGGGGCTGGCGTTCCCCAAACACCAGCAGAACCTCCCCTGGGACCGGCACCAGATGAGAAAAGAAACACGCGCACCTCTGTCTCTCGCGGATCATTACACGTTACAACTGTTATATATCCATTTAAATTTTCGGTACCACGGTTAACGTGGAATCCTCCATATCAGCATTTAAAAATATTATGTTTTAGCTGAGTTAAATATCGCTTTCAGAAATAATATTATTTATTACTACCACAGATATTCTATACTAAGCTGTTACCCGCGACTTCGTACGCGTGGACTTGGAGTTTCAATTCCAGAATTGGATATAGAAAACTGTTAGTAACGTAAGATTTGTGCCAAACAACACCGAGTCGACATAATATGATGGAAAGCCATCATTATATCATCCTATCATCTAATCTGTCTCATGAAGAGAATCAATTTACAACATATTTAAAAACAGAAAAGTAAGCGAAGGTGCGGGGATGTGTGTGTGTGTGGGGGGGGGGGGGGGGGGGGAGGTTAACTGATGGCAGCTTTATTTCAGCTTGGTTTTTTCTTCTTTATTCAACATGAGCATCTGAATCTTATAATCTAATAGCAGCACATTGTCTTCTAGACCTGCACCTTAGGCCAGGTTTACGTCCGTAAGGCATGTCAAAAAGGAAGACAAATTGGTGCCAGAAACTTTTATACAGACACAAATGAATAGTACAGTGCAGAGCAAATTGACTTCTATACTAAATAATAAGTTTTGTTTCTTATCGAAATTTATTAATAAATCAAACACTAACAGATTGCGTGACTGAGCAACCAACGTAACATTACAGACTAACACACGAATCTGTCTGTCTTTCATCATTCGATAAGTTCTTAAAATTTCGTTACTAAAACTGTTATTCATGCCGAAAAAATGTCCTGTGTCCTTCCTACACTATTTCATTGTTAAATTCCAATCAATATTGATATAGCCATTTAGTCGTCAAAACGTAACAAAAAGACAGAAACTTACTTCCACATTTATAATATAATAGCTGGTACCCACAACTTCGTTCGTGATTGTAAAGTATTCATATTGACAGCTGTAGACATCTAACCACCATAGATGCACGATAGGGAGACTCGATACTATTACCACACACAAATATCAGTCTTCGGCGCTATGTAGTTCCGGCAGCAAAGTAAAATTTACGGATACACACAAGTCTTTGGATGAAATACGAAAATATTCATGATCGACCAATTTCGAACACCATATCTCACACACTCCCACAGTTACCGAATTTCGGCCAACGTTGTGATCGATGGGTGACTCTGTGTTACTACCACACACAAACGCCGGTAATCTGCGATTGATAGTTTTCACTTAAAAGTGATACAACGTGACACATGCGTCTTTAGGCAGAAATATGAAATTGCCGCAGGTCGACCATTTTATCCCCCATTTCTCCCACACCCCCATAGCTACCGACATCTAACAACCATAGTGCACTACATGAGATACGATTCTACTACCATACACAAACACCAATGTTCTATGCTATGTAGTTGTGGCAGAAAAGTGACATATGCGGAGACAGTCGAAATTACGAAAATATCCTTGGTCGGCCACTTACAACCACCATATCTACCACAGTAACACAGTTACTGAAATTCGGCCGCTGTTGTGATCGAAAGGTGACTCTGTGCTACTACTACACACAAACGCCAGTTATCTGTGATCTATAGTTTTCGCTGAAAAGTGATACACCATGACACTTTTGTCTTTGGCAGAAGTATGAAATTGCCACAGGTCGATCACTTTCAACCCCCATATCTCCCACACCCCCATAGCTACCGACATCTAACAACCATAGTGCACTACATGAGATACGATTCTACTACCAAACACAAACACCAATGCTCTATGCTATGTAGTTGTGGCAGAAAAGTGACATATGCGGAGACAGTCGAAATACGAAAATATCCTTGGTCGGCCACTTACAACCACCATATCTACCACAGTACCACAGTTTCTGAAAATCGGCCGCTGTTGTGATCGAAAGGTGACTCTGTGCTACTACTACACACAAACACCAGTTATCTGTGATTCTATAGTTTTCGCTGAAAAGTGATACACCATGACACTTTTGTCTTTGGCAGAAGTATGAAATTGCCACAGGTCGATCACTTTCAACCCCTATATCTCCCACACCCCCATAGCTACCGACATCTAACAACCATAGTTCACTACATGAGATACGATTCTACTACCAAACACAAACACCAATGCTCTATGCTATGTAGTTGTGGCAGAAAAGTGACATATGCGGAGACAGTCGAAATTCGAAAATATCCTTGGTCGGCCACTTACAACCACCATATCTACCACAGTAACACAGTTTCTGAAATCGGCCGCTGTTGTGATCGAAAGGTGACTCTGTGCTACTACTACACACAAACACCAGTTATCTGTGATCTATAGTTTTCGCTGAAAAGTGATACACCATGACACTTTTGTCTTTGGCAGAAGTATGAAATTGCCACAGGTCGATCACTTTCAACCCCCATATCTCCCACACCCCCATAGCTACCGACATCTAACAACCATAGTGCACTACATGAGATACGATTCTACTACCAAACACAAACACCAATGCTCTATGCTATGTAGTTGTGGCAGAAAAGTGACATATGCGGAGACAGTCGATATACGAAAATATCCTTGGTCGGCCACTTACAACCACCATATCTACCACAGTAACACAGTTTCTGAAAATCGGCCGCTGTTGTGATCGAAAGGTGACTCTGTGCTACTACTACACACAAACGCCAGTTATCTGTGATCTATAGTTTTCGCTGAAAAGTGATACACCATGACACTTTTGTCTTTGGCAGAAGTATGAAATTGCCACAGGTCGATCACTTTCAACCCCCATATCTCCCACACCCCCATAGCTACCGACATCTAACAACCATAGTGCACTACATGAGATACGATTCTACTACCAAACACAAACAGCAATGCTCTATGCTATGTAGTTGTGGCAGAAAAGTGACATATGCGGAGACAGTCGAAATACGAAAATATCCTTGGTCGGCCATCTTACAACCACCATATCTACCACAGTAACACAGTTTCTGAAATTCGGCCGCTGTTGTGATCGAAAGGTGACTCTGTGCTACTACTACACACAAACGCCAGTTATCTGTGATCTATAGTTTTCGCTGAAAAGTGATACACCATGACACTTTTGTCTTTGGCAGAAGTATGAAATTGCCACAGGTCGATCACTTTCAACCCCCATATCTCCCACACCCCCATAGCTACCGACATCTAACAACCATAGTGCACTACATGAGATACGATTCTACTACCGAACACAAACACCAATGCTCTATGCTATGTAGTTGTGGCAGAAAAGTGACATATGCGGAGACAGTCGAAAGTACGAAAATATCCTTGGTCGGCCACTTACAACCACCATATCTACCACAGTACCACAGTTTCTGAAAATCGGCCGCTGTTGTGATCGAAAGGTGACTCTGTGCTACTACTACACACAAACACCAGTTATCTGTGATCTATAGTTTTCGCTGAAAAGTGATACACCATGACACTTTTGTCTTTGGCAGAAGTATGAAATTGCCACAGGTCGACCACTTTCAACCCCCATATCTCCCACACCCCCATAGCTACCGACAGCTAACAACCATAGTGCACGACAGGAAAGACGATTCTACTACCACACACAAATACCAAAGGTCTATGTTATGTAGTTGTGGCAGGAAAGAGAAGTATACGGAGATACGAATTTTTGGTCGAAATATGAAAACGCCCTGCACTGACCAACTTTAATCATTATATCTCCCACATCCCCACAGCTATCGGCATTCGGCCAACGTTGTGCACGACAGGAAACTCCATGCTACTTCCACCAACAAACATCAGTGATCTGTGCAAGGTAGTGGTGGCTGAAAAGTGAAATATAGGAAAAAACACGTCTATTTTTATATATATATAAGATTGTAACCAAGTTTATGCTCATCTATATACTCGCAGCCAAAGTTCACGCATAGTGATAATTGCAGCTGTGAAAACGTTTTAATTGTTAGTGCTGTGAGTTGGGTAAGTATAAAAGTTTATGATATGCCCTTGCGAAAGAGATCTAATCTGTCGGGGTCAACTTCTGCAGCTAAAAGATGTCGCCGAAATCGGCTAAATGAGAGTGAAATAGACCGACAACATCGTCTGCAACGTCAAAGAGAACGAGATGAAATAGCTATAGCAAATGAAAGTAACCTGCACCGAAAAAGCGATTGACCTACGTATAACCGGGTTCTATACGCTAAATCCATAGCTTCTGAAAGCGCACAGAAGAAAGAATGTCGTTTGAACCGTGAAAGCCTTTCTAAACAATAAATGTTTATACTTCGCACAATAATTACAACCACGAATTACTACTGTTAATTTTTCAGGAACCTTTTCTACTATTGAATCAATTGCATCACGTTAAAATATGAATAAAACAACTCTCTGACATCAGTATGAAAAACCGAAACAAACTATTCAGAATACATTAACAGTTCATGCCTTTCCACGTTAATGTCTGATAAGAGAATAAAATCGGTAAATAATTTCTACACCTGCCAAGGCACGCGCACGTGAAGCAGCGGGCAAATGCTAGTTAAATCCTATGTTTATTAAACGGTGCAAGCTATTTCCACATTTATTAAAATTATTTAATTATTCCTACGATATAATGAGTGGCCGTAGCTCACATGAAAGGTGCTCGCCAAAAAAATTCAAGATCCGGGTTTGAATCCGGCTGTGCCCAGGAATGTTTACGCTATTACATGGTTCACGTTAACGCCGTTCTACCTGTGACACACCGGTTTAGTGCGTCCCCTTTGGGAGGATACGACGAATCTTTCGGCTGTGGACTAAGTTAAGTTTTTGGATAAAAATATGAAATCGGTCTGTTTATTCTATTGGAAGGCTCTTTAACTGGTCTACGCAGAGTAGCGATCGAATCATGCGTCGCCTTCAGTGACCTCCAATATATATATATATATATAAATAAAAAATAATAATAAAAAAAATAACTTTCAACCATTATGGAGATATTGGTTAGGCTCTTATCTCCAGCTTAAAATAAAGTTTAACACTTACAACTACGGCAGAGTTGCAGGTGCACGAATTAACGAGCATGTACGGACAAAACTCGCACAATGTTTGCAAAAGCTTACGCACAAAGTGAGTGGCCTCAGCTGAACTGCGTAATGCCAGGACTAGTAAATAAACGTTTAGGACAAACTGTAGTGAAAACCGCGAATCTGTTGTTACTTTAATGGAGAAAACGTTTATTATGTTAATTATTTAAATTACATAATTAACTTCTTCCTTGGTAAATGTGTTTGTAAATAGCACCCAGCACAATCTTTTGCAAACAGAGATTAAATTGAAATTATGAGTAGCAAGAGATCTTTTCGACAGTTTTGGCTGACCCTGCCGTAACCTACTTTTACTCGCTGAATTAAATTATGGCTTCAGTGTGATAAACGGTCACATGCACCATGAGTTACTACAGGGCCGTTGTATCGAGCCAGCTCTGCCAGACAGCCACTCATTCATCAACACACTGTCGACATAGCGCTGAGAACTTCAGCTGTACGTTTGATTATTTGCATTACAGCTTACAGTATACTCGTGAAATGTCTACAGTTATGACAGTGATTATAATGAATTGAGATTACGTAGAAAACCCATTCGCTTCAAGTAATAAGACTCTCATTCACGTTGTGATATTTGTGTCATTAAGAGGCAACTTAAAACGCAATTGAAGCTAAGAATATTATTGGATTAATGTTTAAATACTGTATTTATATTTAAACGTATACTGGTATTGTTAGTCAGAAATTTAAATGAATTACAGGAGAGGTATCTGAAATATGTTACGCTTTTTGAGATGTTTCGAATCACAATTTTTTCAGTGGGAAGTGTTGTCAGGATATCTTCTTCAAAAATTTTTCAACTCGATCTCCAAAAATGAGAATTATTGGCTCACGATAGTAACTGTGCGCTGACAGGATATTTAAGTTCCAGCTTTTCCCTTCAAAACTGCCCATTTAACGATTCTAATACAAATGGGAGAGCATTACAATGGTATATGGTGGCGAGATGTCACCACTCACGTCAAAAATAAACCTCCGGTGGGCGATTAAAAGTATTTTACTGTGTTCCTACAATATACCCATTTTGTGAAACCATGTCTCTCACTCTTAACGTTATTAGCATTCTATTGCGAGAACAGTAACAATATGATTACCTGCTCAGCAACGGGAAGTTATCGTAGTGAATATGTGTACTTTCGCACTCATTTGAATCCGTACGTCAGTAAGCAACTTATGTAATGAATGAAGTCTTTCCTTTCCTCACTTCGATGTTATTTTTTGTATTTCTCTTTGTGCGTTGAATAAAACTTTGGAGGAAGCTGACAAGACTGGACCAAGTTCCATAAAGAATTTCTCCAGTTTCTATGTAGATTGCCTAGCTTCATGCGTAAACAAAAATTTCAACTTCGCGTTTGAAATTTTTATTATTATTACTTCGTAAATAGTGGTTTCCCAAAGCCATACGGCTACTTTGTAGGTAGTCAATACTGTAACCTTGTAATTTTTATTCGACGATTTTTTTATTATTATTATTATTATTATTACTCCGCGATTCACTAAAAGTGTGTGGCGGAGGGTGCATTGCACCTATCGAAAGGGGTTATGGTTTGGAAGGGTTATAAGGGATATGGCAGGAGGCGCCCATGGGCTATTGTGAGGAACCATCCCCGCATTCGCGTGGAGTGATCTGGGAAAACCATGGAAAACCCAGATCAGGATGGCTGGAGTGCTTTATCGAAAGCTACTCCTGTCGGATTTTAAGTTTACTCGCCCGGTAAATCCTTCGTGGGAATCGCTCGTGGGAAAAATGAGTACAGAAATGAATCGGTTCTGGCCCTGATTTCTCTTATCTTATTTTCACGGTCATTTCGAGATATGAATGTTGCTGGTAGCAATATTTCCTGACTGTCATTCCGAAATACATCTGTCGTGAATTTTTCAATTAGCTTTCGTCGAGAGCAACGCCTTCGGTGTTCCAGGTCTTCCCAACCTAACTCCTTCAACATCGCACTTACGCTTTCCCTCCAACTATATATACCTGTCACGAATCGGGCGGCTCTTCTTTGGACCTTCTCTAAAGCCTCCATTAACCCCTTTTGATGGGGACCCCATACAGAACAACAATACTCTTAGTGAGGACGTACTAGTGACTTGTATACAATCGATTTAACTTCCTGAGTGCATTGATTTAAATTACGACCTAGAAATCGGAGCATACGATTTGCTTTTCCCATTACATTCTCGATATGCTCATTCCACGACAAATTATTACGAATTGTTACCCCTAGGTATTTAGCGGAATCTACCGTTCTAAGGACAGTGCCATTAATCGTATATTCATAGTTAAATGGTGTCACCTTTTTACTTACACGCATGACTTGGCACTTTTTAGCGTTTAACTCCAACTGCCAATCTTTACACCACGCAATTATTTTCATAATATCGTCTTGTAACAAAGCGCAGTCGTCCTGGGTTTTGATTTCGCGATAAATAATAGCATCATCGGCAAAAAATCTTTTCATCCCCCCTATTATGTCGCATAGATCATTGATGTATATGAGAAACAACAGTGGCCCTAACACGCTTCCCTGGGGAACTCCAGACCCCACTTCAGTAAGTGATGAACGCTCACCGTCGAGAACTACGCACTGTGTTCTGTCCTTCAGGAAGTCTGCAACCCAGTCGCATATTTGTCTAGATATGCCGTAACCGCGAAGTTTCCTAAGTAACCTAGTGTGAGGCACAGTGTCGAACGCTTTTTTAAAGTCTAATAGAACCAAATCAACCTGGGATTGCTCATCTATAATTCGGCACAAGTCGTGAATTAGAAGTGCAAGTTGTGTTTCGCAGCATCGGCCTTTTCTGAATCCATGTTGATTTGGGTTTAAAAGCTCACCTTCATCCAAGAACCGCATGACATTTGAATAGATGATATGTTCTAAAATCCTGCAAAATATTGAAGTTAACGAGATCGGCCTATAATTCTGAGGATCATTAACATTCCCATTTTTAAAAACTGGAGTTACGATAGCTGTCTTCCATTCGGCTGGTATTTTTCCTTGATCCAGAGAGACGGTATACAATTTCATCAAATACGGTGCAATTTCCTTTGCGTATCTTGAGTAGAATCTTGTAGGAATACCGTCTGGTCCGGGAGCCTTATTGGTTTTTACATTCATAAGCAGTTTAGTTATTCCCTCGACATCAAGAGCGAGATCATTCATAATTTTGTCGGTACGATTATTAAATATCGGTATCTCCTCCGAGTTTTCTATCGTGAAAGCCTTTTTAAATATATCATTCAAAATTTCTGCTTTCTCTACGCTTGTTTCTGATAATTCACCATTTTCTTTAATCAGCGATGGCATAACCTTACGAGAGCCTCTTATTAATTTGATATATGACCAGAACTTTTTTGGATTAGTAATGAGATCTTCGGATAAATTCCTAGCTTGGAATTCTTTAAACGCATCGCGCATTGCCCTACGCACTTCCGCGCGCAACTGGACTAATTTAGCACGATTAGATGAGTCCCCCGATTTTTTCACCGCGGCATGTAAACGCCTTTGCCTCCTGAGCAAACGTTTCACTTCCCTATTGAACCAAGGGAAGTTATTTACTGACCTTAATACACTTCTTAGGAACAAACTGGTTTAAACCGGTCCATATTAGTTCTTTTAAATTAAACCAAAGTTCCTCAACATTTGTATTTAGCATGTACGTTTCAAAATTCTTCGCAAAGTGATCAACCATTTGCAGGACGTAACCATAGCGGAATCGGGAGGGGATACGACCGGCATTAATTTCGAATTTATCATCTCCAGCAAAACATCCATCCATCCACTTTAACTGCCGTTTTTAGACGGTTTTCTGCAACCATATAGGTAAAATAAAGAATGGCTTAAAATTTCGTTGCCATAAAGAGCGTTTCAAAGAAAGGAACGTATTGGTGCAAGGTGCAGTAGAATACAGCGTTCGAATCTTTTTAAATGCAAAATGTAACCGGCGATAGACTCTAAATATTATTAGGTCCTACTAATAAACAAGAGTTTCCCTTAGCGTAAAATGTATTCTTTTTAGTCAGTCGATGCTAATGTAGGACGTTGTTTAGTAAGGCTCACTTGGTCTTGAGTACGGCCGACATCAAATATTGTACAAACATTACGCTAACTGATAAGTGTTTTTGACAGAATTACTATCAACTGGAAGGGTGGGCACGTACTGTAGGATAAGTGAATCGTTATTAGTAAATATGGTTGGTGTTTGGCGAGATTATCACAAATTACAGTTGGTTTGTCAAACATTTGAACAATTCATGTCCTTGGCTTGCCTTTTTCATGGAATGAGTACATTGCTTGTAAAACTATCATAAAATGATCACTGGTTTAGTATCGCACCTTGTAATCACCGAACCGCTGTATTCACAAGCACATTATACAGACAATCTTTTCGCTAGGCCACGCACTAATTTATAATCGAAGAAAGAAGAAAAAGGTTCTGAAGATGATGAAGATAGGAAAGAGGGAAGCAAAGAATGGTTAGTAGTAATGAAATCCGAAATAAAGTTTTTTTTTTTTAACTTCTTAACGTCTCTTAACAGCGAGGTCTTTAGAGACTGGAAAGGATGGGGGGTAAGGAATGGGAAGGAATTCGGCCAAGGGCTTTTAAAGGAAGCATCCCGGCATTTGCCTGGAGTGATTTGGGAAACCATGGAAAACCCAAATCTGGATGCCCGGACAGGGATTCTAACCACCATCCTCCCGAATGCGAGGCCGAAATAAAGGAGGGCGATGGAAACTAGTGTACCATAAATAACAAATGAGAGACTCAGCGTCACAGTTTGCAAAATTTTTGAAACAGAAAAATAATGCAGAGTAAAACAATTCATTTCGCATCAGTAGTAAATGGAAACTCTTAGGAGATATTTTTTATATTATCACCAAATAATTAAAGCGATTCAAGTATTAGAATAACTTAACCATTAACATTGCGTTAGTTTTTACCAAAATACTTTAGGAAAAATCAACTACAAGGTAAATGAAGGGTAAACTGGTTTGTTCGGAAAAGGAAGAATGGTATAAGAGGTAGCTATGATAATGTATATGGGGATTTTATAGGAAAGTATACGCAAATGTTAGTAAAACTTTCAGCAAAAATTTCCGTAGATTGGGTACAAAAATCCGAAGACTCACTAACTGAAAGACTGAAACAATAATTATTGAAGAGACAATCAAAATTAAGAATACTTTTTATTTCGAGGTCTTTAAAATTCGAAATACAAAATAATATTCTACATTGAAAGTAAGAAATATCTCCGAACATGTTTTATACAGCGTCACTTTCATCGCTGTTACTGCTGCACCTACTCTCTCTCTCCCTCTTTTTTTTTTTTTTTTTTTTTTTTTTTTTAGGGACCATACATCAATTTTTTTATATTTACATTTAGTAAATCTTCCGTAACAGGATATGTTGAAAACTGTGGCCCCTTTGATTCTCGTATAATGTTTAGGCCGTGCCAAAGAGCGTGTCACCGTGCATAAACAGTGCGCGGATAGTTTTATATTACGGTCTTTTAAGGTTAAATTCGAATCTATAATCAATCAAACAAAAGATGAGCTTTATTTTAATCGTTGGTTCACACGACCGATTGCAAGGAAACGATCACAATTATTGACCATTCTGTAATTCATTAACACTTTACGCTCAAAGTTTAACAAAAGTTTAACAAAATCAACACATGATAAAAAGTACCAAAAATCCGTAGATTTGCGGATAAATCCGTAGAATTGGCAGCACTGCATACAGTGGCTGTTTTGGATGGAGCGGGCTCTGAGCGCCATACTAACAAGCTCTACGTTACTTGAGAAAGACATACGCTGCTGTTGTTGTCAACGTGAGATCTTGACCAGTAGTTTGAGGCACGGAGCAGATTTGCTTGTTTGTCGTTCTTGAGAGGGAGTGGCCATCTTGAGCACTCAAGAGTAGCCCGTGCATAAAAACTGATTAGCCTGTTCTCCAGACTTGAAAGCGCGGAACAAGCTACAGTAGCTCTTGGGAAAGAAACAGAAAAGAGAGAGGGAATGCAGCAGATTCTTCAAGGGAAAAATCACCAGGTCCACCACGTAGAACACTCCGGTAGCACAGATGTTGGACCACTGTTTGACGTCGAAGACGGAAAGATTAAACCTGAAGAATAGGCTAACGAAGGCGGTACGGTTAGTTTAAGCGCAGTTAAAACTCTTTGTGTGGAGCACAGCATTTTATGGTAGCGAAACATGGACTTTAGGAATACTGGAAATAAAGAAAATTGAAGCATTTGAAATGTGGTGCTACAGAAGAATGCTTAAAATTAAGTGGACAGAAAAAGTAAGAAATGTACGAGTTTTGGAAATGATTGGTGAGAAAAGAAGTTTGTGGAAGAAGCTTACGGAAAGAAGAGACAGGCTGGTAGGTCATATTTTGAGACATGCTGGATTGGTTAATTTGTTAGTGCAGGGAACAGTCGAAGGTAAGAACTGTAGAGGAAGACAGAGATTAGAATACATGAAGCAGATAATTGAGGACGTGGGCTGTAAGGGGTATGTAGAAATGAAGAGGTTAGCACAGGATAGGAAAGGATGGAGGATTGCATCAAACCAGTTGAAAGACTGACGACAGCAAAAAAAAAAAAAAAGTATAGTCCAGAAACCTATATTTGTGTGTTGGCACCCTGAAAGTATTACGGAGCTTCCGTCTTTGTGTTGTAGTGTGAAGTGTAAAAAAATGAAGATTTCACAAATTTCATGCATTGATTGGATTTATATTTTTTTTCACTTTCCATTGAATAGTTTAATTTATGTATATGGTGGAATCAAACATAGCCTACAACCTAAAGGTTGTGTGGATCTTTCAGAAGTGGTATTTTAGATAGTTATAATAATAATACGGCTTGGTATTAATATGGCCGTCCATTTCTCCTCTCTTAAAGTCATTTCAGGAAATCTTACCTTAGGAATCTTACGAGAAATCCGAATCACGAAAGTGTCCTGGCATACAAAACATGAGAGGGGACATCTATTTTTTTTTAAACCGCATCAAATACTGACATACGATCTACACTCGGACACCTTCCACAGAGCTCAGTACCAGAGCCAGGACAGCCATTTCATTTCCTCCTAGACATTAGCGATCGAAGAGTACTCACATACACGATACAAGTTGTAGGATTTAGAGTTTAAACTCCACTACCCTCACTCCTCCCCCCTCCCCCCATAAAAAAAACAGGTGGTAGGCTACTAAGAATCCAACAGGTAACTTTTAGTTTTCAAATAGACGGTTTACAATAAGCTACCCAGCTGCATTCTATTGAGCTAGCTGAAATTAAATTATAATTAAGAGACTAAGATACTGTTTGTACATCCACACAGAATAATTTGTTTCAGTGGACAATTACTAGTAATATGAAACCTTTTGTGTTTAATTGTTTATAACTGTTATTAGTGTAATTAATTTCATGACGTTCTACTTCGTGCTTTCCATATGAAAATGTTCTCTCTGACTACACACCGCTCGATACAATTGGAAACGAGACTCGTCAGACCAGGCAACATGTTTCCAATCATCAACAGTCCAAAGTCGGTGTTGATGGGCCCAGGCGAGGCGTAAAGCTTTGTATCGTGCACTCAGTAAGGGTACATGAGTGGGCCTTCGGCTCCGAAAGCCCATATCGATGATGTTTCGTTGAATGGTTCCCACGCTGACACTTGTTGATGGCCCAGCATTGAAATCCGCAGCAATTTGAGTAAGGGTTGCACTTCTTTCATGTTGCTGCATCTTTTTTCGGTAGCAGTGATGTCGCAGATTTGATGTTTTTCCGGAATCCCGATATTCACGGTGCACTCGTGAAATGGTCGTACGGGAAAATCCCCACCTCATCGCTACCTCGGTTATGCTGTGTTCCATCTCTCGTGTGGCGACTATAACACCACGTTCAAACTCACTTAAATCGTGATAACCGGCCATTGTAGCAGCAGTAACCGATCTAACGCCTGCTCCTGTTGTCTTATATAGTCGTTGCCGACCACAGCGCCGTACTCTGAGTGTTTATATATCTCTGTGTTTGCATACTCATGCCTATACCAGTTTCTTTGGCTCTTCAGTGTAATATGAATGGATAGTTACATGTCATGGTTCGGACCCTCCCCCCCCCCCCTAGATCGAGCCTCGTAGTTTATGGAGGCTCCCTTATTGATAATTTTGTACATGCCGTCATTACCAACTGCTTGCTTATATGAAAATCACATTACTTATCCATTTATTCACAGACTTAATTTTTGTTTCGCTTTATTGATTGTATATATGTGTAAGATTTATTACCTGTATATTTACTTTTTTCAGTCAAACAGTATCGCACCGTTACTGATAAAGAATGCCTAACACTTTCCCCCGGTTATGTTGTTCAGTTACGATGCGTCCAGCCCTTCTTTTAATTTTTGTTCTTTAGTTCCATTCATCTGCCATCTTTAATATATATCTTCACGATGTTCTGACAGTGGACATATATACGTCATGGTTGATGTTCTTCAAAATTCGACATACTAACAAACGAACGGGATTTGGAAATGGAATGGGAAAGATCTTGGCCATGGCATTTTAAATGAACCATCCCGGCAATCGCCTCGAGGTTCTAAGAGCAGGAGCCAACTTAATTGAAATGGGCGGCCTCACATTATTTTATTTTGTAAGCACTGTGATATTGGCTTCATGCATGGGTTTTAATTGTGACTTTCCACTACATTTTTTTTGCTATGTACGTAATTTCTACTATTGAAGTAAAGAAGTCGCTGAAAAGTTATCACAGACAGAGTCGAATGAAATTCGAGAACAACGTACACTTTCTCACTTTCAGCCATCTTGCTCTCTAGCGCTCTAGCGGCCACCGCGGGAAGTTCGCATTTAGTGCAATCGAAATTTGCAGAGCCACTTGTCTTATAACAGCAAACTCCATCATCGTACCTATAATAGGGCAGCCAAAAGAAAAATCGCGAAATCGCTGCAATCAGTTTGACTAGCCCTGTATAAGAGATTTGAATTGGGAGTCATTAGAAGACAGGAGGAGAGTGAAAAGTGTGCTCGGAGTCTACAAAATATATATTGGTGGTCGTGCTTGGTTGGACATTGATAGAACAATTAGGAGTAGTTTATGGAGGGTGAAAAATGACCATTGTCACAAGCTGGCACTAAAGAATGAGTAAAATAATTTCTCATTTTGGGAAGGGTGTTAAGGATTGTAATAAATTACCAAGGTATTTCTCACTAATTTTTGGAAAACTGAAAAAATTTAAAATAAAAATTCGGAATGGTGGATGAGGAAATTCCACTTTAGCAATCTAAGATTAAAAACTAACAGTAATGGGGAAAATACATTTGTAGGGTAATTTCCACTAGCGATGCATACACTCAATTAAATTAAATTAGATATTATGTGGATAAAGCAGAATTAAAACATCTATTAATAGAGTCAAATCCTATTTTTTGTTGAGGTTCACAATAGTTTTGAATGAGACAGTGTTACACCTCTTCAGATTAATTTAAAAGAAAAAAATTATACTGAAAAAAAAACACACCACATTATTAAACTCCAGAAAGTTAATATGATCGTTGGGCTAGTAATGATGATAATAATAATAATACAGTATTTGTAATGTGTTTTAATATTTGGAACCATATGTTAGTATTGGCACAAAATGAGACCTGTAAATAACTGTTTTAGACTTGAGTGACCCCTCCATGCCTCAAATCAGGCCTGCAGAGAATTGTATTCTGTAAGATTTCACTACTTCCTGCCATGCGTCCAGCTGTTCTTGCACTTCTGACTCAGTTTTCCCATACTGTCACAACATTAGCGATTAGGGAATGGCATAGAAAGGATTTACCGGGCGAGTAAACTTAAAATCCGCCAGGAGTAGCTTTCGATAAAGTACTCCGGCCGTCCTGATCTGGGTTTTCCGTGGTTTCCCAAAATCACTCCAGGTGAATGCTGGGATGGTTCCTTCAAAAGGCCACAGCCGAATTCCTTCCAGTTCCTCATCGGCAGTCCTGTCCCGTTTCGTAATGACCTCAAGCCACAAGTAAGAGAGAAAAAAAGAACCACATTATACCTTCAAAACCCAGTTTTACACAATTCTTACATCCCGCATACATATTCTTAACTCTCGATCAATTCCTTGCTAAATGCTTTCATTTTCAACGCTTCCATACCTTCTGCATATACTGTTACATGCTTTCACAATGTACAAAAAGTCACAATTAAGTCTTAGCCATGTGTGTCTGCTGCAACCAACTAGCTTAGTATTCCGTTGATGTTTTCTTTGTATGCACTAAGAGAGTTTACGATATTAAAAGATGTAAAGTTCAATAAAATTTCACTGCGTGATGTATTTTGCAAACAAATCTTGTCATTATAAATTTCTCGATTTTGATGCTGCCATCTAGCAAGGTACAAATGTGTTGCACAATTTTTTCAGATAAGGAGGAACTCGTTTCTCCCACGAAGAGTTTGACCATTTAATTCCATATATGTATTCTTGTTTCCATATTTCAGATATAGTGTTTTTATCTGAAATAGATTACAGCTTTTGTAATAAACAGTTGTATTATCTTTGCTAATATATGAGCAAAGAGTCTAATATTTCACTGATAATGAGTTACGTCTAGCGATTGTTACTTGCTGCTGATTTGCAAATTCGATTCCCACGTCATAAGTACTGAGAGATTAAGATTTAATGAACGCGTATTAATTTAGAGTATACATAATGCTGCTATTAAAATTAATTATGTTGCTAGTTTTTTAACTTTGGTACTTCTACAAACAGATATTGCTTTATTAAAGTGCGGCTAAATCTTAATACCGATGAATCACTTTCCAGTTTTAAGTGCATTCGTTTTATAATTCTCACTGATACTTTAAGAAGTTAAAGATGTGTTAAGTTGTAAGCAACTTTCATCATGAGAAGTGCGTAAACAACGCGCTATACAAGCCACAGGCGTCGCACGCAATGCATTGTGGTAATGTGCAAGCAATTAGCATCCATACTAATTGCTAGCGACCTCGTGTAATTGGAAACAAATCAACTGTGATGTGTATACCCGTGTAACATCACATCAGTCTATGAAGCTAGCGCTCTATTGGTGACCACAAAAATGGGGGATAGTGTTCAGACTTTAGAAAATAACAATTTTCATCGTTAAAACTAATAGAATTTTTCTTTATGCAGGAAACTTTAAACAAAAGTATGATTGATACATCCGATGTTGATGGTGGATGGGTGATTGTTTGCACGACGCACTAGACAGTGCCGTTATTTGATGCAAAACTTTGTCACATACTTTTGTTAATTTTTAGCTCATGAAGCTAAACGTAGCTTTTGATGCAAGATGTTTACTAAAGCAGGTAGAATTGCAGCGATTCTTCTGGATCTGATCTATACGACGTGGAAAAATACATGTAGAAAGAAATTTATATTCAAAACACGACAAGTAATTTATAGATACGCGTAATTCCCTTCCCCTCCGATTTTCCATGGTTTCACGAATTCCTTCTTCTTGCTTGTTTTAGTCATTTCCCGCCTCTAACGATCTCTAACTATTCAAGATGTAAATCCATAAGTACATACAACAATAATAATAATAAGGTACACGTTCTATAAATCCGTTTCAATCACCACGCAGTAAGAAGAATGGGTTTGAACTTCTTCGACAACAAAAGCAAATTAAGTGCAAGAAGGAATAAACTATAGAGTTTAAACTGATTTGCTCAAGAATCCGCGGAAAATTGTCAAAACTTTTCTGATTCTATGAAGAGACGTGAATTACAAACAGAAATATTTAAAATTATAAACAAAAGAACCATTGATAATGGTGACTGAATAATTTTTGGAGTCCGTATGTAAAAACCCAGGGAGAATATCACTACCTAGCTGTTACAGCAGCTTTTGTATCGAGGTTGTAATTTACGCCTATCAGTGGTTGAGATGGTTGGCAGAAAAACTTGTGCTGTTGCCCTTACCCAAATTAGAATTAAAACCATTATTAGACCATTTGGACTATTGGAAAAATGTTATTTATGCTCATTTACGTGGCAGTAACGCACTGGACTGGAAACTGTGTTTTTTCTTAGAATTAATCCCACATTAGCATAGGATGGTAATATATTCCTTCTTTCAACTTCAGTTCAGATTACAGGAGGCATTTCTCTCTGACACCTAACATTTTATATTTGAGCTCACAGCTAACGATTGTATATAAATCGCCGAAAGCTAGCTCCTTGGCATCAAGTCATCGTAGGTGTTATCGGTAATTGGTTCTTCCTACAAACACGAGTTGGACGTAAGATTTCTTTAGGAAAATTATTGTTTACGTATTTTATAAATTCGAGAATATTTGTTTGATTTCACTTTGATAATATTATAACAAGCGGTTAGATTTGTTTTTCAGTTCTTTTTCTCTACTCTATCGCCTCCTGTTATTTATACGGCATAAATTCATCAAATTCTAGACCTATGTCATATCGACCCACGTATAAAAATTCAGAGAAAGCTCTAATACTTCTTAATACGATTGGAACAAGCAACCCAAAGTTTGTAATTTCAGTTAAAAAAAGAAACTTCTTTACCAATGAGAAAGCACCTGGCTGCAAATACATAACTATCACAATTCACTTTCGAAGGGAGTCTTGGACGCCACAGGAAAGGATTCTCTTGATTCCTAGAACAGTGGAATACACTTAAGGAAGATTCCGCTGTAAGTGGTGGTGGATATACAATAAGAACTGAAATTTGGAAGGTGGTAATGTGATTTTAATATGGCTCCTACCAGATGTGAAACTAGAATTAATCCCTCAACAACAATTCCTCTGAAAAGCGATCTAATTGGTAGCACTGCTTCCATATTCGGAGGAGTATGTTTAAAGTGTTTTCTACTAACCATGGATCATGTTTGCACTGTAACATCGAACCACTTTGATCGTCATGCAGTTTTTACGTAATGAGAATAATTGAAGCAACTCATTGTTTATTGTATATAAAGTATGTCTTGGAATATTATTGAAAACCGGTATTCGTACAAAGTTGAAAGTTGTGTTCGTATCATAGAAGTTGTCGTAACAGCAAAATGACTAAGTACTTAAATCCCAAACTATTGCCTCGTAGATCCATTGTAAACAAATAAAAATTAGAAAATTGTTCCTAATATAACGATGTTTGTTTGTTATAGAAGAGAATGATTTCGAAAATTTCTTTATTGAAGATAGACTTAAGTACCTGACATTTGCTACCTAGAAGTTTGTAGTAACAAATTATTTTTACCTCCTATTAGGAATAATTGCTAACCCAAAGCTCAAAAGATCGATTAAAACACAACCAAGCATTGAAAGTCTAATGGTGTGTTTTCGTGTGCTTTATGTTATAATATGGATCAATTATTGTATGGAGGTAGATCTCGCTTTCAAACAAAGTATATTCACATAATTTCTTTTATCACATTTTTTCCATAACAGTTGACATAATTCTTCAGGGACAACAGATAAGGAAAAAAAAATTACAACAATAGCATAGTTGAAACAGTAATCGTTCAAAAGTTTATGGGTCACTTTCCAACAATAAATCAAACAATTGTTCAATGCTTTAACCTTTTAGTACTTCTACGTGATCTTTCACGATATATGGAACATTTCTCGTTGAATTTAGGCCATTCGCACTCGTTCTAGCATCTTTCTGTCATATTTAACTTGAGGCATTGCGAAAAATTGCATTATAATCAAATGTTGAATTAGCAATTTCTAGTAGCTGTCCCATCCGCATCTAGGATGATAAACAGCATTCTTGATATAGCCAAAAGGAAAATTTCGATTTTTTTTCTCAAAATGGTCGCTGCCAACTGCCAAATCTAAACATCTCAAACCTTCACAATCGACAGATTGCTGACTAATGTAAGAATTAACACAGTACGTTTAGAAAAATGGGGAAATTTCTGCGTTGTAATGATAATCCGTAAAATAAATGTTTAGTTACGAGGAAAGGCCACATTACACACTTTGTTCTTTGCTCTTACTTCGTCCTTGATGCTAGGTCGAGGGTCGAGCAGTGACCTCAGAGGAGAGCGCTCTTACCCACCGCGCCTGAATATTTTACAGCAGGCCCGCCCGAACACATGGCCTGTCTAGCTACAGCGTACCTCAGTTGGCCAATGACTCACAAAATAACGAAACTAGAAACCTGCCTCTCGCTCATTTAGGTTCTCGGCAGACTAACTAACTGCTATTTATTGTTATTATATCACACTATTTAGAAAAGAAATTAGGCTGTGCTAATAAGCCAACGCATTTTTTCTGGCAACAATGTTATTATACTATTATTATTATTATTGTTTGCGATTATATAAGTGTGTGAGAGTGTTACTAATCTTATTGATTAAGTAATTTCAGTTTATAATATTATTTGTGATTGCTAAACTATTAGGGAATTGATCGACGATAAAGCATTTTTTTGCTAGAGCTTTATGACTCTTCGACGTCAAGGTTATTAGAACCGAAGAGGACTGGAGGCAAGGAACGGAAAGGAATTTCGTCATAGTCCTTTGAAAAACCACCCAGTCTTTAGCTTCAAATTATTTTTGGAATGACATTTGCAGAACATTGAATTTCATACATAATCCCAATATTTACCACTTTAAATATCATAAATAATTTTGTTAATTTGTGAATAAATGAAACTTCTTTTTAACAATTAAATCCTGCGTTAATCTCTCGACACCCACTAAAACGATCGATTGATCTGCTCTGAATAAAATACGAAGTTGACCAGTTTTTGTAGCCTTTGAGTTCGATCAGCAGAATTTTAAGAATTTCTGTGGATAAACAGAGATTTGTTAGGTTAGATACAACCGGACTATCATATATGTTATTTCTAAAATGTGTTCTTTTGTGACGAACCAACGAATCAACTTTGGCTATGTTTGAAGATCTCTCGGGCGTCAGCCGGGTCATGACCCGGCTGCACGCCCGAGAGATCTTCAAACATCAGATCCGCCGGGAAAACTTACGATTACACAACTTTGGCTATGTTTCTTTGTATTTAATTTTCTTTGCTTCCAAACTTCCTTCATTCTTTGAGAGTGTTGTTCCTTTTGTTCCTGGGTCCATTTCCTTCCCTTGATGTATTTCTGTCTCTCCTGAAAACCTGCCTTGTGAATTACTTCTCTAAAAAGTGTTCTGTTGTCTATTATATCTGCTTTCACTCCAGCATTTTTCATGTCCTTTTCAGTTTCAGTGAACCATGTGGGTTTGGATTTGTATTTGTTCAGTAAGGTGAAGATCTGTTTTGTTAGTCTATTACTATCCATTCTGTATATGTGCCCGTAAAATTTCAGTCTTCTTTTCCTCATTATAACTGTCAATTTTTCTATTTTCGAATATAGATCTCGGTTTGGTCTTAATTTGTATTCAGCATTACTATTAGGTTTGGGTCCCAGTATTTTTCTCAAGATTCTTTTTTCTACTTTTTCCAGTTTTTCAAGATCCCCATATCTTGTTAGCTTAAGAGTTTCTGCTGAATACAATGTTTCTGGTCTAACCACTGCTTGATAGTGCCTTAGTTTTGTGTTCCATGATAATGATTTTTTGTTATATATGTTCTTTGTAATATATTAGTTTAATATTAACTTAATTAATATTAATAATAAGATATTTAAATGAAATGGCTTAAATACAATTATTTTTTTATTTCCCAACAGTTTATCATAAATATATTACAATTCAAGTTTTAATATATACAGAATATTTTTGTTGTTATAATTATGTTAAGTATGTAGTTCAATATACTTCATGTTCGTCGTCGAATTCCTATTCTTGGCGTTAAACTTGAATTTCTAATTCATTATCAACATCGCCGTCATCCATTAAATTTAGTTCTAAAGCTTCAAGGATTTTAGGTACATATTTACTTTCTTCATCCAGCAGATCATCTGGATATAATGAAGCGTTGAGGCATGCTTGTCCATTACACTGACCACAAACTGAGGATCATTGCAACTCTACTTTTCTGCACCCACAACTAGAACCACAGCCTTCAGTGCAATTGCAATATCATTTTTCAACATCCACCCTCATTCCTGGGGTTCTAAATCATTTCCTAGCCAACTTTGGATCTGATAGTAGACACGACTGATGTGTTGTCGCGTTGCTGCATTTGTAGGTGAAAGAGTGGAAAATTGCACTGATTTGTTGAATCCAGCTGATTTGATAAATTGTGTATATCGAAAATCATCTATGCTGTATTCTGATTTTGGAGCAATATACATAGCTAAAAATATACGTGCTCAATTTTCAAACAATGTTTCTAGAGGACTATTGTCTTGCTGAAAACCTTGAGTTGATTGATCCTAATTGGAATGTTTATCGAACTTTTTTTTTACTTATGGCTTTACGCCTCGTCGACGTGGAGGTCATTAGAGGCGGAATGGGACAGGGGACACGGAACGGAAAGGAATTCGGCGATAACCTTTTGAAGGGAGCATCCCGGCATTCGCCTCGAGTTATTTGGCGAGGCCAGAGCGTTAACCACTCACCCACCACGCTCGGTCAGAATATTTTGATAATTGATAGTTTTTCTTTTTCAAAAGGTGCATATGTTGTGTCACATCCACTAAAGGCGTGCAAAAATAATCTGTTTCTTAGAACGAGGATATTTGTCAAAGCTATTAGTCGAATATGTTTCTGTTTCCACATTCCCCTTACCGATTTTTTTAACAAAAATTCTGATGTGATTGAGTGCGTCCTATTAAAAGAACTAGCAGACCGATATCTTCTCCTATGATGGAGATAGTCATTTGTTGTTTAGATTCTGCAATGGCTGTTCCGAACATCAGCATCATCTCTGGCTTGTTTTGTAGCGATGTTAACAATTTTTTATTTCTCAATAAGTATTTCAATAAAGTTTTTTTTATCACATCGGTAGGATAATTTTTTTTTATTGATAGGCACAATCATTGTTTCATCCGAAAAAAATTCGTAAGACCTTGAAAAGCTTACAGTTCTTTTACCTTTAAAACTTGAATCGTAATAGATTTACGATAATCTGTTGGGAGCTAAAAATATAATCAAAATGTATTGAAACTATTTCATTTAAGTATCTTATTACTATTGTTAAATGAATGTATCATTCTTAAATAATATAATATCGATAAATACAATTTATTAATCAGTAAATAATTACAGTTTATTCATAATAACAACATTATTAATAAATAATTAACGTTATAAATCGTACTGTATGTTGGATTTTAGTCTCCACGATCAAGTATTGCTTATAACGAAATTTGTAGAAAATTTTATGCCCTACAACTTTTGTAATAACTCAAAATAACATTTGGAGTATAGGAAGCGATATACTTGTAAAAAACCGGTTTTTGTGACCTTTGACCTTGAATATATCGATTAGCATACACAAGATACTATGAGACTTTTGTGCCAACTTATAAAACGTCAAAACAAAAGTTTACGAAACTTTTCAGCTTGTTATCTTTTATTCCGAGGTTTTCCCCTTTTTTCGGTTTATTTGACTGTATTAAAATAGATCCACACATTTAGATGGAATTTTACAAATAACAGTCATAATAATAAGGGTATAAATAATAGTAACAAATGTAAGTATAATTATTAAGAAAATAAATGTGGATAGAATTAACAGGGAAAAAGAGTAGCCGATGAGACAGTGATTATTCACCGAGATTCATATGTTCAGAAATATAGAATCTTTGGGGGATAGTTATTGTTGCTAGTAATGTTAGGAACGGCGTTGAAGAAAAAAGGCAATTTTATTTAGGATTTTTTTTTATTAGTAAAGACGAGAAAAGTAGGGAGGAAACTGATATAATTGAACAGTGGGATTTAGATGTTTGAAATAATAGCTTCTAGGATAAAACTGAACTGATCGATCCTGCTTGAAAGTGGACCTTGCACTCTTTCAGACGAGAACGTTATCCAAATATATTTTATCACGGTCAGCATTTGTTGTTGGTATTTGGGGGAACTGTTGTGAGAAGAAAATTAAGAAAATAATTATATTTCAAGACATACAAAGTTTATTCCTGGTATAGAGTCTGTAAGTATTACAGTGGCAATCATATTTGTTGGAAATCTATAGCAAAAGAGAAATATACTTCGAAATATACTTAGAATCAATAATAATTTATTTATATTGTAACAATTATTATCATCACGCTGTAAGAATTTTCTGTTATTGTTGAACAGCAGAACCATTTACTCCCGCTGACAGATATAAATTTTTAAATAAAGAAAAAATATTTCAATACCGGGAAAAGTGTTCCTTGCTGATTAGAGAAGGATAGAAAAAAGAATTAAAAGAAGCAAAATATTTATTTAGTAACTTAAGTTATTATAAAAATACATTTGTCAAAAAAAAAAAAAAAAAAAAAAAAAAAAAAAAAAAAAAAAAAAAAAAAAAAAAAAGGCTGCAACAGAACATGCAATAAAATTTTCTCACAAAATACGTAAATGTTAATAGAACCAGCACCGTTTTTTGTACTCGTAACTGGAATTGTTACAGGTTTATAGGTTGAGTATTGCAAAATGCAGCAGCAAGATGTCATATTGATTATACCTTATCTGGAGTAATTGCAAGATTTTTCAAATGATATAGTGTTAAGTCAGAGTGACAAAGAACTTACTGCGGTATAAACATCATTTGGTTCACACGAAAATAGATGGTTGTGTTAAAAACAGCCTAAGAAGTGCAATTGAAGGAAACGCCAAATAGGGTTGGAACTACCAAAGAGTTAATTTTTTTATTACCAAAAATACCTCATCTTTCATTGTCTGTAGCTGACATAATTTTAATTCATCATAGTACAGCATACTTATTTGAAGCAGCTTTTCAGGATTCGGTTCATGAAACTTAATTCTTTGACTATGTCGCTGGCTCCAAGGGGTTAATCTCACGAAAGAAAACAACCTTTTTCCCACTCTACAAACACTGAAGTACTTACAAAGGCCTACTAACCTATTATGGGGTTGCTACTTGCTAGACACGTGATAGACAGCTAATGAGAATTAGTCCCCCCCTCTCCTGGCCGACAGCCATGGAGCTCTCTTTCCACGCCGATCTCGAGAAGTCCATGGCAGGCTCTTGAAGAGAATCCACGACCTCCATGTCGGAATTAACAGGTACTGGCTAATGCATTTAATACCCCGCTGCTGGCTTGGGAAAGATACTTCAAGCACTAGATTTTCATAAGTGTTATTACTGATTTGTATCAGAGCTATTTCCATGCATTATTTCCATGATTTTCATATGTTTATCAATGTACTCGCTTTCAGTGAATTTATTAAAATTGCTTAATCTTTTCCCTGCTATTTCAGTTGCTAACACTGATTTCATGTTCATTAGTAGCTATAAGTAATAGTAGGAGTGTACTGTCTTCGATTACAGATCGCATATCTCAGTTAAAACAAATCTGGTTCGATCAAGGCGAACCTAGAGTTCTGTGGCAGCGTTGTGCTCTGGTCACTATACACCTTTCTGAGGGTTTGAGGCAGCTTCTTGAAAAAACTTAGTCCAGGTGACACAAAGCACACCCTAAAATTTCACCATCTCTTCTCATCGTCCTACCAAAACTATTCATAAATCCTTTAGGCTAGTCCATTTAACGGAAAACAAAATAAAAAATAGGGATGTGAAAGGAATTTATTTGGAATTGAAAGTGATACCTCTGGCACTCACAATGCTTCTACGATAAACTGTGGGTCCTCGTTACCTGGTAGGTTTCCAGTATCAATTAAATGACTACTACAAAGAAGGATTAAACAGCCGGCAATAATATCACTAGAGATGAGAGGTAATGCTTGTGCCTGCCTTTCAGGAAGATTCGGGTTAAAATCTCTGCCCTATTTTGAAATATAGTGGCCGAATTCCTTTCCGTTCTCTGTTACCAACCCTCTCTTGACCCTCATCGACTTTCATAAGGCGTAAGGACCGAAGCTAAAAAAAGGACTACTAAGATCACAAAAAATTATTTAGTTACAATTATACTAAAACACTATTAGCCGCTGCCACCCGTGGTGTAGATAGACGCTCATTTAACACCACTTGCTACCGAGTTTTCTTTCAGTGTGACAGCTGTGCCCCATTGGATTTATCATTTCATTTGCCACATTCTTGACAGCTCACCGATTGCAAATAAGAAGTTCAAATTGTTCGTGCATTAACATCGTCTAACAACCCCTTGTACTACCATGCTCATATGTATCCGAACCATGTGAATTTCTCATCGCTATATTTCCTCCCAAAACTTATTCAACCGTTCCTACACACATGCTTATACAGTCCTATACCCTGTAGGTGGTACTTCACGTGAATATCCAAAATTAACCTCACGAAAAGTGATATGTTTTAACAAATTCGTTATACAAACGAAAATATGGATTATATTTCGTTAATAAAAGAGTTGTGTAGACATTTAATGCATTGTATTTTAGTTTTTTTAGTATATTTAAGAGAAATTACTTGTCCACACAGAGCAAAAAAAGTTACGGTTTGCAAACAAAAAAATAATTTTGAACAATCGCTAGGGTCAAAAGAAAGCAAGACGTTATACCGATCAACTGTCACTTAAGACAACTAGATTTTAATGATACAATAAATATTTGTGATGTAAAGATAGTTTTAAGTGGGTGAGTTGACAAATAATTGCAGATTTCTGAAGTTAGTTAATTTTGCGGTGTGCTATTCAGAGATGTTGTTCTTTTACTACTACATTTAAACTTATTTTAGAAACATACGGAAAAACTGATAAATAAAATACTGTCGTCGGTGACATGAGATGTAGTCTGAGTTGACAGTATTTTAGCGTCAAAAACTTATTTTCACCTTCCATTAATAATAATCCGTTACTTAAAAAGTTAGCTTCGATAATCGTTAAAGCTTTATATTTTTTTTCGAATTTAACTCAACTTAAAGTTAACCGTTAAAAGTTAACCATCCAAAAGTATTACAACATATATTACTGCAAGGTGTTATGTACCGTGATGTGAATCAATAATACGTCTACCCAACGTCCTGGAGTTTTTACCGGTGTTCACGTTTTAACCAGCTTCTCAAACGTATCGGATTCCTCTACATATAATTGTATAACTTCTATGATGGACTTACTCAAGAAATTTATAATTTTCCAATGTTGCTGTAATGCATTGATATCAGCAGCAGCACTCTCCCCTCACTGTATATCCGGTGGCGGGAACTGTTAATTCTTTCTCCCCGCCCTTGCTGGACGCTGGAGGTCCTGAATAGTGCACACAGCTGGAGGCTGAATAATGCACGGCCAATGGGCTGAGCCACTCTGCTTCCTAACTCACTTGCTTGGCTCTCGAACCCAGCCGTTCGTATCCAGCGGACTGCGGCGTAATCAGTGCAGCGGGATGACCTTAGAGGGGCCGTAACTTCCAGCGCTCCTGCCACACCAACAACGGTGTTGGAGAATTGTATATTGCTAATAGAATAATATAAAAACTTTTTAAGGAACCTATCAGCGTGTCTTTCACGTAACAGTTTTCGCAGAAACTCCTTATTGAATGCCATCATCACGATTTTTTCCATATTTTTCAGTGAAATCATTGAAAAATTAGAGGATTGAAGGAAAAAATACATAACGTCAGTTAAAAACTATGTGGTTATTCAAGAAATATATAATGTTGCTGAAATGAATTGATATCAGCATCAGAACTTCCCCCTCTCTCCATTGTTTCGTGGCAGAAATATCGCTTGAAATACAGCTAAATAAAAATATTAAAGGCAAAGGTGACAAAGTTTCTGCAGCTAGTTGCCGCTTTCCATAGGATTCGCGGAGATATTTCCATTCACAACCATTGGAACCTGAGAGATGTGACTGTTTCAGCGCCATGCTCAGGACATTCTTTACTTTCCCGCGGAGTTTTCTCTACAGTACTCATCGGATAGTAGGCCGAGTGGGTCTGGGGAGTCGTTCCAGACATACAACTTCCAAGAAAAATCCTAGGCTTCGTCGTAGATCGAATCCTGATGGTCCAAGAGGCAGTAGTCAAACGTTCTATAGCCGGAGCTACGCGGTCGCACAAATAAAAATATTACACCGGTTTTATTACTTTTCGGGTCATTCCGGCTTATAAATATTTTTTTCCCTTAGTTGCTGAGATTTTATTCATGGCTTCTTCTGCTTGCTGAAGCTACTGCAGACGGCTAATACTATACTCTTCGCAGTTTGTAAGCAAACATGGATCGACTGTCTTGTTTTCCAGCAGCGATTGTATGTTGCTCCAAAGATAATATGTATTTTTTTGCCCTCTATGACAAAGCGATCTTGTTTCCACATCTCACTCATTCAGTAACACACGTTTGTTTATATTTTGGGGTATTTAAGAATTTCAGTGGATTCCCTGATTTTAGTTTCTAAAAAACCTTTTTGTTTGTGATAGGCTTTTCGTATTCTTCCTTTGAACCTGATTATCTCCTTCTAAATAGTGTTTTCCCACTGGTGATTAAGTAATCTACTTGAGTCTGGCATGGCGGGATTGTATTTAAATCTGAAGATGATAGCCTGGGATGTCTCACCGATACATATTTTTCCACAGTCGCGGGGAATCCTAGATTCTCATCTTGGTTGTACCGGCACTCTGTGATTATTCGCTGATTTTAAATTTCTATGAATCGTATTACTTGTGGCTTAAAAACAGAATTGTTATTAGCTTTTGTCAGCCCTCTATCTATCATTTCCGTAACTACCTTTATACAAGGTAAAAATACCTTTATCCTGAGTTCTTTTTCTTAGTCAGAATTCTTTTTCATCTTTCATGGTAAAATTTCTTCAAAAAGCCAAAACAATCGATAGAAATATGGCCGCTCGCAAACTATGATAACCCCTTGAAAAATCCCACGCGGATACTGAAAAGTCGGTAACTAAGGAAAAAAGTGACACAGCTGGTTTGAAAAACCGAAAATTTTAGACCTTCTTTACACGTCAGCTGTGAATGTTAAATAAAAATGCCACCGTTGACTGTATTTTTCAGTACCACTCCAGCTGTATTACATTCATAGGCGTAAGGAAAACAATTTTCATTAGTTTGTAATTTTTTTTGAAACTAACTTTGATGAATATTAGTTTCAGAATTTCTTGCGATCAATAAAACACATCTCCATATGATATCTCATCTCAGACGATGGGAGGGGGAGAAATTATGAGGGTCGGACTGACATGCAGTTATCAAGGGTTCTGGTTTTGCCATTTTGTTTACTAAACCCTAAAAACGATTGATACTAATCGTAAAGGTTGCGATGGAAACCCGCGGAATGCACCTACTGGTGAGCGGGATAATCCGTGCTGCATATCTTAGCCTTCAAACTCTGATCAGAGCACATGCAGGAACCCCGATACATATGACCATGTAGCGTGGTATCCAGCCAGATATTACAGCGTTCCTCGGTGGCTGAGCTGCTCCGTGCCTGGGTGCAGGCATTCCGCCGTAACGCGGAGGGGCACATTCCAGAGACGCGGTGCAGACGTCAGACGAGAAGGAAGGAGAACGAATTTGAGCTCCAAGTATTCCCTTACCTGCTCGACATGTTTACTCTTTCAGGAGGTACAGCGCCCGCAGAAACGTTTTGAAAGAAGTACCTAAATGTTATACCTTATGAACTGTGAAATTGTTCTAGACATCTACAAGCGTTCCAGAACCAACCATTTTTCCTCTAAACGGAATACCATCCTGTAAGTCTCTATTTCTCAGAAAGATAAACAAAATCTATGTTAAGAGTAACTTTGTTGAGAAAAGAATTAGTTTATATTTTACTGTCTGTAGTATGTAAAATAGTTATGAATAAATAACAAACTGGGAAACCTCAACAAATACAGCATCAAAAATAATGTTTCCAGGAGCAGTCGTAGAGCCCTTCCAAATTAGAATGGAGTTAGACAAGGAGATGATCATTCTCAAACTTATTTTAATTTGATACTTGGAAAATCACATGATAATGACATAAGCTCAAGGTAAAAGGAATTAGAGAAATTAAATTGGATTCTAGGGACTTGAACCTCAATGTCTAGGATTTCCAGATTTAGATTTCTTTCAGAAACTATATAGAAAGCAACAGAATAGACGAACATTTTGGAAGAAATGGCTAAAAAGCAGGAGAACAAATTTCTTTTGAAAAGACAGAGTATATTTCAGTTTTATATTTATAAAATCTCCAAATTTCTAAACTTGAAATATGGAAATATCAATAAAATAAATGTAATTAAGTGACTTGGAGGAATAGGTTAAAATGACGCAACAAAAACAAAATTGAAAATGGAATTAGTCTATAAATCGATAAAACATTTTTATACAAACAATCGATAACAATAAAAACAATTTGCCACTAAAACACATTATCAGTCAGAATCTCTAGTTTTATACAAAGAAGAAAAAATTCAATAATTACAGAAAAATGAAAAATAATTCAAAAAGTACTCTTACCAATGGAATTCTGGAAGGAAGTAAGTAATAAAGAATTATATATGACAACCGTAAAACTTTCGGATAATGTATAAAATGTAAGAAATAATTTAATGAACAATTGCTGGGAAAGAACTCAAAAACGCTGACAGAAAGATTATTTGACTATCAAAAAACGCAAATTCGTATAACGGCGAAATGATTCTTAGTAAGGATGAAATCTTAAACAGAGTATGTAACATAACAACATTATTTTGTCTCTATATTTTCAACGCGTAATTATTAATCTCATGCACTTCAATATAAATTTATATAGAAATGTATTAGTTATTTACGGCCGCCAGGTGGTAAACTCCGTTTGTGAGGAGGATAGAATGTCGTGTAAGGTTTATAATCCTCACCCCCTAAAGTACATCCACAGTTAAGGTAAAACACGATCTATTTTTGCACTTGCAATAAAACATTCCCTCACAGGAGTCACAAACCAAAATTATTCTGTAACATACTTCTTCACCTGTAGGTTGCAGTGTCCATGTAGAAGAGAAACATTCACTCATCACCCTGACTGAGGTTATAATTTGCACAACTACAACAACGAACCATCACTGTTCAACTGTCATCTCACTACTTCACAGAGCTATCTATAGTTTTCTTTGAATGTAGGGCCTACATACAAATATTTACAACCCTCACGTTACAGTACCATTGCTGCTGTACTGCTACAGGTAGTATGTCGGAAGAAACATCTCGGAGTTTGAGGATTTCCAAGAAAAAGAACAGAAACAAAGAAAAATAGCTTGGGTAGAGAAAAGTAGAAATAAAGCAGTGAAAAGGTAAAGAAATCTTGACAGAAAATAAAAGAAGGAATGAAGTATTTCTCGTGGCCCAAATTCAGCGTAACTCGAAGAAAATGTCTCAGAGATCCAGTAGTATACATTATTGTGGAGCTGCGTAGATTCATTAAATAAAGCCTAACGTTTCGGACAGTGCGCTGTGGATTTGATCAAAGAATTGCTGTGTCTTTTACCATTGTCACACATACATATATAACCACAGGAAGCGTGATATTTTGGACGTTACTGCGCCCAAATGTGGTCGTTCATCGTTCCTTTTCTGCAGTGAATAGATCATATATTATAAGCTGTAAGTATCAGTTGGTCTCTTCAGTATTTATAGCGCTCCCCTTACTAGTCTGGACCACCCTCTGTTCTGTTTGGCCACAATGCTGGTCCCGTCAAATAAAATCGAATGTTCACTGTTGACTGAAAGTTGAACTACAACAGATTTGCCTACGTAATTATTTTTTAAATGCCACGTTAATTGAGCATCTCTTTTAGGCCGGTCGTCCATTGGATCTGAATTTCGTCCAAACCGCACTCGTCCGAATAACACCAGATTTGACGGCCGACCAGTTCGTCTTATTAACCTCGTCCACCACAGCCGAATAACGTCCGAAACATATTGCCGATTCGTCATTGCTGCCTCAACACACAGCGAACGGGGAGTTTTTATATAATGTATAGTGACTTACATTTCGTAAATATAGGCTTTACCTTGCTCTCCAGATATATTACAATGCACAGGGCCATAATTAGGTTGTATAGACCCTTGGGCTGAATCTGTGATTCGCGCCCTTAAAATTCAACCTCGCATTTTATAGTTATTTTCTAACCAAAATTCTAATATAAACATTTGAAATTTGTTATTTAACTCAAGAATATTTTACTATATCGTATCTAGAAGAATATAGAATTGTTGAGATAAAATGAAAACAATTGAAAGTCATTAAGGTATTTAATACAATTTATTAACATCACTCTGAAGAGTTATAGAAGAAAAAGAATGCGAGGTTGAGAGTTATGTCCATGTTACCAATTTCGTAAAAGTCAATATTTTAATTTAAAAAAATAAATGAACATACAAGAAAAAACGAGATACAAAAAGAAGAATTATAAGAAACAAGTAAATTTTTATTTTGTGATGTGGATTCATTGGCTGTAGCCTATATAGCCGATGCCTATATGCGGTCCCGACAACATGAATATCTCATAAACGGTTGAGAATATGCCAGTACGAATAATTGTCTTTATTGTACAAATTTTTAACTGCGTAAACGCACTAGCAATAATTGTCCTTACCGTAGATACTTTTATTACAATATTTATAGTGACTGCGACCACCACAGTGTATGGCAGAGTTTGAAAAAATACAGATCAAGATCAAATAAAAGGTAAAACATGAAGACTTGTTTATTAGGAGCGCATCATGCGTTTGCCATTCGCTCGAATACTTTCGAATAATCCTGTTCCAATGTGATTGGTCCGTCATTTGGCCGGATTCGGTTCTATTCGCAGGTCGTGTCCAGCGGAAGCGTGGCAATGGCTTTACCTGTCTCGGGATTAGTCGGTCATATTCGACCGAACAGTCGATCGATCGAATTCGGTACCTCTGGACGCCCGGCCTTATGGTGCGTCCTGTTTCTCCAGTGTAACTCGTATATTTGGCCGTAGCTTCAGGGAATTGTCATCTTGGGAATATTCTAATTCAGGCTGGATCTATGTGGAACATGATGCTGTCCAGTGTCTTTTGTCTCTCCGTCTTTCCTCCTCCAGCACTATTGTGCTATTCATTCTTCTATCCGAGCTAACTTTTTTTTAACTACTCTGGTCCATCTGACTCTTGGTTGTCCTCAGAGCTTTCTTACGTCAGATTTCAAAGTGCATATCCTCTTTAGCACTATTTCTTCACCCAATATCTTCATATATCCATACCATTGGCATCTTGATCTTTAAATTCTGTCCTGCAAAGTTTCTTCATTTTCTGCTTTCGTTACTTGCTCATTTCGCAATTTGTCAATTCTAGTTACATGACTCATATTCCTTTGAAGCATTATTTCCAATGTCTTGGTTCTACTTGTAATGTTACATCTGGTTTCAGGATAAGTAACAGCTGATGTTTGTCAACGTTAGGCGAAACTGTATGTGTTATAGACCTGAGCATCCGCAGACAGGAGCGGAACGATCTCACTAGACGCTCACCACACACACAAAAAAAGGTTCGGTTGAGCAGAGGCTTCCGCGAGTCTGACGCTAATGATGTTTTCCTAAGGGAGGAGAGAAGGGAATTTTTGTTTATCGCTCGGAAGATACGAGTGCTTCAGACGTGTTGTGAGTGGTGTGTTGAAATTTATTGCTGGTCGTCTGATTGAGGACTGCGGTACTGGGGAGAATGTTTTTCAGGTTGTTTGGAGTCGGAACGTAGACCACGGCTGCAGGCTGCTTGGCGACCGAGTCTCGCAGGTGCTGCCTACCTGACGCCGACGAAGCCGGGCTGCCACCAGAAGTGTGCGTACGCCTTCCCTACACCACGCCACACAGAGCAGTTTAAGGCGTAGTGGGCGCTCGACTCGACAGCTGTTGTAGTCCACGACGGCATTTCTGCCCACTGGTCAACAACTTTTGCATCTCGAGTCATCCAACAACCTCCAACGAACGGTAAAGGAGCCCAGTTCACGCCTCAGTTGTAACCAGAATCCAGTTTAGCAAAACCCAGTAACGCCTGTGGGATTATTCATGCAATCCTCTGAGTAGCAATTATGAATTGCTAAGAGTGTAGTTGATTTACTTTCAATTATTCAGTTAGCAGGTTCAACATTAAATATTTGCTTTACTGTTTCATTAATTTTTACATCAGTGAAATAAAAACATCTCGCGTAAACATGTTTTAAATAAAAATGACGAATTTTATTTCTTAATTTGTGGGTTTTTCAATTAATAATATGGTTATTGATGACCTTTCCTTATTATCAATTATTTTGTCAATGTATCAAGGTATTTGATTGAACTATTGGCACCCAAAGTATGACCTTAATCAACTCACTTGGCAATCATATGACGAGGCAAAACAAAATAAATAATAATAAAAGTAATAAATTAAAACGAAGGGTATTATATATACTAAGGTCCCCTTTATCATCGCCTAAACTTCGTAACCGCATGTAGAGGATTAATATTACGTACAAAATAATATCAGATACACCGACTTACAACAGCGAGAAAATTATGCTGAATTGGATTTGTGTCCACCTTAGGACTTCGAGACAACACGAAAGAAGTTAGACAGTTCAGATTGTCATTCACTTGGCTATAGTCACTATCTGTTCGCACTATAATTACTTCAAATCAGCAATGGTTGCTCGACATATGCGCAGTTGTTAAAAATATGTAAACTTACACAAATGGTAGATTAATTATAAAACCAGTATTATCAAGTGCAAGTCACTGAACGTGGTAGGTGGGCGGTAACGCTCTTACTTTGTATTTGGGAGGACACAGGTTCGAATCCCCGTCCTGCCCTCCAGATTTCAGTTTTCATAGTTTCCCGAAATCACTCTAGGCAAATACCGGGATGGTTGCTTCAAAAGGCCATGGCCGATTTTTTTACCCCTATTCCGTTGCCGTCTCTAATGACCTCGACGTCGACGAGAATACCGTCAGAAAAAAACTATGAAATACTCTAGTATGCCGAGGACTGAGTATTGAATTCACTAAACAATTAATGACAAGTTACTATATAAAAGAGTTCATTATATGTTTTGCAAAGTTGTATTTCAAACGACATGTAAGTTGACAAAATGATTGTGGATTTGGAAATTTTTTGAAAATTTTATAAAAAATCATTTTAATGAAATATTTATCAGATAAATCAAATTTTGATACATATAATTTTTTTTTTAAAAAAAGAGATGAATTTTAAAATTTGTTAAAATCGCTCATTTAATTATTTTGTGAAATCCATGAAGTCCAGAAAGTAAGATTTAACTGTTTACATATTACTGTAAATTTTTAAAGAATTTTTATTATATTCTAAATTAAAGGGGGGAGGAGAATGGACTCTTTAAAGGATTGTACAAATGGTGGAATGAATGGAAAATCGAAATATTTTGATAATTGTTTGGTTTGCCAACTTTAATATGCTACATATTGAGATCATCAAACCTGTTCACCCACATCTCATCACAAACTAATCTTAAACCAAAGTTTCCAAAAAGTCCTTATGAATAACATCAGTTTCACATTTTCTATCTCTTTCATTTGAAATTTTCAGCTTTTTACCGCACATTAATGTACCTCTGTCTACTGTTTCATATATTAGCCATACCGTTACATCTAATCCGATTTTAAAACCATTAACAGAATAAGAAGCAGATAACTTTCATAGACAACGAATGTAGTGAGTATTGAAGCACAGCATTATTACAGACATAGCAATTTGAAGTTTCAAAAAACATATCAATTGGTGTTGGAGCATTACTAGCTGAGATGTTAATAGATCATCAGATGTCGAGCTTCAGAACCGCAAGAACCATTTTGGATGTTGCCCAAATTTCACACGCAACTAGTGTAAAGCTCACCTTAGTTAACGAAATATTCATCCTAAGTAAGCTACCATATCCAAGAATAGTTACGTCAATACTAATATCTGTATGCTACTATGGGGATGATAATACTTCATGTATGTTGCCCAACTAACATGTTCCCCGTGTTCTATCCGGCTATAAGGAGACCGATCCGGCTGGCTGGCAGTCGATAAGACTCTGTCGATACCTCGTATCTCTGCCCTCGGTCGTATCGGTATCGCATTAGTGGCGGCTCCACTTCATATGCCCCGTAACGACTTCCGCCAGACAGAGTAACGAAGAGGCGGATCCTTCCTTCTTCGCTGCCGTGAAACATGGCGGAGTTGTACTGATGGATACTGTAGCTGGGAAATATTTTTAAAAAGTGCTAATTTCTCTTTACTCAAACGTTTATAAAACTTTTGGCCCTGTCACTACAGGATTATTGTGTGTGTTTTGCTTAGTTTTATTCCGGTGAGGTCTGGAACTCTTCGGCTTCCGGGAAGGGTTAGCTTCAGGAGTTTACTTCAGTCAACCTCTGCCACCCACAATTTTTTGAATTGCAGAATATAGGTTGAGACGCAAAGTAGAGAGCTGCAGGATATCATACATCAGGTGAAATCGGAAAGATGTTGTTACAAATGAGCCGGTTCTTCTTACAACCTACGACAAAATATTTATCATATTTTATTCCTGAAATTTTCGCACGGCTCAGTGTTTTGGTGTACAGTTGCTATGTAAACATTTTATCTGCGAAATTTTCGGACGAGTCATCTAGTTACACGATAATACGATAGCAAGTACATCGTAGGCGTATTGTTATTTTATCCCGTAACGAATAATTAGAAGAAACGTTTTTGAAACCTTGGCGCAAAAATCAATGTCTCACGCTTTTCAAAATTAGGTAGCAAACTTCGCTCCACGAATCTAATTGTACTATAATTCAGTTACAATTAAATTGATTATAAATAGTACTTCAGAATGCAAACTATCTCTGAATTAAGAGCACTTTAAATAAATTAATAAAATATATTGCAAAGTAAAATCAAAATAAAACTTTCAGTTTTGCTCAAAACTTACAAATAATATCAGATTTATCCCTGAATTTATTCAGTATTTATCCTTTAAATACAAGATTTCTACCACATTAGGGACAAATTTGAAGTTCGTACGTAACAGTGTTTCTGAGATAATCACGATAAAATGATGTTCTAAAATTACCTCCAGATTTCTAAGTGAAAAGTATGGGAAAAAATCTTAGTCCTTAGTTCTGGATATCTAAACACCTATTTCCTACCCCACCGTACGGGGTAGAATTTCTTTCGATCCTTTTCCGTCTGTCTAAATCCTCCTGAATACAGTTTTACAAAATTTCGTGTCTGATGTTGCGTTAAATGTGAAAAATCGAAGTCTTAAATTTACTGTGATTTACGACAGACGAACAAACGGTCAGACAGCAGAACTACAGAAAAATAGCTTCATTTCCCTTTGTGTACGATACACTAAAAAAAGAAGAAAATTCTATGAACTAAGCATTTGAATTCGTAGTAACTTTTTAGATTTATTGTCTATTACAAACCTGACAGTTTGGTAATGGACGCATGGGAAGGATGAGGGTCCACAGTGCATCCACACTGGAACCATGCACAGAGCGTGGCATTCGGGAGTGCGCGGGATCAAATCCCCGTCCGGCCTTCAAGATTTCTGTTATTCAAGTTTCTCGAAAACTCTCCAAGCGAATGTCAGGATTGTTGCTTGAAAATAGCTGATGTACCCACCCTTTGCCTCAAAAACTCATGTTACAAGATGAGAATAACACAAATCATAATTTCACAATGCTTATATTATTTTACAATAGTCACTTTGCTCTCTTAGCTCAGATCTTTCCCAGTGACTGACAGTTACTAGGATGATAAACCACTTAAAAGAAGATAAAACAAAATGTAGTTGACCATATTAATAATTGCTCAAATTGTTTAGAATAAGACCGGACATAACATTTAGCGTAAGTTGACTTCGGCATTACTGAGAGAAGGGTCATACAATGAGAAAAGCAAAAATACCCTGTTAAAAAAATAAATAAAATAAAATAAAAAAGGTTTTTTGGATTTGGTCCCTGGGTTTGTCTGTTGGTACTCCAAACGTATTTATAAGCCCTGTGAATAAGTTCTAATATCTTCCCACAGGTTTTCATAAACCCTATCTACCGGCACAAACATCCTTTGCGGCCGGCAACGGAATACGTCAAGCATTGATTTGCGCTGAATGACATCTTTCTGAGCTCAAACATCGATATTTACTGGTATTATTAGAATACGGAACTCTAATTGCGAGAGGCTTGATTGACAGTTGATATTTTTTAAAAAAATGTTTTCAGTGTATTTAATGAAGCTCTGTCAATAAATAATTTCTTCAGTTTCGTGTAAGTTCAAGTATTTAAAGATGAAAGAATTTCTGCCGAAGAGTTTCGTCCCTTATTTGTCCTTTAGAACTAAGCATCCAGTGCCAGTTGTACCATTAATTTGACACTCACGCTAATTGAAACAGGCGTTACTGAGATCAGTACACAATTAATTTATGGTTTTGGCATGAAAGAAACAGCTGAATCCTCCACACTGAAATCTCGATGAGAGCTACCTATGATTGCTGTCTGATGTGTGATTCGAAGAAGTTGCATACAGAACATCTGGCTGACTTATCTCTCCACCATAAACAATACGGGCCTCGCATTGGGGAGGATATAGGTTCAAATCCCCATCCTACCCTTCCAGGTCTCGGTTTCGAATTATTTCTTCAAATTCCTTGAACCCGTCCTCTTACGGCTATAATGACCTCAACTTCGAGGATTAAAACGGAGCAAAAAAAAAACGCATAAACATTATCTAGCTTTGAAATCGCGAGTCGCTAAATACGGTAATCGCTCACACAATCCTCCTTGGGATATATGTTAGCCTACTCCCTCGAGATTGACGTGTTGGGATTCTGACGGAACGCAATTCCTTTCAGGCGGAAACGTGCGCGCTGAGCTGATAACACGCGAGAATAGACGACGAGTGAGCGTAGTAAGCAGTCGATACTGCCCCTCGGGGAACGAAACATCCCCGAGTGCGGTGTATGCTTTGCATACACAAATCCTCATTACAAGAGACAAAGAACAACTCCGCAAGAACAGGGTGGAGACTGAGCAGTGAGGAAGAGACTAAAATAGCAGCCGAATGGCGTTACACAATATTGGGAAACGTTGTCTCTCCATTAAAAGTATAGTTTTTCACAATGATTTATTCCTCTGTTAAGTCACATGCAACTGCATTGGGTTGGTACTGTGGTGCCACTTTAAATATTACCTGCAAGATGTCATTCAGTTCAAAATTTGCTTTGGTTCGATTTTCTGAAACAAGAGTAACATTCTTAAGACACGATGATCCGAAATTTGTAAAACTTGTATGTTTTAAGTTGTATTTACTGCCACAAAAAAAAAAAAAAAAAAAAAAAATAAATTAATAAATAAAAAAATAATAATAATAAAAAACACACACAACCACAACAACAACAACAACAACAACAACATATAAATATTATAAAAGATGATTAGTGATTTTTGTAATATTACTATTGCTATTGTCTGGAAAACTAGTTGCCGCTAACTCATGTGCACAGTAAATAAACAATATTTTCAACTGACTTATTGTCTCATCGAATATTGCTCCTATAAAATATATTTTAGCTTTTGATATAATCTCTTTCTAGGGTATATAAATGTTTGAAATCTACTCTGTGACGGTCCGACCGTCTCTGTGCTTAAATAGCAACGAAAATTATGAAAATTTAATATTTTAATTGTAGATCAAAATTTCTTGTATTGATATCTTTTAAGCATTTCATCTTGGCAGGGAACTGAACAGATTCGCTCTGAACAAAGAATTAGTTATAAAAGCAGATATTTATTTTAACATATAAAACATAACTTTGATTATAAACAGAATTGACAATTATTTTCTTTTACATGATGATCAAATATAAAACAACACTGTATACTATGGGCGCCATCCTACATGAGACTACTATATGCTTATGCTTACCCGCTGTTAATACTCAATACAAATTGTCCCACTAGCTCAAATAATAAAAACAATTTTAATAGGCATGAGAAGTTATTAACTGGTGAATTGCTTCACCCAGGAACGTTTACTGGAGTCTTGATCCATAAACATTTTCAGTGGTAAAAATATAATCACCTTATCAATTTCTCACTTGGTGCTGTATGAGGTTGTGCATAGGCGCACCAAGCCACGGTATCCTTTATCGAACCATGGGTTCAACCGCTGCGCCAAGCAACCGTAAACTTTGTTAAACCATAGGTTCAACCACTGCACTACTTCCCGCTGAAAACACTCTTAGACTCATAACTTTACACTTCATAACACAGCTTCTGATCTGCACCCACTGAGAGGTGGCACAGAGGTCTTGCTTGGGCAGGCACCTGTGCCCCAGTGTCCCTCTTCTTCCGGCGACCGAAGCACCCTTTGTCTCTTTTAGCGGCCGAAATTCCATCGGCCAATTAGGTGTCTAAGCCGCTGGTCAACCCCCACCGTTCGCCATGAAAAGAGAGAACACACCTCAATATTCTGTCAATAGGTGGCATACCCTGTCTAATCCAGCCACTCTTGCCATTCACAACAAAAACTATGGAGTGACCCTGATCACTACAACTCTCTAAAAAGGACATTCAAATACAACGCCGAGAAAGATTTGATTCTTGGATAACTTTTCTTTGTTAATGTCAATAAGTCCGCTTTATAGCAAAAAATCGCACTTACAATTGTTGAGTACTTACACTTTGAGGAAAGTTCTTACGTTCAGGAATTTTGGTGAACAGAAATCACTGTTTGATGCGATAAACATTTCCAGCATCACATAAATTTCTAGAAAATTAGTTTGCTTTGCTATATCCAGCTTCAATTGCAAATATTATTCGGTTTGTCGATTGGTAACCAGAAAAAAATAATTATGGACTGACTTAAAACCTTAATTAAACGACGCACAGTCGTTAAATACACGAAAATAAAATTAACGCTTTCGAAGGACTGACGTCACGTGATTAGAGTTTTGTGCTAGACGACTAATGGCTGTATTTTCACGCTTTTATTTGATTAAAAAATAGTATAAATTCTTATTCTACCAATAAAGTTGATTTTCGGTTTGCTTTCAACTTAATCATTGCTAATTAGAGTTTCATAGTTTTGTTTTTAGTGCGAAGTATCATATTAAGTTTACTATCTTTATTCGATCCATTGGTTGAAGACCAATTTACTTCACAGGATCACTTCTAGCTTGACGCTGCACAACTACAGTTGAAACAGAATTACATAAGTGTAGTATGCAGTTACAATGGTAGAATTCATACAGATATATAAGGAATGTAGGACAACATATCCGTACACTACTAGACGGTTCAGGTATACGTTAAACACATTGGACCGTTCAAGTTATCAAACTACTGTACACACATATAGATAACTGACCCAAATCTGCTGTTGCAGTGTTTGATTACAATGAATAAGGTAAAATAATTAAAGCAAATTTAAATGAACGTAACAGACGGCGCTAAGTATGTCAGTTTGTGGAATTTTCAACAACTGCCACACGGATACTGTTTACGGGTGCGTAGTAAATAGGGAATAAGAAGGGGAGATGGAAAGAAAGAAAAAGTTCCTCTCTGTTACATAACATTTACAAACCAGCAGTTCCAAATTAGTGTTCCGCTTAACCCGTGGTTGCTTCAAGGGGTACGCGCGATAATCTCTTGGATGAGGTAATCACTAAGATAATTAAAAAAGGAAATACGCAAATATATTTTTTGGGCATTTGTTGATTTGTTGTAAAGTTTTTTATGGGATTAAAATTTAATAAACAGCGAAAAACAAGTTTCATTTTTTATTTATCATTTCAGCTGTAAGGAGTACGTGAGGTTGAGCTATTTCTTGAAGTGATACTCGGGAAAAAATAATTTGGAACCACTGCTACCAATAAACGATTGTAGGATAGGGCACAGCGTATGAAATGAGGTCGTCCACATACAAGGAATGTGTGAAATATGGAACTGAAGCCAAAATTGCTTTTCATAAAATTCGGAATGGTTTGGTTCACCTGGGTAATGTTCTTTGAAAGTCTCCAGGTTGACAGTGTAAGAAATTTCACTAGCCTTTTGGTAAGGTCCATCTATGCAATCTGCACTGCTCATTTGTTGAAGTAATGGTCATGGGCGAATAGCTTAAAGTTTATGCCTTACAGTGATAGTAATAAGGTGGGAAGAAATTTCATATCATCCTACAACGGAAATGATGAAACGACCTCTTGAAATAGGACTTACAACATAGCTGGTGATGGCTGAGTAAATAGGAAAATACATTATGAATACAAAGGCATGTTAGAGGACATCTGAACTGAGGTTCTTTATCGCTGATTACACTTTTTGATTTTAGCTTATGTGTTAATTCATCGAAAGAATTTGCAGAATGCTGCCGAAGACATGTCAATAGGAAGTGTATCCCGGACAGCTAGCCAAGATTCGATCTGAAGGGGTCTGGAAGCTGCTGAATGACTGGTCTGCAGATTCGCTCAATGTGCGGCGACTTTACTGGGTGAAGTAACAAACCTAGCCCAGTAACAAGAGTGACGGTAGTTTACATGAAGTTCCAGAACACGAATCTATTATAACTACAGTTGTTTGTGTTCGTATCTGGTTGTTCACTTCAATTATCCTCATATACTGCTATCGTTCAGCATACAGAGCTACATGTTCGTTTTTTTGTTTTTTTTTGCTTAGGGTTTTACGGCTCGTCGACGTCGATGTTATTAAATCTGGTAGAGGATGCAGGTAAGGAACAGGAAGGAATTCGTCCATAGACTTTTCAAGGAACTATACTGGCATTCGCATGAAGTAATTTCAGAAAATCATGGAAAACAGTAATCGAGATATCCGTACGAGGTGTTGCAACCGCGTTACCCCGAGAGTTACCGCTCACCCATTAGGCTCAGTGCACTATTGATTTAGGAAGTAATTTATTTTGAGCAGTTTATTTTTGCTTTAATATCTTTCTCCTCTTCACGGATAGGCCAAAAGCCTGTTCCGAACTCAGTTATCTAACCACCTATTCATGAGTCTGCCAATAGCCTTCCTTCTTGTAGGGTGGTACTGCAGGGTAAGCTTCGGAAATTTTTCATTACCAATCCTTAGAGCGTGGTCCTTCCAATTTTTCTCTTTTTATTTATCGAAATTCTATTATTCAGAAAGGAAATATTCAGTTATTAGTGTGAACTTATTTTTCCATTACTTTTTCTATGATTCATCCTTTTATTGTTCTTTAGAACTTCATTTCTGATGTTTGAATTTCATCTTTGTATTGTATTTTTTGAGTCTCGTGATTTACCTTTCAGTTTGTATCGAATTATCCCACTCGCGCAATGAAATCGGTGAAGATTCTCCTTCACTTCGTTGTCTTCATTAAAGAACTAGCTGACCCAGTCACGCGTTGCTGTGACTCAGTAGTTATAGTACGTTGGATCAATGTTATTCTAAACTACCTAATGTAATCAAATTAATATTCACTAATAAAGACAAAAACGTTTTAGTCGATTTGAAAATTCAAAAGTATTTGGTAAGGAGTTTCGGATATTTGAAATTAAGGACAAACGAACATAAAAAATTTAATTACATTTTATTACAAATTACTTAATTGAAAATATATAAAAATTGATATTTATAAAAATAAATAAATTATTTTTTATTTATTGATAAATTGAAATTTCTGTTTTATAAATGAGGTAGATGAAGTTGATTTTTAAACATTTGTAAAAATTATTTTCATTATTTTAAATTTTTACAATTTATAATTTTAATTTATCAAAGGGCTAATTGGTGTACAATATTTTTGGTTAGCCTGTCTTTTGCTAATACAAATAAATTTGATGGTTTCCCCACACGTGAGCAGGCGACGTATAGCTACCCATGGGAGAAACACGTATTTTCCAAGTCCAAGCCTCAAACGTACATTGTTTGGACTTGAGACTTATTTATGGTCATAGCGAAAGCCAAACGAAGCGGAAAATGAAGCCTTTTAAATGGTATTGGAGATTCTGACGCTATCATTGGAATACGTGGCAACAGGACGATTTCTCCTTTGAACTTTCCAGTCAAAATAGTTGCTTCAAGAACATTTCCGGTGATCATTTTGATACCAAACGTGTACCGTTGCATAATATAGGTGGATTCAAATTCCGAAGTAGAATAATCTGTGAACCAATCTTCAACGGAAGATTGTGTGGTGGAATTCCTGGTATATCCACAGAATTTAAATACTCAGTTGGAAAATTTACTGCTTCATTGACATTATAGTAATTATTTGATATATCCTGAAACACACTATCAATTAGTTCATTTTTTGAGTGAACAACAGTGCAGAATTTGTCAGGCAATTTGATGTATTGTGTATTTCGATGCAGTTCTATTTCACCGTTTCCAATATCCAGCAATTGATTACAAAATACTTGTGCCGATGGATCATTTTGCAATTATATTCGCATGTTCATGATCAAACGAAGTGTTTCGACATTCCGCCATAAAAAACGATTGTTTTAAACATTCGTTAATCTCATCGGCAAAAGTAGAGTGGGGAATCACGGGCGTACTTCACATTACACAGCAAGCTGTGCCAGAGGGGAAAATCGGGTCAAATGCCTATGAAAATCCCCGCCGAGACAGGGATTCGATCTCCAGTCAGACGCCTTAACCATTAAGCCACCAGACTGCTCGGTATTAAATTAGAAATTGGATAAGCTTGGAATATTGGAATGGAGAATTATAAGGAAAATTTTGGGTCCACTGAAAAATACAGTACGATGGAAGATAAGAACTAATGAGGAAATAAATAATAACATTAAAAAAATAACAGAATCAGTCAGAAAAAGAGAGAATGATTTTTTTCGACACATCCATCGCATGGATGACACCAGGCTAACAAAAAAGTATTAAAATATTTTTTGGGTTTCAAGAGGTCAAGAAAGATTTGAAACGAAATAATAGCAGTGAACAGTATGGAAAGAAAATATTTTCGAAAGCAGATTTCGAATATGGCAGGATTCCAAGGTAGAGAGGAGAAAAAAACGGATGCAAAATGGTCTGAAGGAGAAAGAGAAAACACAGTGCAATAATGCAATAATGATGGAGTACTGGAGAAGAAGGAAAAAAAAAAAAAAAAAACAAGGAAAGAATTGAAATTGACACGTGGTCCCTAGCTGGCCTCATAACGAAAAGAAAAATGAGAAGCAAGGAACAAATACTTACACGTTTTGAATTTATCGTAACGTTTTCTTCAATGTTATATTCATGTGTGTAATTACTTTGTCACAACACAATACACAGCACTATTATAATAATGATATATAATTAAAACAACATTAATGCTTTTTGTACAGATTTACTTCTCTATTTTTTTAGCCCATTGGTTCGTCGTTCCTATTTTAAAGTTATCTTTAATCTCGAATCGTTTGTCCTTTGACCTTGCCTTTGTCATAATTTTAGAATTCATTCTGCTTTTCTTATTCTGAGGTTTATGAGTACATATGTTTTTTGTGGAAGGGTTATCAGCCCTTCGCAAAACATCCAACCTGTAGGACCAGGTTTAAGGCGCTGGGGTTCGCCTTACAGTCTTTCCCGTTAGCTGCACTCCAAGGAGGCCATACCGCTTTCGCCTTCGGGGACGTAGGAGTAGAGTTTGCCGGCACAGCTTATAAAATAGAGAGCAGAGACATTTTTGAAGGGTTTATTGTCTCAGTCTATCCATCATAAGCTGAGACCTTTGAGGCCGTACCACCCTTAGACTCCCTAGTTTAAAGTGTGTAGCCAAATCCCTTTGATCATGTTCCGAAATACTTAACTAACGTACTTTAGGCAGCGCGATATTGTCAGTCCTTTATTGATATCGCCGAATCTGTCCTCAGTCAATACTAACAATTCGACTGTAGGACAGGATATTCTGCCCACTACAAAGGAAGCGAACACCTTGATATCTTGACCTTAGTAAACACTTCATTTCTACCTACGTTCTGAGGTCATTTAATAGCGAGTCTTGAGGAGCAAAGCAGATGGATCTTCAGACCTAGCAAGGAATGTTGGACAGCCAGTTTACGAAAATAATGTTATGAAAACTGTTGTGTCTCGTTTACTTTACAACGAAAAGACCATCGCGGACCTGTGGGAGAGAGGAGGGAAGAGGAATATGTTAAGGAGTTTCCCACTAACTTAATCAAGCATTCACCGACATCAAAGTTGTTGGTATTCATTTTCAGAATAATAGTAACGGCAACCCATTTATCTCGCTGCAACTTTATCACTACATTTTCTACTCTCCGTTGAACTCTTTTCGCTGTAACTCCATGATTAAGAAATCTTCTTTAAAGGTCAGCTCCTTATTCCCTTTCTAAGATATCTGAAGCAGAAACGTCATGACAAGTGGCAGACTGCTGTTTATTTTATCATCCGAAGCGATTCTTCCCTAGCTCTAATGGTTAATGGATAGGGCAACCGTTCTGAACGTTTATCCTCATCAAGATTTCAACTGCAACCGTTGATTCAGCAGGCAGTTGATGAGCAGATCCTTCTTCATCATGATCTGTTAATAATTACGATATATGATTATTTGAACAATATTACACGAGAGGCAAATACAATAAAACAACAATCACGTCTTAGTACGAGTACTGGTACTCACTCACATGTTGCATAAAGTTGCTGTATTGATGTTCTACAGAGATACATGGCTGTAAGACAAATCAATTAACTGAAAATTTTATTTCCGAGCAACATATTTCAGTAATACTGCAAACGTGGAACAACATTGCTTTGAAAAGTCATTTGAAAGGAGTATTTACAAAAATGCGTTTAGCTTAGTCACTTTACAATAAACTGTTGAAGAAACAGGACATTAGTAAAAAGTTACCCCTTTTACTGAAGAAATGGATGGCTGCACGGTGGAACCATTGAAACAAATGATCATCTGATAGCTGCATAGCATGTTGCTCCGCGCAATTATCTGAAAGAGTGATTCCGCAACTAAGATTAATACGTGTATCCTTCACAGAAAAAAGGAAATTTTGATATCAAGGCCGTGGGAATAAAATCTCGCGATTCTGCAGGCAGTTACGTCAACCGCACTTTATAACCACTTTTCCTCAACTCTTTCCGTTATAACTCGATCTTTAAGACAGTTTGTTACGACGTCAGGTTGTAGCCTATTTTATTTTTTTCATATCGTGGCAGAACTGAAGAGCGAAGGTACCCTTTACGCGTCCATCATTAAAGTTTAGGAAGCAATCCGGCTTGTTTTATGGCAGCTTGTTAGATGGCGGTTAGCCCACCTCGGGGAACAGCAACAAGTTCCCTTAAGCCCCGCAGGGAAGGTGGGGAAGCAGGAGGATGTCAGGGCGTTAAATCCGTAGTCGAGCCGGAGCAACAGATGGCCAGGCAGGAAGAGGTGAGAGGCTTCTGCACCGTCTTTGAAGCAAAGGGCGGGCTCCATGTACTGAAGTCTGTTCAAGACTCCGTGGCGTTTGATAAGCATAACTTTCCAACAAGGAGGCTTACCTTAATCAACAGGTGCCTCTCAGGGCAACAGCGATCTCCGATTACGTTCTTTAGGGGTATCATTTCGTGTGGTAGAGAACACAACTCAAGGCCAAGTGCAGTGAGAATCTGGACCTAAACTCTAAATCACAGAAGTTTCTCAGCCTCTAAATGCAGGTAATCCTTAATCTGTAAAACACTAAAAAATCTCTTCTTACGAACTTCATCATATAAGCAAATGCATGCTACTACTCCGCATTTAAAGTTTTCCCCTTTTCTCCTGTGACGATCCATATCCCTTTTTCCTCTCAATGGGTTGGTAATTATTTAGGAGTTGGATTGTGGAATGCGTGCCCACTGAACGTATGGGTGAGCTGTAACCTTCTGGTCTCGCATTCGGGAGGACGCTGGTTCGAATTCCTATCCGGTCAGTCACCAGGTTTAAATTTTCCATGGTTTCACCAAATCACTCCAGGTGAATGCCGGCATGGTTCCTTCAAAAGGCTAAGGTCGGATTCCTTTCTGTTCCTAGCCCCCAATCCTTTACTGTTTCCACTTCGATGAGGCGTAAAGGTTAAAAAAATAATAATAGCAGAATGCCTCACAGATACCGAGGAAATGAGGTATTCGGGGCAGACCAAAGCCAGCATAATTGCAACCTCTACTCATGGTAATCGAATGGAAAAGGGTAGATGAGACTCTTTGGCTGGGTTGAAAGCAATTCGTCTACAAGAAGAAACCTGAAACAAAAACTAGTATATCAAGATTGCAGCCCTACCATATGACTCTCTCTGTCACAGGCGGTTGCTTGCAGTACAAAGAGGACCCGCACATAAAGCATTTAACAAATGATGTGAAATAGTGTGCAAAAATTTGAAACGTGAGAGAGTTCAATACTCAAAATAATAATAATAATAATAAGTCTCGGCCGAAATTATATCATGGTGTTGGAAATACAGTAGACTTAAAAGGACCTATAATCCGTTCTAAAATAATATCGTCAATTTTTGGTAGCAGGAAATTAATAATAACCATAAAAATCTTGTAATGATAAAGCGAAAAAAACATAGGAGTGGAAAAAAAAACTTTCTGAACCTTCACGGACGGCTAGATTTCAGCACCGGGCCATCACACCACTGAGTAATGCTGCATTACGTTGGTCTAGGACATGGGTAGAATACAGTAAACTTGTAACTCCGCAACGGTGATGCGATATCCTTGCTGAGTGCAAGTGTTGCAAGGTGCCGGCAGTTTGCGAGCTGCAGCGCAACATATCGACAGCCACTATCGGATCCGGTATCGACCTTGGCAGGTAGGCAGGCAGGCAGGCCTCCAATCCATCAGAATAAGTGGGCCGTCCAAGGAGAATGGAGCCCATATCGGAGAGGAAACCGGTAGTATTGGTTGACAAGGCAAAAAGGGCAAATAAATGTGAGCATTTTGCGACCAAAATGGAGAATAAACAACATATGGTTCTTTTACACAGTATCGGAGGTACTTTCGCATATGTGATGATGTAATTCGATGAAGGAAAATATTGTTCTTGTTAGATTTTGGCGTCAAATTGAACTTGGTGGGTGAGTGATTAACGATTGGGAGTGGAGTTCGGAGGCCGCAGGTTCTGCCCACGGTGCGGTCGCCCAGAATTCGCTTACCATGTAGGGTAAGCCTACCAGCACCTTGCCGAAGAAATTACGAACGTGACCCTTATTTTGCCCATTGGATTCGCTCTGCAAAGTTTGAATACTTTATATATAAGAAATAGTATGTACGTAGGGAGTAAGTAACAAGACGTTGATTTTACAGATGTAGCAGATCCAATTCTAAATTTAAAAAGCTTACATGTAAGAGGTATGGTTTCAAAATAAAAAGTTGATTTGGTATCGGAAGATTTAAACTCAGGCAAGGAAGCTTTCCTTATTAAGATTCCCTGAGAATGTATGGAGCCTCTTTATACTAAAACGAAATTGATATATTGCAGATGGTAATTTCAGAAGAAAGGAAGGGTAATAATAAATTTTGTCAAAGCATTGCCTTCATAGCCCTAAGAAAAAGTACAAGCACAATGTTATAGGAATTAACTACAGTAATACAAAGGAGAACAGAAAGAAAGGCGAAAGGCAATAGTATATCAAAATAAGTTCGGTTCTTGGACTTTTTGTTAGGGCTTTACCGTTCTTGTTTGTTGAGGACATTATGACTGGGAGGTAATAGGGGAGACAGGAACGAAAAAACAAAAGCCATGGCCTTTTTGAAGAACTATTCTGCATTCGCCTCGACATGGCTTAGGGAAATAATGGAAAAACAATATCTTTGTCGCTTTGAGCGGCTATCGAACAGGCATTCTCCAGATATCACTGTAGATGATTTGCACGATGCTTCCCTTATAATGTTCATGCTCAAATTTTATCGCAATCCTCTGCTGGTTGATTCTGTTTTCGACGAGCCATATAAAACCAATGTTCTGGAATAATCAAATTCTAACAGAAGTAAGCAATAAGGAGAACGATAAAATTAAGGAAATGATTTGATGATTGACGACATACGTACAGAAGTATAAATGAGGCCAGAATGGGAATAATAGAACATTTGGTTAAACCATCCGACTTATGCATAAATAAAACTGATTTCCACATATCGCTGCAAAATCGTAACTTTCATGGCACTTTTGCATTATTGCTATACATTAAGAAGCTCAGTAATTAAATTTCACGTTGATACTGAACTTATACTATGTCCAGATGTGTTTCTGCATATAAAAATTTGTTTCTCCTACATTAGTATTGTAGATTACTGTACCATTATATTTAGTGAATTTCTTAGCAAATTTTGAAAATAAATTCGAGCTGCAAAACTTTACACCATTACAGGATTGCATGTACGTCCACAGGATTTCGCCTGCTGTTTGCTGAATTCTTCACATACTTTTTTTATTTCAGACCAAGTGGTGAGAGGTTTCGGAATTAGTATGCTAGATGTAATATTACACAGTGTATGAACAATGATTTAGATGACGATTCACCGTTTATTACGGTGTAATGGTATTCTATCGGTACTGTACTGATGATAATCTGTATTTCGAATTTGATCTCATATTCTGCTCACATGTAAACTTTACTTAACGAAGGCGATGCGGTAGAATTTAGTTTTATTTCTTAAAGAGAACAAACATTCAATGAGTCTGTAACAATTTATCGATTACTCAGAATGATTTCGGAAATAACCCTACCTAAGTGTAGTTAGGATGAATGTGACATGGAACATTGCAGGTGACTTATGGATCCTGCTACGATGTGATAAATCCTGAAGGCAGGCGTTGCGAAGAAATCTGATTCCGTTGTTGAAATGTGGAGACAGGACGGCGCGGCGGTGAGAAAGTATCTTCTTCTGTGCACTCTGCTCTCTCTGTTTCCAGAGTGCTTCATTAATCTTTCCTTCACACTCTTCTTAATGTTTTCGTTCCAGCATCCTTTAGATTATTCTCCTCTTGTGCCCAGGTAATCTCGTTTGGAATTGTTGTCAGCATTCTGTCTCTTTATCCAGTGCCAGCTGTCTGCTGTCTCAATGGTAATGTGTTTGCCGGGGATGTTGAAGATTGTCGCTTTGAATACCATTGTTTGTTTGGAATTTCTAAAAACGTTTAACCCATTATTTTCTTATTGCAATGCATGCCGCGTGCACTGTGTATAATACTAACACTTCCAGGTTCGGATTTCACGAGAAAGCTTGGATGCACCAGTGGTAAACAGCGTAGAGGTTAGTACGTTGGTCTCGCATTGCAAGGATCGCTCGGTGTGAGGCTTGGACTCGGGCTATGGGTGGTTTTAAACAAGTGACAAGTGCTGTGTCCGTCCTGTGTTGGTTGTAACAACATAATATTGAAACTGAATCATACACACACACTGACAAAATTACACACCGAAGTTTGTTGCATGGTCTAGTGGCCAAATATAAAAACATTCTGTGTGCGTTAAGGCGACAGTACACTGGACCGACCAGGTACAACGGGACCAAGTTCTAAACTAATCCCCGCGAACTGGCAGTCATGATTGTGGTTTTTAGACAGTTTTCAGCAGTCATTTAGGGGAACATTCAGAAGATCCCCAACCTCCACCTCATAAACATAAATACACTTATCGTACAGAACATAAAGTTACCCGTTTTCGCTGACAAATGGCAACACAAATATTTCCCCTATAAGTTAAATATTCCGGGTCTCGCAAGTCCGGTTATAACGGTGGGTAAGACACAGATCCTCACCTCCCTCTCATGATTTCATGATTCACACTACCCACCAGGGTAAACGGATTCCTTGGTTGCACCTATCGAAGGGAAAAGAAAACATTCTTAGTTGCCGGCAGAAACTTTGTCATCAGATCAGTGAAACAACAGAAAAACACTATTAGCATTATATACTCTGCAGTACAGAATTATTCCCCTCTACTGTGTTTCTTCGATTCTAAAGATGTGATTTTTTTTCTATCTTTAGTTGCAGAACTGCCTTCAGCCTTAATGGAATGCTTTAAAAAATAGCAGTGAGCTATGTGACAGTAATAATATAATCGTTTCTGATTCACATGCATTTTCATTTATGATTACAGATATTTATTAAATAAATCCTACTACATGATAGCCCAGCTCCTAGTCATAAATAAACTACACGTCTAGAATGTAATGTTCACAACACAGTTATAAAATGTATGTCTATAGCCAAAGAAGTCTCGATTTGGAGTCCAAGTTAAAACCGTAATTTTTATGTACCCCAATCTGACGTTCACTTCCGGGGAATTTTTTAATTTATATGATACATGGCTCCTGCTATGAAAGAAGTATAAGTCACAGCAGATTGAAACTTCGTCTCAGAGACTATAAGATATACTTATTTTCATACTTTGCTTGTCTACATTGTGTCTGACCAAGATTCGGGGTGGAATTTTTTTTACCATGTAGCACCTGATCAATAGGGTGTGGAAGTCCAACCCCTGAGATAAATACAGAACCTCGCCGTACAGAGAGCCGATGCAATATTGTTGATGATGGGGGTGTTAAGCTTTACTTTAGTTCTATGGTGTGTTTCAGAAATGTAGGACTGAATTCATCTCCACCGTATAGCACGAACAAGACACGATAATTAACAGACTGTAACCATAATAATATATACCTATAGTAACATTTAATAACATTAGCTGTACGGATCTCGAATCCACCCAGGATAAAATTTCCCTGATGATTTGCAAGGAAGGATATGCGTATATAATAAGCGTCTATGTCTACGACACCTGGCGTGACATTAACTACGATAGTGTGGAAGGTAGGAAACAAACAATTGAGTGTGGTGGGTGAGCGGTAACGCTCTGGCCTCGCGGTTTCGAATCTCCGTCCGGGCATTCAGATTTCTGTTTTTCATGATTTCCCAAAATCACTCCAAGCAAATGCCGGGGTCGTTCCTTCACGGTCCTTGCCTTCAGTCATTTCCCTCTTTTCAGTTTGCGGCGGCTAATCCTTAAACTTTTTATGTTTGTTACACCTGTTTTCATTACTTAATTTGCCACTTTTTACGATACCCAAAAAATCTTTATTCTCCCCAGCGACGTTCAACTTTTCTCTTTTTCTATTCTCCAAAGATGCTGAACCCCCAACGTTCATACACTAATGGTTGAAGACGTGACTCAAACAACATGCCCTGTCTGCTT